>KZ452012.1:532193-736014 GCA_002786265.1 Apostasia shenzhenica | reverse complement strand
ACCATATATCATCGCTGGTCTTACTACAGTTTTATAAAATTTACCCTTAATTTTGGATGGGATTTTTCTATCGCATAACACTCCAGAAGCATTTCTCCATTTTACCCAGCCTGCTTGAATCCTGCTAATAACGTCATTATCTATTTCACCATCATTTTGTATAATTGATCCAAGGTATCTAAAGCGCTCACTCTTCTTGACAATTTGATCATCAATTGTCACATCTCCAATATAACTATTTCTTTCTTGACTAAATGTACACTCCATATATTCAGTTTTTGATCTACTGAGATGCAAACCTTTAGATTCTAGAGCATTCCTCCAAAGCTCTAGTTTCGCTTTAGCTCCCTCTTTAGTTTTCTCAATAAGAATAATATCATCTGCGAAGAGCATACACCAAGGCACTTCATCTTGGATATGTCCAGTCATGACTTTCATAATCAAAGCTAAATTATAATAAAGATAAGTACTAAATATCTAATATTTAAATAAATTATTATCCTCCTTTATTAAAAAAATAAAATTCTAATATAGAATTTCTTAGATTTGCATTATCTTTGAGATTATCTTTATCTTTATCATTTAATTATCTTGTTGTTTTCCATCTCATTTTTACTATTGTTAACATATGCATATTGTATGACCCATAAGATATTAGTCACATCTACTAATTCTATGTATATTGCATATTGTATATGCAAGGAAAGGAATAAAAATTGTAAATTGTATTAAATTGTACAAAATTACATTAAGTTGTACAAGAATAAGTGACAGAACATAAAAAGTGGAAAGGGGAAAAATGAAATGGGATTTCTGATCCAATATAAAGAATCTTGTTTTTTAATTTCTATTTCATTTAATAAAACATTTAAATTAAGAATGAATAAAAGACCTTATGTTATATCATTTGATAGATCAAGTATATATTTATTCATATCATAATATTGATTCGAATTAGCATTATCAGGATGCAACTCAACCACACTATAGAGTTGAGTATTTGAGCCCAAAGATTTCACATAGTACTTTTGATTGAAAAACAAATTAAATTTCTTTCGTATGCCTCACTCAAGAAAATGGATCAGATTCTACGAGATCAACAAACCAATGGGGCTTCAGGAATGATCGAAGCGAATCAAAAGAAATGAGAGGGAAAGGAAATAGAAATGCACATTTTTCATAACAGTAGATTATTTATTGGTTAAAAACCAATTTTGGTTAACCAAATAGAATTATTGTCAATTTTGTTAAACTTTTTATCAAATTCAGTTTAAATCTTTAAGACTGATAAACCACAGGTTTCTAATTCAGTTTCAGTTTTTGTATTATGGATAGTTTAACAGTCCATGATCAACCTTACAAACCAAAGGCAATACTTACAGCAATAGGCTGACAAGTAGTAGTATGGTGAACAAAAATACATAAATTCTATTCTTTTTCTTTAGACTTTTCTCCATTAAAAATATTCAGTAATCACACTTTCTTTCAAAAATGCCAAAAAGGTGAACAGGCAAAACAAGGCGAAAAAATTACAGAGCTCTAAACTAATGATTGCAAGGTGTTCTTGAATTTTGGCTGAGATCCGAATCTATTTGGAGCAAGAGAAGCATTTTAGTGCCAAACTAACAGTGATATACCTACCTTACACAACAACTTTGTCAAGCATTATGTGCATATCGTTTTCAGCAAATCTCCTTCATATGAATCACCGTTACAAGAATGGAAGAACCTAAAATGTATAGGAGGTGGAGATGGAAAAACTCACTTTTATTCCTCTTCATTAAATTCCTCCGAGTAACCGAGTCCTTCCCAGTTACATTTGAACGATAAATTTCAAGAGGGCTATACTTCATAGACAACAAGGTTTCTTCACTTTCCTTCAGTAATCGCTTCTGTTCATTCTGAAAATGAAGGCCAGCATGAGGCAATCACAAAAGCAAAATAAAGCATCACCGCATTACCAATTAAAACCAGCAAGAAGAAAGACATACATGTGCCTTTCTGTAAGTTGCAATCTGCTTCTTGCAAAGTTCTATTTCCATCTTAAGATTGCTAAGGCGGGACTCAATAGGGACAACGCATTGTTCGACTAACTGTCTTTGCCTACCACGAACTATTTCTGGTTGCCACACATTTAAAGCAACAGAAGCTTGCCTGAAAGAAATTGCAAATTCAATAGAGTCATCTGGTTAGAATGGCTGCAGTTGGGCTGGCAATTATGTTTGAAACTCCAAAGTGGCTGAAATTTTACACAATCTGAGTAATGACCCACTTGCTTATGACTTGAAATCAACTCACTCGAAATGAAATCCACTCAACTTAAATTTATATTATATATATATGAAAATTTGTATGTATATAAAGATGCCAGTGAGAGATTGCAATAAAGAAATTAAGATATATACAAATATGTGTAAACATATACATGAAATTAAGATTATGATACATAACACATAATATACTCAATGCGTGTTTGTTTGACATATGCCGGTAAATAAACCCGAGACTCAATTCATAATCAATTATATTTTAATCAACGTGAATTAAATTTGAAAATTTTGATTTCCAGTTCAAGTCAACTCATTTGAACTTGCCTCAATGCCAGCCCTAACACACGTCTGCCATACAAAGATAAAATGAAAATGTAAACAAATCATTAGTAAGATTAAAAAATATGAAAATGAATGGGCAAAGCCATTAGTACATCTCTTGAACATGAATTCAGTGTTAGAAAATACTTAAAGCATGCATGATGACACTGTGAATATGTCTTGTCAGATAAACAATCAACCACAACCAACAAAATAAAATTTTGGAAAATCAACCAAAAACCAAAACAACAAAATGCGCCACAAGGGACTGAAATAAAAAAGGTGGATGCTGGTGATAACGTTAGACACTCTCCCGACAAACGCCGTGTTAACTTGTTTCCAAGATTTCACATCAAGTAAAAAAAAAATCTAATATTGAATATTAACTTGTAAGAGTTCATCAAATTAGCCCACCGACGTCAGCCATAATATTCATAACAAAGAAACAAGAAAAGTAAGAGGAGCACCTGGCCTTCTCAATATTGCTCAGTTCATTCAGCGCCATCTTCATCCTCTCACCCTCCTTCTCTATCAGGTCCTCCATGTCTTTCAATCTTCTCCTGCAGACAGCGGCCTGGCTCTCGGCATTCAAGACGATCCGCTTCCACGCGGCATGCCTCCGCGCCTTATCTCTCTCAAACCTACACCCCGAGGCAACTCAATCTTCAGCAAAAGAATGCGAAGTTCAACGGCTTCATACAGACAGAAAGATCAAAGAAACATACTTCGTCTTGTAGAAAGATTTAGAAGGTACAGCATCCGATGACGAGGATGAAACTGACGGAGGGAAATCCTGACTTAAGAGGATGGACCAGAGAAACGGATCGCCTGACAGTCGGTGGAATCGGCGGCAAGCTATGGCAACAGAGCAGAGATCGCTGTGGCTTATGCGGGACGTAGCTACGCCCATCGCCAGGATTTTGCTCCATATCTCATCGGGAAGGAACAACATCGAGAATGTTAGCCGTGCTCGGTGGGAAGGATAGCCTACAGGACTTCCTGGATAGGAAGAAAGAAAAGACGACACGGGGACGGCTGAAGATCAGTCTAGAAATGGGCTGGGGATAAAAAAAGCCCACTGCAAGCAAATATAAATGGGCAACTACTGGGCCTAAACTTTATTGAGCCCACGGCCCATTTCTTGAGGCTGAGAAGAAAATGGGGATAAAAAAGCCCACTGCAAGCAAATATAAATGGGCCACGACTGGGCCTAAACTTTATTGAGCCCACGGCCCATTTCTTGAGGCCGAGAAGAAAATGGTGCATAGCACATTAATAAATCTTTGGGATCACTAACACTTTTATTTCAAAAAAAAAAAATATTTTTTAGAACAATAAATATGCAACAATTTAAACATTAGATGCACAAATTTGTTTTTAGGTAAATCAAATATTTTCTACAACATTATGGTCACATTGTTTACATTTATTCAAAATATATTACTAGATTTGAGGATTACTATGAGACGAATCTAACCTTGCAACGAACACAATTGTGAAAAAAAGGTATGTTTAAATTAATCAAAAAGATGAGAATAATTTAGGTATAAATAAAATGATATAAAGATCAGCTTAATTAATCTAATTTTTGTGTGATCGATATACATGGATCTAATTAATATTTCAATTGATGAAGTACCTGTTTAAATTATCTTTGATACGTAGATAATACAACTAATGATTTTAAATATATTTGATATGCCATCAAATCCAAAAAAAAAAAAAAAAAATCTTCAAATTACTGTATGCAATTTTGTTCTATAATAATTTGCAGTCCTAAAATATGTGAAAAGACTAATATCTAAATAAACTTTACTCTGTTTTCAAAAAGGTTAAAAAAAGGTACTTTCCGCTCTTCTGGACTTTTTTTACTTGGATATTAATTTTAGGCAAATTACTATTCCCCCTCACAGTACCCTCCGGGCCCCACCCACTCCCCCTCCCCCCCTCTAAAATGACAGTTTTGCCCTCATCCCTTTTAAATAATTACTTATTTATTTAATTTATTTAAGGGATTTTTCCCCGTTCACACAAAAACTTCAATATTTACTTATTAAACACCCTAAAGTTAAATATTACATGACACATACTTATTTATTTTAATTTTACAACCAACACACCCTAGTTAAAAAATTCTTATATTTTATTTAAGTAAATCATACTTAAGTTATGTTTTAACTTAAATAAGGTTCATAGGAATAAAATCTAACCCCTTTTGTATCTTAAATTAAATCTAATCGTTAAGATGAGCATCTAACGATTAGATTTAAAATATTCTACATAAATAATAGATTTAAATAGTTTTTAATATGTAAGATTTAATTTAAGGTGCACCGAGAGTTAGATTTTATTCCTATGAATTTTATTTAAGTTAAAACATAACTTAAGTATGGTTTACTTAAATAAAATGTAAGGATTTTTTAACTAGGGTGTGTTGGTTGTAAAATTAAAATAAATAAGTGTGTGTCATGTAATATTTAACTTTAGGGTGTCTAATAAGTAAATATTGAAGTTTTTGTGTCATACGAGGTAAAAATCTCTTTATTTAATATATTTTTCTTATTTATTAAATTTAATTAATTAATTATTTTTAATATTTTTTCTACTTTATTTATTTAATATTTTTTAGATCACTCTCTTTAATTAATTACTTTTTAATTTAATTATTATATTTTTCTTATTCATTAAATTTAATTAATACTTTTTCTTATTCATTAAATTTAATTAATTATTTATTTTCTAATATCTTTTTTCTACTTTATTTATTTAATATTCTTTAGATCACTCTCTTTAGTTTATTACTTTTTTTTATTTAATTTAATTATTATATTTTTATTCATTAATTTTAAATAATTAATTTTCTTATTGATTAAATTAAATTAATTAATTATTTTCTAATATCTTTTTTTACTTTATTTATTTAGTATTCTTTAGAACACTCACCTGAATTAATTTTTTTTTTTATTTAATGTAATTATTATATTTTTTTATTCATTAAATTTAATTAATTAATTTTTTTATTCATTAAATTTAATTAATTAATTTTTTTATTCATTAAATTTAATTAATTAAATTATTTTCTACTAACTGAAGAATCAATTTTTTTTCAAGATATTAATGTGATTAGACTAGCAGAATCAAATCTGCGTTTGTTAACAACTTACTGAAGAATAAAATCTGTTTTACAAGATATTGATGTGATTAGAATAGCAGAATCAAATCTGCTTTTGTTGACCAATGAGGCTAACATCAAATAAGTTCTAGCTATGAGTTATAAGTTGCAAGATACTTTATCACAGATCCTTCCCCTAGCTATTATATTTTTCTTATTCATTAAATTTAATTAATTAATTATTTTATAAAAAAAATTTATACTTTATTTATTTAATATTCTTTAGATCACTCTCTTTAGTTAATTATTATTTTTATTTAATTTGATTATTATGTTTTTTTATTCATTAATTTTAAATAATTAATTTTCTTATTTATTAAATTTAATTAAGTAATTTCTTATTTATATATATAATCGCTTTAGCCACAAATGAAAAATTATTGTAAAAAAATTATTTCTATTTTAAATAAATAATATTAAATAAATTAATAAAGAATCAAAAAAATTACATAAATAAAAAAGAAACACAAAAATAAATAACAACAAATAAAAAATATATAAGATTTCTTAAACAAATAAAAGAGAATAAATATATAAAGACTATTAAATAAATAAAATAAATATAAATAAAAATATAAAGAGAAAAATGACATAAAGAATAAAACAATTAAAATCAAAAGTAAAATAAGAGAATAAAAGAACAAAAAAAATAACATAAATAAAAAAAAAACACAAAAATAAATAACAACAAATAAAAAATATATGTAAGATTTCTTAAACAAATAAAAGCGGAATAAATATATAAAGACTATTAAATAAGTAAAATAAAAATAAATATAAATATAAATATAAAGAGAAAAATGACATAAAGAATAAAATAATTAAAATTAAAGGTAAAATAAAAGAATAAAATAATTAAACTAAAAGTAAGATAAAAGAATAAAAACAAGTAAATCAAAAATATCATAAATAAAAGATAAAAAAATTTAAAAAATAAATTTAACAATAAAATATTTAATATTAAAAAATTAAAAGATAAAAAGATCTAAAAAATATTAATTAAATAAAAAAGATCTAAAAGAATAAAATGAATCTAAAGGGAAGAGGGCAAAACTGTAATTTTAGAAGATAGGGGAGTGGGGCCCGATTGTGCTGTCACGGGGGCATTAGCAGATCCCTAATTTTAGATAAAAATATATATATTTTTTTTTATTTTATAAAATTAATGTGAAAGAAATATATTTTAATATTGAAAGACCTGTAAATATAAAATAAAGTTAATTTTAAGTTTAAAATTTGTGTTGAATGTGAAATAAAATTAATTTTTAAAGTTAAAATTTATATTAAAAATAAAATAAAATTATTAAAATTTATATTAAATTTAAAATATTAATTGTGCCAAGCAATCAAACAAAGCCTTTGAGTTTTATTATTCTATATGACTATTTTAGCTGCCACTCTATTACATTCAATCTGATTTTTCATAATATCATATATTATAAAAATTAACTATTAACATGGAAAAAGCAAATTACTTGTTGTTTTAACTATAATTATATTTTAGCTCATCTTTTTATCATCTTTACTTTAAGTTTAATTAGTAACTTATTAAGTCCCTAACTATTTCATTTTAAGTCTCAATTTTATATTCTGAAGAACCAAATGAAAAATTTAAAAAAAAGTAAAGATCTAAATGAAAAATTTTAAAAGCACATAAAGAACTGACTCAATGCACTTAAATATTACAAATTAAACTTAGATGAGATCATGAACATCTGTCCCGGCCAGCTAACTTCCTCAAAAGCAAAAGAGAACGTCTAATATTTATGTAATTAATATAAATAAACTTGTAATGTTCACACAAATTGTTTCATATCTTGCACAAATTATAACATTTTATTCATTTATTCATATATATATATATATATATATATAAAAAAAATATTTTGTAAAATTAAAGAAAAAAGTCATGAGTTAAAAAGCACACCCTCAAACATATCCAACATGCTGAAAATCTCACATGCGTTTCAACTCATAAAGAGTGAGAGATCTTCTTCAGATTCTCCGCATGCTCCTTCGTCAGAGCAACCACCACGTCAACTCCTCCTCCCTCCCCAAAGCGCGGAAGAAGTATCACCAACCCATCCATGGGGACCCACGTCGGCAGGAAGGCTCTCAGCGCTCCTCCTCCTCCGAAGTCCACCTCCTGAAACTCAAACCCTAACCAGCTGTCCACCTCCAGATTCGGAGAGAGCAAGTTTCCGTACCGGTCGTACACCGGCACGAGGTCTTCTTCTTTGTGCACCTCCCCGAAGTCGATGAACGACCGGATATACCCGTCGTCGATCCGCCGGACAGCCAACCGGATGATCTGCGCCGCCGACGCCAGCCCACCGGCGATCAAATCCCCGGCTTTCGCCGTTGGGTATGCGTTCATCACCAGGTTTCCGATGAACTCTTTGGGTACCTGTGAAAATTTTAGCGCAAGCAAACAAATATAAATAATATTTTAAAAATGTGTCAATTGCAATTAGTTCTCTGTACTTTAGACTTACAAATAATTAAGTCCATATATTTTCTAAATTAACCCCTAATAGAAATTATTTTTTCTAATTAATAGATCAATTTAATTAATAGATCAATTTAACATTAGGTTTATTTAAAGTATTTATTAAGCTTTTAAATTAGATAAAATAACTCATAATTAAATAATATATATATATATATATATCTTCTATTAAGTCTTTTATTATTGTCAAAAGATCTATTTACATAATATCTCAAATTAAATAATTCACTTAATTAATTTAAAAATTAGGAGGTCTTAAATGTATATAAACTCAAATTAGAGAAATCTAACTTCTATTTACCCTTAAAAAATTGAAATATAGAAGATGTGATGAGAAATAAATTTGAGAAAAAGTATAATTATATGCACACCACATTAAAAATGGATCGAAAGTAATGCTCATCCTAATTTACAAATTTTTCTAGTGGACTATAAAAAAAATCCAAAATATTGCATTCATAAGCAATTATTGTAACTACACCAAAAACTAATTTTGAAGTTTGATTGAAACAAGAAAAAAATTAAACACCTTCGAAAATACTTTTATTAATATTTTATATATTTTTTTAATATAAATTTAAATATGAAAAAAATTTATTTCAAAATTTTCATAAAACTTAAATTTAATAATTATTTTTATTTGAATTTTATACCTACTTTACTAAAAAAATTAATTTTATTTCACATCAATCTAATTTTATATGATATATTAAAATTATTTTTTATTTCTATGTTTAAATAAATATACTCCCACCAATCCTCCGACAAAAATTGATTGATCATAAAAAATTTGGTCACAGATCAATGGATTTATTAACTTAAGATTAAATTTAATAAGGTTAAAATTAAACTTAGATAAAGATTTTTTTATTAAAAATTAATTATGAATGATGTGAAATAAAATTAATTTTTAATATTAAATTTTATGTGTGATATGATGTGCATGGTTAAAATTAAACCAGCTTAATTTTCAACTGCCAAACAATCGGGACCTAAATGTTAAAATTTAATCATATATATTATTTTATTAATGAGAGACTCTAAATTTTGATCGCCATATGACTTGTTTTTAAAGGCAACAAATCTAATTGGTAAGAGGTAATTTTATAAAAAAAAAAAAGATGATATTTACTGTACTAACAAAATTTTGTATGAATTTCCCCATTTTAATTAGTGACCAAAAAATTAGTTGTACATTATTTTATTAATGACCAAAAGTTGTTCTCAAATTATTAATATACTAATGACCAAACAATAATTTTGGTCTATTTTATTGTTTTTACAGATAATAAATTTTTATTAGCACAGGGTGATTAGTGTGACTAAAATTTTCTTTTTAGTTCAGTTCAAAGTTAATTTTGTCACAAATTAATGCTTATGATTTTTTTTAAGAAATATATATATATATTTAGGTATATATCTTATGAAATAATTTTGCTCACTAGAGCACATGTGTTTTAAGCTATGGGCAATAAATTTTTTCATGGATTAGGGACAATAAATTTGGTTGGTACAAAGTCATTATCATAACTAAACCCAGCTGTCAGTGTTTCAGGGAATAAAGAAGGAAATTTTGAACAGCTGGTCAATCTAAAGAAAAATAATGAAGTAACCTTAAAAGACACATTTAATTTAAGTGAAAATCCGTAAAATTATAAAAAATTTTGTAATAAAATATATTTGAACTAGAGTAACACATGATAAGCGACTTTCTAAAAAATACCTAAATCAAGTCGTTCCCTAGAGCTGAATCAAATAATACTTTTCTATACAAGTCGCAAAATATTACAATTCTTCTTATCTCGAAGACTAGAAGATTAATTTGTATTTATTTAAAAAAAATTAATGGCATATATGTAAAATAAAATTTTTTAAGTTGAAAGGATGCTAACAAAAAAAACTTTAAAATAATGGTGTTTAAAAATTTTGGGTCTACATTTAAGATTTTTTATTTTTTATTTAAAATTTATAAAAAAATATTATTTTAGAATTTTATAATTAACAGCAATTAGGACCTCCAAATTTGCTCTCATGCATGTATACACTTTTTTGGTTATGACTTACAAGGACCTTAAAATGTATATTTACATTGGATCACTTCACTTAATCATAAATAAAATAAATTTAATTATATGTACACAAAACAAATTATACATGAAATTATAATTATGAAAAATTATATATTTTATTATTAAATATAAATTATTATGTATATCACATTAAAATCTTATAAAATTATATATTTTATATGTATTTTTGATAAAATTATAAACTAAATGATAGATACTGTGAAAATTCTTTAAAGTTAAGTTTTAGTATTCTTGGATAATTTAATTTTTATTATTAAAGTAACTCAGATATTTAATATTTTTAATTATGAGATAGGGTTTGAATGCTTGAGATTTTTAGTATATACAGTGCCATTTTATCAAGATAATAAAAAATTTATAATTTTATAAAATAAAATAAAATATGTAATATTTTATTTTAAATAATAAAATAAATATTTTTTCGCAATTAAAATGTAGTCCGTGTAAATGCCACATTAATCATGAAGCTAATTGTAAACTGATTAAAAAAACTTGCGAGACCTTAAACCATAATTAAAACAAGCAAGCACCAAAAATTTGGCATACCGGTGGCCGGAGCCTCTGCCGGCCGTTGACCGACACCCTTATCATGGTTTCCTCGCCGGCGGCGAGACCCCGGGCTTGGGTTATCTTCCTCCAAAGATGGCCGAGGAGGACCTCAAAGGTGGAGAACTTCCCCTTCAACTCGAGCTTCAGCTTTGTTGTGATGTAGTCTTCGGAGTATTGAAGAAGAACGTTGCTCGTCTCCCCCGGATCGATGAAATTATTCGGATGAACGGAGAGGTCGTCGTCGGCGATGAACTCTGTTCCCCAGTGCTCGAACTCGAGCTTCGCCGGAGACCGGGGAGTCAGCCACGATAAGTCGTAGGTGGGGACTGGGTCGACGGGAAGCCCGCGGGAGATCCGGCCCCAGGCGACGTAGAAGGCGCTCATGGTCTGGCCGTCGGCGATGCGGTGGTGGGCGGAGATGCCGACCACGAGGCCGCCGCACCGGAAGCGATTGAGCTGCACTTGCAGGAGGTGGGAGGCGCCTTCGGTGGGGGGGTGGAGGAGGGCAAACTCCGGCGAGGGGAGGAGAGGGAGGTGGTATTCAAGGCTCGAGGCGACCGCGGCTTCGACGACGAGGGCGCCGCCGGGGTCGGCGGCGAGGACTAGGTGGGAGGGGGTGAGGCGGGCGGTGAACGAGGGGAAGTGGAGGTGGAGGGTCTCGGAGAGGGCTCCGATGAGGTGGGAGTTCGTCGGAGTCGGAGGGGAGAAGGCGAAAAGGACGGCGATGTAGATGTTGGAGGCGAAGCGGTCGAAGACGGTGAGGGGGAGCTCTGTGGGATCAGTGTTCTTGGGGGGGCTGGGGATGGTGAAAGATCGCTGGAGCTGAACCTCCATTGTTGGATTAATTGCTATGAATGATCTGAGGAAGAAGATGAGTAAAGTTGACTTCTTATAGTGTCTACGCGTGATGTCATTTGGGTAATGAATCCAATCTTATCAGAATATAAATTAAAAAACATTATATGAAAGTCACTTTCATTACTAAGGTTTATGTATTTTATTATCAAAAAATAAATATTGTTACATATATATATAATAATAATATGTTATTTTTAAATAAAGTTATAAATTAAATTATTCATATATTTTCATAAATGTTATTTTATTATGTAAATTCATAAATTTATAATATAAATTTTCATTTAATTATTAAATTAAATTTAAAATAAATTATATATATAACTAATAATTTAAACAGTATTTGAAGTAAAATCTTAAAGTTTAAAATTTAAAAATGAAAGTTGAATTTTTAATATTAAAATAATTTATGATATAAAAATTAATATTTTTGAATATAAATTATAATTTTATTATTCAGGATTTGAAATATAATGTGATTTTATAAGAATTTAATTTGATATAGATAATATTCTATCTTGATAATAAAATACTTCATTTTTTATATTTAAAATATCTTTTATGTTAATTCCCAAAAAAATAGCTTAAACTTATCCAAATTTTTTTTACTGGTGTTTATTTATTTATTTATGTAAAATATTTATTTATTCGAGTAATTAGACACGTACTAGTTCGACCTTCTCATATAACTCTTAAGTAATATGCTGGTCATGAAATCAAATATATATATATATATATATATATATATATTTACGGTCATTAAATTCTTTTTGTAAAAATGGTATACCATGCCTTTTTATTTCAATTAGCCATAATCATCCACCCACAGAGAATTTTCTTCTTGTACGTAATGTTTACAAATATGTAATTCTATGGAAGAAGAAAATTAAATTCATGCCAAATATGAATTTTTTTCTAATATTAAATATTATATTATATATTTATATATAATATACTATATCATTTTCATAAAATTTAAGATAAATTATATTCAATAAAAAAATTTATAAATTGATATCAATTTTTTAAAAAATATAATTTAATTCTTTGAGGTTGCAAGAACGCTATAATTTTGGTCCGAATCAATTTTTTAAAAATTATAATTTAATTCTTTGAGGTTGCAAGAGCTCTATAATTTTTGTTCGAATTAAGACATAAATGTTAATTTTTTATGAGTACGCTATAAGATTATTCTTATTTGTTAATTTTGTGGTATTTTAGAATAAAATTTAATAATATTAATATTTATAGTTTATAGTTTTAAATTTTTAATGCATAACGAACAAGAAATGAGGTAAATTAAGTTTTCAATTTTTTGTTATAAATAACTACACAGGTCAAAAATATAAACAAATTTTATATATACACAAAAACATAAAGATAAATAAACTTTACAAATGCACAATTTTATACCAAATTATAATTATAATTACAAGAATTTAGGGCCTAAAATTAAGGCTAAGAGAGATCTAAGTATCAAATTATAGGATTTTAGGACTAAGAATATTACTAAAAGAAACTAAAAGACCAAATTATGAATATTGTAGTAAGGATTTAGGACATAAGACAAAAACTAAGAAAACTTAGAGCATAAAATTATAATTTCTTAAAATCTCAGACAAAAATTAAAATAAATTAGAAAAGTAAGTTTTAATTTTTGTTATAAGTTATAATTAAAACTTAAGACTAATACTAATAGAGTTGAGGGACCAAATTATAATTTATTAATACTCATGACCAAAATTAAGACAAATCAAGAGAGTAAACTATAATTTTTTAGAATCTAAGATTAAACTTAAGAGAAGTCATTAGGATAAATAATTATTTTTTAAGAGCAAGACCAAGACTAACCAAAATATATTTCTTGCATGAAATTATGATTTTTTAGGAATTAAAATCATTGCTAAGAAAAGCTAAGGTATTAAATTATAATTTTTTTGGACCTACTATAAAAGCTAAGAAACATTAGGACTAAATTATAATTATTTATGTATCTTTTTTGCAATTTAGATAACATATTATCGTCTAAACTTGAAAATCATTTTATATTCTCTTTTATTTTGCTTGATTTAAATTTAATTTAATTTTTTACTTTAAAATTAATTTATTAATTTAGTCACAATTAAACAAATTTAATTAATATATCTCTTTAAATTTATTAATATAAATAAGTTTAAATATAACATGATTATATATAAGTATAACAAATTTATAATATTTTAATATTTTAGAGAGAGAGAGGATCACAGGAGAGAGAAGGAGGTGATGGAAAAATTATTGCATTCGAATGGAGCACCATCCGGATGCCTAGCTAAGGGTATCCAGACCTATTTGTACTGCACACGTGGTAGCTTCTGATTGGCATCCTGATGACGCTTCATTCAAATGCAATAATTTCTCGTGGTGAAGGCAGGAGAGAGAGGAGAGAGAAAGAGATGGGTAGGTGGTTAGGGTTGTTATCGAGCCGACTTCGAGCCGAGCCATACTCGGCTCGAGATCGGCTCGCTCGAAATCTTTACGGCTCGAAATCGACTCGTTAGTCGAATAGTTTCGATTTCGAGCCGGCTCGGCTCGAATGGGCTCGACTTCGAGCCAGCTCGATCACACTTTGAGCTGGCTCGAAATACTTATAATTATTAATTAAAAATACACAAATTTAATTTTTTAAAATTAAAATACATGTAAAAATTATATTTTTATATATATGCTATTTTTTACAAATATAAAAATAAAAATATCATAAAACAATTTAACCACATCCTAAAATAATACTATAAAAATTATCATATAATTATGTCAATAAATTTGTTCATTAAATGTCTAGTTAAATAAATAATGATAAATAAATTAATGATCGTCTGATCGAATCTCTCTAATTACATGAATAGATTATACATCATAATATCTAATAATATTTTATAATTAATATTATATATATGTATTTAAATCGAGCCGATCCTACCCTGGCTCGAAATCGGCTCGAAAGAAACACCGAGCCATAATTTTAGCTCGTTAGTCGGCTCGTTTAAATCGACTCGATTTCGATTCGATCCAAATCAATTCGAATTTCGATCGATTTTCGATCTTCGATCTATATTAACAGCCTTATAGGTGGTGAGGATGGAGAGAGAAGAGAGAGAGAGAAAGCTGTGAGAGCAGAGAGTGGGGGGAGAGAGGGGAGAGGGGGGGTTGGTTATATAAAATTAATATATATTAAATTTAAAATATGTAAATGAAATAATTATTTAAATATGTAGATTTACCTTTTATTTATATTAACATGCATTATCTCTTATTATTTTTTTAACTTAATAATTTTTTAAAGTTTATTTTTATTACTTTTATGTTTTGCACATCAGATTTATAATTTTTTTTTTCAAATAATTTATATTTAAAATTATTTATATCTTTTTATTTTTTTCAAACATTTTATTTATATATTTATTTTAATTTCGTGTAATTAACTACATGGGCCTTGCTAGTATAATAAATATATTTATTTTCAAAATAACTTTCAAATTATATGATAAGAAATTTAAATAGTATTTTATTATTAATATTAGTATTTAAAATAGTTTAAAATTTTTAATTATTAGTATTGATTTAATAAAATTTTTAAAATTTTATTAAATGAAGAGTTATATATTATCATTTAAATTTAAAAGTTATTTTAAACTCACATGTATTTTACTTAATTTAAATTTAAGTTAATTTTTTATTTAAAAATATATATTAGTCCTAAATATATATTAGAAAAAAAGGGACCGAGGGTGGAGAGTGAAGATCTAGAGAGAGAGAGAGGAGAAATACGGGCCGGGAAAAACGAAAATAATAATATTTAAGAAAAAAAAAATAAAAAAAAATATAAATATTATATTTATTTAAATATATATCACTTGTAATTATAAAAAAACATTTAATTATAATAAAATTTGCTATTAACTAAATCTAATAATTAGTTTCATATGTTAATTATAAATAAAAATTTTTTAGGCGAATTTATAAATATGTGACGTGTTTAAAATTTTTATTTATATTTATTCTATTATAAATTTATAATTATCAAGTTAAAAATATTATAGTTTATTATTAATGTTTAATATATTTTTGTATTTCAATACCAAAATATCACAATGCACAAAATTACAAAAAATTAAATTTTTGCGTACAAATAGATCTACACAGAATTACTTCTTCATGGCATGTTTTCTGAACTAATAATGTATTCATTTTAAAAAAAAAATATTTGATTATAATTAAAATTTAGTATAATCCAAATTAGATAACTAATTTTATAAGTTTAATATAAATTTAATAAATATTTTAAAGCTAATTAAATATCTAATTTATTTAAAATATTTATTTTTGTTTATTATATTTTAAATTTATATTTATAATGTTGAACAAATTAAAATTTATTATTAACACATAATATATTTTTCGTATTTGAGTATAAAAAAATCAGTTCGTAAAATTGTAGAAATTATTTTTTATATTAATTATAAAATAAATGTAAGTAATATTTAAAGTCTTTTATGCCGAGGAGTTAATTGTCCGTAGATTTTATTTTTAAATTAATTTTCTGTAGATTTTATCTATTAAAAAGATTAAATTAAAAATATTAAAAAAAACTTAAAAGATTTTTTTTTTTTAAAGAAATAAATTTAAAAGAGACCGCGCCATGCATGCATGAATTGCATGGCTGACACGTGTCGTAAGGGATGTAGAGATTACCACGTAGAATCTGGGAAAGGGTAAATTGTTGCCTTCCCTTTAGCCGTTTATGGGGGTAGGTGAGAGGGGGAGAGGTTTTAGGACAGAAGAAATTATTTATAAATTCTTAAAATATGAAGTAAAATAATTTTTTTTTATATTAAAATTTGTATAAAATAACTAAAAAATTTTATTTATTATTATTGTTATTGTTTTTAAAATTAGTATTACTTTGGTCCTGATTTGGTCCTCGCGCCAAACCTAAGACTTAAATAAAAATTTGATAATTAATAGAGCGCAATAAAAATAAATAATTCATGTAGCTGACCCCACCTAGTGGAATTAAGATTTTATTGTTGTTATTATTGTTGTTGTGTTCTCTACCTCAAATAGAATAATTGAGAATAATGGTATAAGAATATAGGAAAAAAATAAACATAAATAACATACAAATTTGTGAAAATCATCGGCAACCAAAGTTTCAGATCGATATTTCATATAAACAACTTAGGTGTATGGAGTGCACGAACGAATATTATAATATTGTAAGTAGAGTTAAGTAGAGCCGCTACGTAGAAATGAGATAAAATGAAAAGCTTACACTAATGATCTGGTTCTTGATTTCAAATATATGATATAAAAATAAATCTTATTCTTCTTTTAAATATTGATGATCTAATTGATCCCAAAATTTAAAATATATCAATAGAACTTCCATTGTTATAGGCAAAAAAGAATAAAAGAAAAAAATCGGCTCCAAAATCACAACTAGCTCGAAAATCCAATTCGAGTTTTTTATTTAAAGAAAAAAAATTGTAACTGGAGGTTGCATAATTCCGTTAATCTATATGGAGAGATTAATATTTGATATGCTGATTCAGTTTGACTCATAATTAAAATAGTTAAAATCATTAATAATATAAAAAAAAATTATAATATTTTTGTTAAGTCATGATCATTTATATGATAATTCGTATTTAAGATCTCAATTAGTTGTACTAAAGATTTTCCTTATTATTTATGATGAAATGACTAATAATGAAGGAATTTTTACATACAAGACATAAAATTTACACGAAATTACGCATTGCACCATCAATTCGTAAATATTACCACTATCACACCATATTCATTTAAATTTTACGCACTTCACATTTCTAAATTGGCTTTGATCTTAACTATATTATTAATATATTAATTAAATACTATAAATAAATTAATTTATATAAATAATAATTTAAATATTTATGAATTTATGTATTTTAATTTATTTATCCTATTTAAAATTTCAAATTAGGGTGCCGAATTTAAATCCACATGACTATAATTTTTAATTGAAGTAAGAAAATTGATGTGTTTACAGTAAAAAATAAAAATATATATTATACTTTAAATATTAATAAATTTATGCATTTTAATTTACATATAATATTAAAAAATATATGAAATATGTAAAATATATGAAATGTGTAAAATTTAAATGAATATGTTGTGATAGTGGTAATATTTACGAATTGATGGTGAAATGCGTAATTTCGTGTAAATTTCATGTCCTGTATGTAAAAACCCCAATAATGAATTACTTGAATTGAATTCGAGTCGGGTCTGTTGCAAGTTAGATAAATCTCGTGTCTGAGCTCAACCCGAGATATGAAACCGATTTCGATACCTACAAAATTTTTAAACGAAGTACAACCACAAACTTTTTACAAAGTGGTACAACACTTTCTCCAACAAAAATGGAAATAGAAAATAGAAAATCACTCCAACCCAAAAATCCAGATGCATATAGGCTGCTATTAACGAGTAAAACTCAAGCGAGTTAGCCTCAATTCAAATCGAGTTCACATCTAGTTCGAGTAAAATTTCTTCAAATTCCTAGTGTTGAATTAAATTGAGCCTTATTTTTAGTCTTTTAATCTTTTATAGTAGAAAATCTTGAGATAGATGCATGTATGTACATTTCATTAATTGTAGATTCTTTTAAGCTAATTATTTAAGTCCATAGCCTAACTAAGACTTTGTTTGACAACAAACTAAAAAAATGACTTATTTTAATCATAGCTAAAATCTTAAATTTATTTTAAAAAAAATTAAAAATTATTTTATATTTCATCCTATACAAATTCTAACATTAAACAAACATTTTATTTCATATCCAACATAAATTTTAATATAACAACCTCACTTTATTTTATATCATACACATTTTTTTAAAATTTTTCACAAAAATTTTTCAAACCATCTTTTTTTCCTCCAACCAAACAGAGCCTTAAAAGAATCTAACGAATGCATATTAGTTTCTTAAAAAAAAAACGAGTGCATGCTAGCCTAAGAAATCTAATACGCAACTTACTCGTAGAGCCTATTTGATAATAAAATCAATTTAATCTTATTATAAAATTTATAATTTTACTTTAATAAATATATATATATATATATACAATATAAAATAAAATTAATTGGTTATATTAAAAATTTTATAGAATATAACGTAAAATTGATTGATGTATGAAAATAATATATAATATAAAATAAAATAAAAAATATTTATAATAAAAATTATATATTAAATATAAAAATTAATTTAATTTTTTTTAAAAAAAATTATAATAATTAAACTATTGTGATCTTTAACATAATCAAAAAAATATAAGGACCAAACAAGCCCATAATCTCTCTCTTAAATTGAAATATGATTGATAAAATTTATTAATTAAATTAGAACTTATTAAAATAGGATAGATTCAAAGTGTCAAAAATTAAAAACAAATATCTCATAATTATGTCTAACAATAATCAAATGAGGCATTTACATACATGCCAAAAAAACTTTGAATAGTATACCTTAATTTAATACATATCACCTAATAATTAAAATTTTATAAAGAGAATATCATGTAAATAATATTTAAAGTTTGTAAATCTCTCATTTTAGAATTAAATGAATAATTAAGTAGATTAAATACTTTTATGAACTCTAAAAATAAGAAATTAATCTGTTTTAGATAAGAGATGATACCTTGGCTGAATAAATTTGAGCGCCAGGAAAGTAATTTGTTTATAAATGGGTCCTAGGGCTAGGGATTGAAAATTCGGGGACCTATGTGCAAGTTTTGAATTCGGGCTTGCGGGCCGAACTGCCTGCAGGGAGAGTGTCGTGCGCGAGGGGCATCAGCCATGTTGCGCGGATGGAAAGGACGAAAGCTCGAGCGGGCGAAGATGCAGCCTTGGTTCAATCGGTCAACGAGGGCTGCATGGCGAGGGCCAGATGGCAAGGCGCATGGCGCTGGAGAGCTGTAATATTCCATAATCTAAATGTAAAGATATTGTCTGCTTTACTCTTAGGGACTCACATAACTTAAATACTTCTCAGAAGATCACTAATCCCACTACTATTTCAACTCTATTAATTACTGAATTTTCTATCATTAGTCTCATAATTTTATCCTAAAGACTCAGTTATCATTTGAGATCACATTATTTACTTATAAGCTAAGAAACTCCCATTCCTTTTTAAAGTGGTAAGATTTATTTCTATGCCCCTTCTATCACTCATCAATCAGCCTCGAAGCTTACCAAGAGCTACACTTTGCTTCAGTAATTCCCTTCTCTTAGAACATCACTCGATCATCATTCTCCGCCCTCTTCGGCCACTAGTCGTCACAAGGACTGAGCGAGGTGCTAGTTATTGTGCAAGTCATGATGCTTAGCGCTTGCGGCTCGAAGTCAGAGAGGCTAAGTTGAGCAAGCAAGGCTAAGCAGACAGGATGGTAGTGAGGGACGGCTTTGAGCGCGCTTGCTGACGAGGTGCAGAGCGACACCACTATGGCTTGCCTCATGCACGTCGTGTTGGAAGTGAGGAATGACTATGGTGTGCCAGCGGAGGTGGATGGCAGCGACAAGCTCCTTTCATAGAGATGGGGAGAGAGAGAAAGAAGTAAGCAAAGGTTCAGGGAAACTATTTTTTTAAATAAAAAGTAAATAACTATGCTAATTTAAAGATCTCACCCGAAGACAATTCATACTTTTCTGTATCCAAGTTATCTATTCTCTAACCCGAATCTAGACCAGCACTTAGAAATCCAAATTTTATTTCATCAACACATTCATTTAACTATAACAATACTAGGCAACTCCTATTTATAGAGAACCCAACACATGAAATAGAAAACACAAAATAAATGTATAAAACGAAATACCAAATATTCAATTAGCTCAAATACGGTGAATCTCCTTTTCTCCCAAATCAGTTTGAAACTAAACTGAATCAACAACGAACTAATTTAGCAAGCATCAATCAAATATAATCAAACTATATGAATTTTATAATCAATATTAGACAAATATAGAAGAGACCATAAGTATTCAATTAAAGGTTCTCACCACGATCCCTTACTAGATCGTCTTCACTTTAAGAGGATGCGCAATTAGTTGTAATCCTTATTATAATATGCCTACTGCATAAACAGTGATAGAAGTAAAATATACAACAATCACTAAGGCTATTGAGGAGACAGTCTAGCTTTGATGCTTGCTTGAGTTATGTAAGATCCTATGGAGGTTGAAGTTTTCAATGATAGTCAGAGCACCATTTTTTCATGGAAAGAGGCAACATAGATCAAATGTTACTCTACTCTTTAGAGATTATAGATGAAGGTCAATGAGATCAATAATCATGAATATTAAGCTAACATAATGATCAAATTCTGCTCTAGCTTCCAAATTCAAGTACTGCTTAAATTTGATTTTCATCTCATCATGAGTTCTGAGTATCCTTAGAAATGCATGAGAGTCCGAATTTCAAAAAAAAGAAATGCATGAGAGCAAAGACAGTTTAATTTCATGGGAAAGTGAATCAATATCATGGTTGAGATTTATTATGTGTAACATAAATTTTTTAACAGCAGTACTGAACTACATTTTTCTTGAAACTTTATTCGAAATAGAAACTCAAGGGTAAAGATTATCAATAAAAGGTGCTCTAGAAAATATTAATACAACCGAAGATTGTTTGAAATCCTATGGGTTTCAAGAAGATTTCTCCGAGATAGATGCAATGATATTAAGAATTCAAATTCGAACAAATTAGCTTAATTTGCAATCAAAATTATTATCAAAAATATGACTTTCGAGATCTAAAAAGACTTTCTTAAGATTTCTCATTAATAGTTGTTTTAATTTTTTCGTCTAGATCTTGGTGAAGATATCTTCGATTTTAAAAATAATAAGTCAGAAGAATGTGCAAAAAGCCTAAAGCCCTAAAAGCCTTGTTATATAAAGAGTAGTTAGAGTTCAATATTCGCTTTCTAATTCTTATTATTGATTTTTATTGTATCTTTAAGTTAGTGAAGAACTTCCTCTACTCCACTAATGATTCGTCCTCTAAAGGTTTCTACGCAATTTTTTGTTTCATTTCCCATTATTACTTTTTGTCACTATTTGATTACTTTATTAAGAAGTTTAATAGAGAAGTTTAAGGAGAGAAATGAAAACTTTCATTTAGTTTTTATTGATTTGAAAAAACTTATGATAAAGTCTCAAGATAAGTACTTTGGAGAGTTTTAGAAAAAAAAAATTGTATTGTTTATATTCAAGTTATTAAAGACATGTATAAAGGAGTTGTTACCTGTGTACGGACACAAGGAGGTTTGACTAAGGATTTTTCTATTACAGTTAGATTACACCAAGGCTCGGTTTTAAGTCCATATCTTTTTGCTTTGATTATGGAAGTCATGACTGGACATATCCAAGATGAGGTGCCTTGGTGTATGCTCTTCGCAGATGATATTGTCTTTGTTGAGAAAACTAAAGAGGAAGCTAAAGTGAAACTAAAGCTTTGGAGAAATGCTCTAAAATCTAAAAAATTTCATCTCAGTAGATCAAAAACTGAATATATGGAATGCACATTTAGTCAAGAAAGAAATACTTATATTAGAGATATAACAATTGGTGATCAAATTGTCAGGAAGAGTGAGCGCTTTAAATACCTTGGATCAATCATACAAAATGATGATGAAATAGATAATGACATTATTAACATGATTCAAGCAGGATGGGTAAAATGGAGAAATGCTTCTGATGTGTTGTATGATAGAAAAATTCTATCCAAAATTAAGGGTAAATTTTATAAAATTGTAGTAAGACCAGCGATGATATATGGTGCTGAATGCTGGCCTGCAAAGAAAAAATATACAAATAAAATAAATATTGTAGAAATGAGGATGCTAAGGTGGATGTGTGTATATACACAAAAGGATAGAATGAAAAATGAGTATATCCGAAGGATAGTTAGTATTGCACCAATTGATAATAAACTTAGAGAAAGTCGGCTAAGATGATTTAGGCCTTGTTTGGCATGAGCCCAAAAAAGGGCAAAAAAATATCTTAATAATATTTTAAATTTATTATAAATTTTAATAACTTTATTTCACATCCAACACAAATTCCAACCTTAAAAATCAACTTTATTTCACATCCAACACAAATTCCAACCTTAAAATCAACTTTATTTCACATCTTACACACCTCCCAATATTAAAATAATTTTCTTTCCCATCAACTCTATAAAATAAATTATTTTCTCTTTCCTTACCCAAATTCATCCTCCAACCAAACAAGGCCTTAGACACCTAAATCGTAGGCCGATTGAAGCTCTAGTTAGAAAAATTGAGTTATTGAATTTTGCCTATGTACAAAGAGGAAGAGGGAGACTAAAGAAGACATGGCAAGAAACTATAAGGTGTGATCTTAGTTACTTAGACTTAGATAAAAATTTGGTAATTGATAGAACGCAATGAAAACAAAGAATTCATATATCCGACCCCACCTAGTGGGATTAAGGCTTGGTTGTTGTTGTTACTATTTGATTACTTTATTGTCTTGCATCCTCACGAATGCTTCTACCACAACATTCAGCTTCGTATCAGTGAATCGATTAGCTCTTCCTTTACAAGGTAGGAGATTACATACCTTCATAGCACTGCTCGTCGAAAGGCTCATCAACACAGTGAGCGAAGTACCTCTGAAGAATGAAGTTATATTTGATGGATTAGCCGACAATGGTGCGCTGGCTGACCTCTTTAATAAGATCAATATTCACTAAAGAAGTTGCCATTCCTCTTCTTTACTCTAGCACATGCTACAGTAGAAGCAGAAATACGGTCCCTGCTGCCTCGTCCTCCTGGATAATCACAGTTGCTGTCAAGATTCTTCATAATATAACATAGCATCATTCAGTATTGTTTACTATTCATTCAAGCAATTTGCAAGGAGTGTTTCAAATAAAATAAGGATGCATAGCTAGACAGGCGAGTAAAAACTATCATATATGCTTTGAAGATCAACAATTCCAGCCAAATGATCTACATGTAAAACCTGTTTGCATTGCATTTCATAACAGGGTAATAAACTTCTGCATATCAGAATATCAATAGCTGGGTAAAGATCAAATTCCCTTAAAACTGGGAAACATACAAGGATTGCTTCACAAGCCCTTAAAACTTTCATGTTTCCCGTTGTGTGTGCGCGCCAAATAATTACCATTCATAATTTGTCCATATTTTCATAATAGGGAATAACAATTTCGAAACTTATTCAGAATATTGCTAATTTGATAAAGACAAACTGGGATTGAAAACCCAGTGAATATTGAGAAATCACTTTTTAAAAATTATGGGGATGAAAGATATGGGTGAAAATATGCATTGGGTGCATCTGCTAAACTTTGCATTTCATTTCTTGGAATTACATTCACATGTTCTTAATGCACAACTACAATAACAACTACCGAGACTTATCCCACAACGTGGGATCGGCTATATGAATCCGTTGTTTGTCAGTGCGCTCTATTAAATAGCAACTTGTTATTTAATTCTAAGTATGTAAGATCATTCTTTTTAATTTTTTATCATGATTTTTTTGGTCTTTTTATTTTTTATTTTATATGAGTAAGATTTGATAACCCAATTCTCCTTAATGGAGGTTCTATTAATCAATAATTTATATATTTAAATCATCTGAACAGTTTTTTTTTAGTTTTTCTCATTTGAGGCTACTTTAATATTCTTACAAATATACTCATTTCTCATTACCTCCTTTTGTATATACTCACTCATCTATATTAACATCCTCATCTCTATGACACATTTTATTTGTATGTTTGCACTTTATAAACCAACATTTACCATATAATATCATTGGCTTTATTATTATCATATAAAATTTACCTCTAAGTTCGAATGAGATTTTTTTATCAGATAACACACCAGATACATTTCTTCACTTTATACATCCTGTGAGGATCCTATTAACATCAACAACTATTCCATCATCATTTTATATGATTAATTTGATGTATCTAAACTACTAACTCTTCCTAATAAGTTGATCACTAACTGTCATATTTCTAATACATGTGCTTCTATTTTGATAAAATTTGTACTACATATATTTGATTTATTACTAAGATGAAAGCCTTTAGTATCTAAGGTATTTCTTTATGACTCAAATTTTATTTTAGGGAGAGTTTGGTTCAATACCATCTTGATCTTATGGTATATTATGTAAATATTATGACATATAATTGTTATCTCCTGAGTGATAAATTTATAATACTTTATAAGATTATCTACACATGTTATTAAACTAAATAATTATTTTCTCTAGATAACATAACATCACATCAAAATAACATTGAACTAATCTCTCCCATAGCCTAATCTTCAATGTTATCAACAAGAAAAAATATTATTTGCAAAAAGTATACACCAAGATAACTTTTATTGAATGTGTCAAGTCAAAACTTTCATAATTAATGCAAAGATAAATAAATTTAAAGCTAAGTCTTAGTATAATCTAACTATATAAAAAAAAAATTTAATCAAACTATATTGTGTTTGAATACAAATAACAAATCCTTTATACATATTTTTAATAATTTAAATATAAAAAATATTTTTTTTTCTAAAATTCTTCAAAGCTCTTTCCTTGGGACTTTATTTTTTTTTCTAAATTAATAAAACTAATCGCAGATTTTGTTCTCTTTCCCTAAACTTCTTTGTTAATCCTCGTAAAATTGAAGTGATTTTCTGATACCTTAGTATCATAACATAATCTATACTCGATTATTCTCCCCAAACTTATAAAATATAACTTAATAATTTAATTCCTTTATAACTGACACAATCATGTACATCATTTTTATTCTTATAAATAAGTATCAATGCATTATTTCTCAATTTATTTAACATTTTTATAGTCTTTAAAGTCATATTAAATAGTCTAATGAGTTAGAAAACTCCTTCATCTCCCATGTAATTTCAAATATCTATTAAAATGTTAACCGATCATATTGTTTTTCTATAATTTATTTTCTTTAAGGCTTTTCAAGTTACAGCTTTACTAATACGTCGGTTTCCCTTTTGGATGGAAAGTTCACTTAGATTAATCGTGCTATCATAAACGTTATTTAAAAGCTCATGAAAATAACTCACCAATCTAGTGAATATCTTCTTCCTTGAAAAACACTTCTTGATCCTCATCCTTAATGCATTTCACTTCAATAAAATTTTTAGTTTTCCAATCCTTTATCTTGGCAATCATGTACATGTGTTTTTCTTGTTTTTTAGTATCCAATTTCTTATATGGATTCTTAAAAATAACATTCTTTGTATTACAGAGAACTTTCTTAAACTCTTGTCTGGCCAGTTATATTTCTTACAATTTTCTTTGTTCTAACATTTAAATCAATTTTATAACAAATTTTCTCTTTACTGTCATCTTTTACATCTTATTTTTATCTTTTTATAATTTAAGTGGTCTTGTTTTCTTATAAGAAAATAATTAATCTATATTCTTAAAAACTCATTCTTATAAATGATAATTTTTTCATCTTTTTTCTTAAACAAATTATTCAAAATCATAAAATCATAACCTAAACACAACTCTAAGAGTGCGTTTAGTTTATTGTTATCTTAACATTATGTCATGAAATTTAGATGTTATAACATGTAGATGTCATCTTTTGACTAATAATTTTATAATCTTATAAAAAATTATTTATAGATATCATTAAACCAAGCAATTGCTTCCTCCAGATAACATAACGTAACATCAAAATAACATTGAACCAAATGCCTTCTAAAATAATTGTAATGCATATGATTTATTAAAGATTTTTTGTAAACTTCAATGTAAATATTTCCGTTTTTGTTTATGATAATTATTAGAGGAGCAACGGGAGGCCCAATATATAAGTGAGTGAACGAACACCCATTAACCCAAAAGCCAAACTTATGGGCAAGGGCCACTCGTATGCAGATACCATAACTTATTATGATGTAGTATAACTAAAATAGCACAATTGTTATATGCAAGTTCCATAAAACTAAAGAAACAAAATGCCCCAAAAACATATCACAAAGAGCACGACACTTCACAACCCTTTCATCAAGAAAATGAGAAAAAACAAAGTCACTTTTGCACACTAACTCCAGATGCACTTAGCATTATAATCTCAGCATATCATGTTACAACAAGAAATTGCAATATCATAAACCATTATGCAGTCTTGAACCTGTAGGAGGAATAGGAGATTGACCAGCAGCCCCAGCTGTGATGAATCAGCTCAGCCTTTGCCCTCTCGCCTGCTGCACCAAGCGCAACATGCAAGGGATAGAAGTGCTCTGGCTCAGGATGTGCAGTTTTAGCGTTTGGAGCCTTCTCCTCATACTGCTTAACATCTTCATGCCTGCAACATTTTCAGCTGTCGTTAAGATGAAGTTACATCACACTCCAACTAATAAGCAGCTTATGTAGAGGAAGAAAAATCAGAATGCAGATGATTCAACAAATTTTGCTTATGTGCATAGACGTACTGAGTATTTCTTATTTCAAGATACAATAGAAGTAAGGGTTCATCAACCTATTTGTAATAGTGTGGGCAACTTTTCAATACCAATTTCATATTTCTAATAGTTCCAAAAGTAATTGACATACGACCCAAATCATAAGTTGAGAATTTGGCTTCACAGTATGCCAGCTTTCACGTCAGTGCACTCTAATCTCTAGAAAACAAAGATTATATGAGGTCACATAAAACTATAAAATCAAGTTTTTCAAAAAAAAAAAAAAAAAAAAAGGACTTTATCTTGAAGCTTTAAGCTTCATAGTCAAGTTATTAGTATAAAGAAAACAAGAATCAAAAGATATGCCTATACCTTCCATTAATTAAAGAGTCTGTGAGCCATTTATCAAAGTCCATGGCCCAAGTCGGTGGAGGTTCATCATCAGGCCCTTGCAAATTCAAATTGTGTGTGGCACTTCCTGACCCGAATATCAAAACACCCTCATCACGGAGAGGAGCTAAAGCCTTCCCAACATTATAGTGGTGTGTTCCATCCTTGCTAGGTTGGACAGAAAGTTGGCACACTGGTATATTGGCCTCAGGGTACATGAGCATAAGGGGTACCCAGGCTCCATGGTCAAGCCCGCGGCTGCTGTCTTCCTCCACACCGTCGAAGCCAGCTTCATGAAGCAATTGCTTTACCCTTTTGGCTATCTCTGGTGCACCTGGTGCAGGATATTTGAGCTGGAAGACAAGCACACATGCTCATATTAGCATTTTCCCGCATATGTGCTTTCAATTTGATCGCCAGATGGCCCAGATCATTCATGTAAGTTGTAAATATGGTGCTCAAATACAAATAATTTGAGATGGCACAAAAATGGTGAGAAAATAAAACAAGTTCAATGATCATTGGAATCAAGATGAATGCACACAAGTTCAGTGATCATTCGTCTGAAAATGCAGTTCTGCAAATACATGGCAAGCTGCTATCATCCGCATAATCTTTAAAGTTAAAAATGATAGTTGGAGAAAAATATAAATCACGAGAGGCTAAGTTTGCAATGAAGACATGTATTTAATAACAAAATGAAGTTCGATGGCTTTAAACATCTGAAAGAGAGAGAAACATATTATCAGTAAATGGCAATTCTGAGAAGAAAATTCTAACAATCATAGCATGATTTGAGCTTGCATTGAAAATAAAATTTAAAAAACTAATAAGTATTTTCATTAATGTTCCTCCGCTGGAAAATTGACAGCATCTCATTAGAGATAAAACAAAGACTTGTCGGACTAAACAGAGATCATGTGATACGATGGATTCCTGGAATTAAGAAGGAAACCAGAGTAATTCTGTGCCAGCTTGAAAATTAGTCGGAAAAGAAATAGAGGAATTTGTCAGAATTAATACGCAGTCTTAATTTTGGTAAAAATTTCCAAATCAAACTAAATCAACTTTTTCCCTCGTTATCCCAATCGAAGAGATGAAAAGGGATCCAAATCCAACCTCGTACATATGCTTGGGGAAGTTGGTGAAGTCGTGGATGGCGCCATTGGGGCCCTCGATGAAGTTTACGGCGGGCTCAGCCGTCTCCCAGTGAGCCGAGACCACCAGAATGGCTTTGGGAGCCGCCGGAAAATGCTCCGCCTTCCACGATTCAAGGAAGCGCCTTGCCGGCATCTCCTTGATCAACATCCTCGGGGATCCATGGCTGATGAAGAAGGTGTCCATGGATGCAAGATGATGAGGCTAGAAGAAGAAGAAGCCGAAGACGAAGAAAAAGAAGAAAAGAAGATCGAAGTAGTAGACGTTTGAGGGCAGGTGACGGCCCATTTTATATAGTATATTTGCTACTTCAAAACAAGCTTTTTTTGTTTTTTTCCCCTTCCATCCAAAAAATAATAATTTACATTCAGATCCCTGAATTTGACAATTAATAACACACAAATTAATATTTTTAAAATTATAACATTGAGATTACTCAGTTTTAATAAATTATCAAATTATCATTACACCTCTCGGCCTCTCTCTCTCCTCCATGCCCCTCTCTCTCCTCTCGATTCCTGTGCACAGGCTAAGTCGTATGGCCGCAGGCAGGTTCGGCGGTCGCGCGACGCCCACACAGTCGTCGCCCATGCGCGAGGATCTGGAGGGGAGAGAGAGGGCCCATCTCTCTTCTCTCGATCCTCGCGCACGCACGTGACCCGCCAGGGGCAGCGTAGCCGCCGGTGGATCGCACATGCTGCGTGACCGCCGGCAGGTCCGGCGGCCGAGCTGCGTCGCCCGTGCGCGTGGATCGGGAGGAGAGAGAGGCAAGGGTTATAATGTTAAATTTAAAAAAAATTAATAATAATAAATTAAAAAGATTCATTTGATAATTTATTAAAACTCAGAGACCCGATATTATAATATTAAAAATATGAATATGTGCGTTATTAAAAATATAAATATGTGCGTTATTAAGTATTAAATTTAAAAATCTAGGTGTAATTATACCAAAAGAAAACAGGCCTTTTTTTTTCTTAAAAAAAAAGCGTCCAAAAAATTGTGATTCAGCTTATATGCGTCTTTCTAACGTGGCCTATTTGTAATTGGCTCTACTGTGCGTTGAAGTCAATTTCGAGCAATTCAAATTTAAAATTTTTAATTTTAATTTTATTTAATTAGAGAATATTTCGATTATAACACTAGCTAAATGGCCAACAATTTTTAAAAAAAAATTAAGATAAAATAAAATTTAATTTTTTATTCACAATACATAAATTTTAATATAAAAAATTACTTAGTATTGCATCATATGTAATATTTATAATTTTTTTAATCATATTTAATTTTATTATTATTATTATTAATAATAAAAAAATTAAATGCCATTTTAGCAACGAATATAATTAAAATTACCTCCAACTAACTAAATATAAGAAATCATATTTCTCTAAAACAATCTAACAAACATATTAAGTAAATATAGTATTATAAATTAAATTTAAATTTTATATGTATTGATATGAATTTTAGTTTTTATATAAATTATTATAATATATTTATATATGTGTGCCCGCGTGTATATATAGATAATGTTTCGATTATATCTTAAAAAAATTCTAAATATTATGTTTATACAATTATGGTTGGATTAATTTTTTTTTGAATAAGTTAACTTTAAGTTGGAAAAAATTCAAATTAAATTTGATTAAAAAAATTACTAACAAATTTTTAAGTACATTTTAATTTTTATATAAAATGATAGCATTAATCTTAATATAAATTTCTAATACTTAAAAGAAAGATAGATGATCTTAGAAATTTAAGGCCCCGTTTGTCTAGGATTTTAAAATTAACTTGGTTTAATTTTAACTAGGCATATCACATCACATATAAAATTTAATATTAAAAATTAAATTTATTTCATATCCTACACATATTACTAAAATAATAACTAACTTATATTACATCCCTCACATATTCCAACATAATAACTAATTTTATATCACATTGCTTACATATCTCAACATAATAACTAACTTTATTTCACATCATTCACAACTTTCAATAAAAAAATATCTCTATTCAAATTTAATTTTAATTTTTTTAAATTTAAACTTACAAACAAACAGACCTAGAGTTATATTTCAAAATTCTATTACAAACTCTTATGTTAAGTAATGTTTCAAGAAAATAAAATCACTAAAATAAAATATGAATTCTGATAGGCTTTTAAACTAATTAATAGTAGCGAGAGGGAAACAAAAAATGAATTAAGCCACATCATAAATGAGAAAGTTTTTGAGCTGTATAAATAAATAATATGATTCCAAAGAGTAGATGTACCTTTTAGGGCAAAGCTACGTGGCTAAAAACAGAAAATTCTATAATTAAATGTATTTGATGGTTATGAGAAATACTCAAGTCACTCATTTTTTTAAAACTAAAGCTGATAATATCTCAATATTTGAATCACAGAAAGTTACAAATAGAACTCGCATTGGTAGATAAATTTGATAACAAAACGTATGAATGAGAAAAGTCCAAAGCAATGAAAAATAAAACTTAAAAAAATGAACGCTAGGGAAATTTTTAAGTAAAAAAACATTTCAACTAAGAACTATGATTATGAGAGAAAGTGTAAAAAAATGTATTAGAATACGATTATTAAAAAGAGATGAGTAGGAGAATGTATCTGTTTTCTATCGTTGTCGATAACATACTCTTATGGCTTGCTTACTCCTGCCGAGTGATAATCGGAGAATGAATTAGCGAGGAATTACATCTATTTAGTTGATGGATTGTCGGAGAGAGAAAAGTACTTTTTTTTATCGATCTCTTCAATATTTATAGATGAATTTGAAAAAGTAAGAAAGTACTTGCAATAACTTGATTGTTAACAATATTTACATTTCTTCGATCAAAAGCATAATTGATTGTAACCAAGGTTTTAAAAACTGGACCGGACTGGCCAGTTCAACCGATTGAACTGTGAACCGGTCCGGTTTAATTTTATAACCGGATCCACTTAAAATTGGTCAGAACCGGTCTAAATCGCGGTTCAACCGGTCAACCGGTCAACCGGTGAACCGGTACGGTTGGACTGGTTGAGTTTAAAATAATAAAAAAAACTTTCCTAAACTCTGGGTCCCTAACTCAGCCTCCGTTCTGCGGCCCCTACTCGCGCGACAGTCATGAACTCGCGATTTCTCTTGCCTCACACTCTCCTCTTCAGCCCCGATCCTTTCGAAATGATAAAGTATTTTAGTATTTTAGTGATATGAAATAATGAAATGATTTAGTGTTTTAATATTAATAAAACATATATTTGTCAGATCTTTTAATATTGTACTAAATATTATACTCAATTTGTGATTTGCGAATATTTTGTTGGGTTATTGTTATTTCAATTTACTTGGATTTTTTTTTTGAATTATTAACGTAAGATATTATTTGTTAAATTCAATTATTAAATATTCATTTTATGTCTAATTGTTGTGTTGATGTGTGAATAATATATATCTTAACTATATTTATATTATATTATATTTTATTTTTTAATTTTTACTTCATCCCGGTTCAACTCCGGTTCAGCTCCGGTTCAACCCCGATTCGACCATTGAACCTTGAACCTTTCAGTCTAGTGGTTCTGAAGGCGGTCCGATTTTCAAAACCTTGATTGTAACTGATAAACATCATTTTATCTGATTTTTTTGGAAGGTGAAACATCGCGTGCTATCTATAAATAGGACATACAACTTATTCGATGATTGTAGAATTTGTTCGATAAGTTTTCTCCAAACTTTGTTCCTGGAGCTTTGTTCGTTAAACTCGAAGCAAGTGTAAGATTTTGGCCTTATTTGGTTGAAGTATATGTTTGCGATATTTTTTTTTTTTGAGATAGAGAAAGAAATGTGAAATAAAGATATTTTTGTTATTGAGGATTGTGTTAGATTTGAAATAAAAGTTGATTTTTTTATTAAAGTATATGTAGGATGTGAAATAAAATTAATTTTTAATATTTAATTATATCTATAATGTGAAATAATTAAATATATAATATTAATAAAACTGTTTTGTCGAAGAATTTAAGTGATTTTTGTGTTCTAATTAAATAAAGCTTTAGGCCTTGTTTGTGCGAGGACCAAAATCATGATCAAAATAGTACTAATTTAAAAATAATAATAATAATAATAAATAAATAAATTTTTTTAATCATTCCACACAAACTCTAATATAAAAAATATTATTTTATTTCACATATTCAATAATTTTTAATAAAAATATCAATTTTATTTCACATCTTAAACTTTATTAAAAATTATTGAGTATGTGAAGTAAAATAATATTTTTTTATATTAAAATTTGTGTGGAATGATTAAAAAATTTATTTATTATTATTATTGTAGTTTTTTAAATTAGTATTATTTTGATCATGATTTTAGTCCTCGCGCCAAAAAGGGCCTTAAGGTCAGGTGAAGATATTATATGAAAATACAGATATAATTCAGATATATAATTGATTATATATTTTTTTATTTTTGATTGGGATATTTTTTTTTATGTTCCTTGATATTAATATAATTTATACTATTCAAATAATAATAATAATATTTAATTAGAAGAGATCAACTCGGCATATTTTTTGAGATAATTATCTATATGTCACACAATTTAGTTTTATTTATGTTTTACACATCCATTTTTAGTTAATTATACTATGCACAATCAAAATATTATAAAATCTTACGTACACACATTTGAGTTAAAACTTAATCAAAATTTATTTGAAAAAAATATTCTGTTAGTAAATCATTAAAATTATATTTTTATTTTTAATAGTACATATTTTTTTCTTCCTCAATACTACACTAAAGCGCTGATTTGTCATAAAATCAATTCACGTCGTGGATGTCTTATTCTTTTGCCGTCACCTAAACATTAAGATTTTAGGATTTTCACTCAAAATATATTTAAATATCTTTAAAATAATATGATGAACGGCTCAAATTTTTTGTAATTTAATTATAGTTAGGTTATTAAAAAATTATAATTATTCATTATAATAAAAATAAGTTAAAATATATATATGTAAGATTTTATAATATTTTGAGTATGCATAGCGTAATTAACTAAGTATTGTTGGATAAAGCATGAATAAAATTAAATTGTGTGACATGTAGTTAATTATTACTATTATTTTTTTTGAAGGAAACCGCTCGGCAATTTTTGACGTAGCTCTGCGGCGTTTATACTGATTGCTGACATGGCATGGGTCCCATTTGTACTGCCACGTCAGATATTTCTAACGTTTTGTGACTTTTGTCGACGTTGGTGTTGTTGAGTCGCATGAGGCGTGCCGTATCAAAAGGAGGATAATTATTAATTACAATTTTTTTATTCATTTTCGTAATTTTTGGGGGTGAATTTTAATTATTAAAATGACAGATATATTAGTTATAAAATAAGGATAATATGTGGATAATATATAACAATCTTCCATTTTAATTATTTTTGTTCTCTACTACATATCTAATAATTTGATTCACTTAATACTTTTTAAAATGTTCTCTTAGAATGTTTTTTTAATGAACATTTCTTGCTAATTTTAAGGAAAAATTATTTAATTCATACACATTAAATGTTTTTTTGCATTTTAAATTTTAAATTATTAAATCGATTAGCATTTGATTTGCTAGATAATTTAATAAATTAAAATTTTAAATAGTAATTTATTAATTAATTATTAAAAATGAAGAATTATTATTGTTCTCTACTACAATATCAAATAATTTGATTCACTTAATACTTTTTAAAATGTTCTCTTAGAATGTTTTTTTTAATGAATATCTCTTGCTAATTTTAAGGAAAAATTATTTAATTCACACACATTAAATGTTTTTTGCATTTTAAATTTTAATTATTCAATAGATTAACATTTGATTTGCTAGATAATTTAATAAATTAAAATTCTAAATACTAAATTTATTAATTAATTATTAAAAATGTATAGCATAACTCTTTTTTTAAACATTAATTTAGTTTTTCAATTTTTTAAATTTCAATGACCAACATATTTAAGAGTTTTTTTTAAATAAAACATAAGAAAATAAATATTATATTTTATTAAAATCTAGCGAACAAAATGATTAATGCAAATAGATAGAAAAGTTAAAGACTTATTTAGTTGGGTGTTAAATTTAAGTAAGAAAAAGAAAATAGTTTATTTTATAAAATTAATAAAAAAAATTATTTTAATATTAGGAGGTATATAGGTTGTGATATAAAGTTGATTTTAAGATTAAACTCTGTGTTTAATATGAAATAAAATTAATGTTAATTTTGAGCACTTATCATGCCAAAATTGTCATCAATTGCATTTTAATTTTAATCAAAAATAACCTTCATCGGTTTTCATTTTTACTAAAATTCTCACATTTTTATGATAATTTTTTGAAAAATTTAGAGTTTTTGAATTAAAAATCAGATATCATGGCATACTCTTTGCTACATCAAAATTAAAACTATTAAAATTATCAAAGATATTAAAATTTGCAACAAAATAGAAATCAAAGTCGAGCTAAAAAAAACCTTTCATTCAGATTTTTTTTGATATTTTTCATCCAGATTTTTTAATCTTCATTCAAAATTGTTAATTTCAATCAAAAACAACCTTCGTCAGTTTTCATTTTTACTCTCATATTTTTATGATAATTTTGTTTCAAAATTTAGATTTTTTGAGTTAAAAATCAGATATCACCGCATACTCTAAGCTGAAATCATCGAAACTAAAACTATTGAAACTATCAAAAGTATTAAAATTTAGGAGAATTTACATCTTTCATCCCCAAAAATATATTATTTCTAGGCGTGCTCCCCTAAAGTTCATTATTTTCATACAACACCCTTATTTAACTTCAAAAATGAAGTGTTGCCTGTAAATTTACTTCAAAATATGAGGTACTGCCTGAAAATGATAAACTTTGGGAATACCGCTTGAAAATAATAAATCTTTGGAGAGTGACAGATATAAATTTTTCTAAAATTTATATTTTTAACTTACAATAAAATAAAAAGAGAAGTCGAGCTAAAAAAAATCTTGGACTAAAACATCATAAGTAAAACATTAAAAATTAAAGCGTAAAATCACTTATTTTTCCAAAAAAAATCAAAGCGACAATTTCTGAAAAGATAGGAGTCCAAATTAATTATATATAATTATAAATACCCTCAAAATATTGAGGTGTATTTTAACCTAAAATTTGTCTTCTACGATCGAGGTTCAATGAACCAGGACGTAGCCTTGATTTTGTTTCACGAAGAGTATTTTTTTTTTATATTGAAAAAAGAACAAAAGTTTAGACTTGAGCATAAATTACTCAAACCAATATTAGCCATTTTATCAGATACATATTTTTAGCAATTTTTATCATAAATGTTGGTTTAAAAATTTAAATTATTTGAAGAAATTAATTATTTTATTTGAAATTATATTTAAAAAATATTATAAAAATATTATAAATTTAGTGTTCATGTCTAAGATGGCAATTTAATGGTGGAATTTTTTGTAGAGGTAGGAGATAGAAGAGAGGAGTTAATGGAGCTCGATATGAAAATGAAAATAAAAATAAATAATATAGATATTGAAAATAATTTTAAGATGTCCTTTTAGTCATGTTTATTTTTTATAAGTCGAGTTCAAAGAGAAGGCGCCACGATAATCTAAAATTTTCAATTTTAAAATAAATGTCATTAGCTTTGATAAAATTCATGTAATTTTTGGTGCATTTTTTGAACTAATAATTTTCTTGACTCAATAAACTCATGTAAGAATTAAATATGCATTATATATTGATGGCAAAGAGAAATAATTCAGATAAGATATGAGATAAATTTGGCCTAAAAGAAGTTGCAAAGGAACAAAAAAAAAACACATCATTAATTACCTAATTTGAAAGATCATCTTATATCTACAATTATACTAAATAAAATAATTCTACTATATGTCGATGAAAATAACCAAAGGCAATCATTATGAAAAAGAATGCAAGAAAATTATTTGTAAATATTTGCATGGTGGGAGTGATTATTTGGCATGTGATTAGTTAGAATTTTATTGGTGTGATATTTTATTTAGTGTAGTGATGATAAAAATAAGTTATCTTTGTACGACTGTTAAAGCTTTGAGATAATAATAATATCTATGTTTGTGCTTGGGTTGACACTGAATTTGTTGAAATTTTCGAGTACAAGAATTCAAACTGAGTTGACAAATCTATCAAGCGGATAACTTGGATTAAACCCCAGAAATACAATTGTAATTTTACATAAAAAAATTTATAATTTTTTAATTATAATTTTGATTTAACGGAATATTTAACAGAAGATATTTAATTGGATCTTGTTGTAAGCTTTTTATAAATATTAAGAACTACAATGATCTATTCAGTAAGTTTTGGGGACCTGTCTGATAATTTTTAAAATTGTTAACTTGCCTGGTAAATCGAGTAAACTTCAGGAACCTAAGTGGAACTACCCCTTTTTTAAAAGCATTGTTTGTGCGTGGGTTGACATTGAATTTGTTGAAATTTTTGAGTTTAAGAATTCAAATTGAGTTGACATATCTACCAAGTGGATGATTGCGATTAAAGCATCACTAATTAGTCTTTGAAAGTATATTACAAAAAATATTTTATGTACATTGTGTTTATCTATATCTTAATTTTTTTTATTTTCAAACACATTTCTCCTAAAAAACATCCTTTAAATGTGGTATTTTGGGTTCTCCCTCCGCTGAATTAGATTAAACTTAACCTAAGGATTTGTTTGTTTGTAAAGTTAAATTTAACAAGATTAAAATTAAATTTAGATAGAAATTTTTTTTTTCATTAAAAGTTATGATAATGTGAAATAAAATTAGTCATTATATTAAGAAATGTGAGGAATGTGATAAAAAGTTAGTTATTATATTAAAATATATAAAGGAATGTGATATAAGTTAGCTATTATTTTAATAATATGTGTAGGATGTGAAATAAAATTAATTTTTAACATTAAATTTTATACGTGATGTGATATGTCAGGTTAAAATTAAACCAGATTAATTTTTAAACTTCAAAATAAACGGGTTGATGCTTTGTGATAAGGTGAAGCTCCTCGGTGTGATCATCGTAGTTACATCAACGGCCAACGTGGTCGGCCGTCTACGGTGATTCATCGATTACTGTTGCATTAAATTCTTAGGTTTTACCCAGGCCTAGTCAGTCATATGGCTGCTATTAGAGATGATATAGGGCTTTTCTTTGTTTAATTGTGTGATCAAAGTGACTAATATTTATAGACCTTATAGTCATTTTGATTTTTTTATTTTTATTTTATTTTATTTTTAATGTGAGTGAGAAATATTCCCTCTCCAAACTTTGCCCGCATTCTTATCCTAGATAGTGATTTTTTAAATATTTTAAAAAATAGTTAATTGCATGAATGGGCCAGGGGCTGATTTTTTTTTTAAGAAAAGAAAATAATCCTCTAACATAAATACATTTATGTATGTTCTCTAATAATTATTATTAGGGATAATTACATACATATCATACAATTTAATTTTATTTATATCTTATTCATTCATTCTTAGTTAATTACGCTATGCACACGAAAAATATTACAAAATCTTACATACACACATTTGAGTTAAAATTTAATCAAAATCTATTTTAAAAAAATATTCTGTTAGTAAATCATTAAAAATATATTTTTACTCTTAATGGTACATATTTTTCTCTTCCTTAATATTACACTAAAGCGCTGATTTGTCCTAAAATCAATTCACGTCGCGGATGTCTCCTTCCTTTGCCGCCACCTAAATATTAAGGTTTAGGATTTTTACTCAAAATATATTTAAATATCCTTAAAATAATACGATGAACGGCTCATATTTTTTGTAATCTAACTATAACTAGATTATTGAAAAATTATGATTACTCATTATAATAAAAATAAATTAAAATATTTGTATGTAAGATTTTATAATATTTTGAGTGTGCATAGCGTAATTAACTAAAAATGGATGGGTAAGACATAAATAAAACTAAATTGTGTAGCATGTAGGTAATTATTTCTTATTATTATTATAATTATAATTTGATTCCTCAAGTCCTCTTAGCTTTGATATTAGGCCCTAAGAATTAATATTTTGGCACCCTTATTTCTCTAAGTTTTGATCTATGGATCTCAAAGCCTTATAATAATAATTATAATTTATTCCACTAATTTCTCTTAGGCCTTGTTTGGTTGGAGGCCAGGCTATGGTCAAAATGACCTCTAACTATTTTATTAAAAAAATAATAGTAAAAAATCAAATATACAGTGTTAAAAAGTTATGTAAAATATAATATAAAGTAAATTTTTATATTAATATTTATGTATTGAGGATAAAACAATGAAAAATAATGAATTTTGTGGAGATAATTATATTACATACACTTAGAAGTTATTTGATTTAATATTATCTTGATGTTGTATCATATTATTAAGATAATAATACTATAAATTTTAAGATATTATATACACATATCATTAAATTAAATAATTAGTATTTTTAAATAATATAATATAATATTAAACTAAACAACTCCTTAAACTTTTCTTATTGGCATGTTAAAATATTTTGTTTTTATAAGAATATACTGAAAGCATAATAATAATTACATTGAGAATTAAATGAATATGAAAGCCCATAAGGCCCATTAATCTGAAACGGGCCTAATAATCCATAGCGAAAGGCCCATTATCTCCTGCCTATTAGAGATGTTTACTTCTGTTAAACCCAACAAGGATGCGCTAAAGCAATCGTTTGGTAGCCAAAGCGAAGTAACTTGAACTCTTTTAAATTTAATTTAATTAAGTGAATTCATTAATTTTTAATTTTTAATAGAATGAAATTAAATTCAAGAAATTAACTTTAAATTATTTTAAAATTATGAAATTAAAATCATCTATAATTTAGATTAATTAAAGATCTTTAAGGTTTAAGATAATAAAAAAAATAATTTGATTAGATTTTTTGATTATTTTTAAAAAATGTATATGATAGAGAATAAATTGAGTTAATTAAATGTGAAATAAAGGTGATTGATTTATCAAGAATTATATTAGATATAAAATAATATAATTATTTAATATTAAAATTTTTATAAAATAAAGTATAAAATAAATTTTTAGTTTTTTTTAAAAAAAATTAAAATTTTAATTATAACTTAATTTTGAATCTGAGTAAAACTCAAAATTCGATGTCACTTTTTCCGGACTCGAATCCGCTGCCAAACAGGAAAGAATAGCAATGGCGAGGATCTTTTCGTTCTTCTCATCTCTTTGATGAGTTCTATCGAATGGCCTCCATGAGCTCCCTTCGCAGCCTCTTGGTCCGCTCTCCACCCCTTCACGTTCGTTCGATCTCCTCCACTCCGCCGCTGGAAAGCCTCGGATGGATCGACAAGATCAAAGGCGTCTTCACCGGGAAAAAACCCTCCGCCCCATCCTTCTCCCTGATCGGTCAGCCTCTCTCTCTCTTCTATTTCTTCATTGTCTTTTTGGCCCCTTTTCTATTAGCTCAACCAACTCCTGTGAAGTTCACTGGCTGCCTTCCAGATTTCGCGGATCAGATGCAGAAGGCGAGGAGCATGGGCATGCTGAAGAAGTTCCAGGTTGGGCGGTGCAGCGAGACTACCATGGCCAACGCTTTTCAAAAACAGTCTTCTATTCTCCGTTACCTTGGTGCAATCGATCCCAATGGAGAGGTTTGTCCCCAAAGACATCATCTTATCTTTTACTCTCCCATGTCGAAGATTGAGAAAATGGATTTTTTTTATTGGGCAATGTCTGTAAAGCTGTATTGTTGTGGAAACATTCAACTACGTAACTTCCCATTGCTATAGCTACATGTGTGCTTTGCCGATTCTCTATTATTTATAGATTTGACATATGATCCTGGATTGATGATTTTGTTGTCTTTTACCATTAAAGTTCTAGCAATTGGTATCGGAGCTTTTTTTGGTCGGATCTTTAAAGAAGGGAAACCAGACTCAAGAATAATTTGATGTTATTGTTTTGGATACTCAGAAATATCAAACAGCTTAAAATTTTATGACCCATCTAACAATAATCTGTAATCATTCCTTGAGACGATAAATCCTAAATTTATTAAGGTTGTTGAAAATGGTGGGAGCACCCAACTTAAGAATCTTGTCTTTGACGAGGGATGTGTTGACATTTCTACAGTTGCTACTGATAATGATGAGATGTTTACACTTGTCATTACACAGGAAGCAAGTGCAAACAATTTGTGTATTCTTGGATTAGCGTGTATTTTAAGTTGACATTGTAATATTATTTTGCTATAGATCTTGTGGTTAATTGGAGGTTTCTTCATTTATATGCATATGCTAAACACTGTTGAATCTGCTGTTCTAGGAAAGCATGATTAAATTACATATAGGAATCATCTGCTTGTCGTGTAAGTTACTATGGGGAGAAAAATTATACTCGTGATTATGGTAATGGTTCAACCTAAGGAACTGCATTGAAATTAGAATGTGTTTGCTCCGTTATTAGGTTCATTTCTTGTTATGTCTGGAGATATTGAGAACATATTTTCCAGTGTAATGCGAGAGGAAGTTTTGAAGATTTCTATGAAGAATCATTGTTAAATGAGCAATAGACGATAAAGTTTGTTATTAGCTTGTGTTTGAAAATCTTATGTTTAAAATGTTCAACCTCACCCCCCATCCATCCTCCGTCCCAACACACATATTAGGTTTTTTTTTTGCACACTGCTTAGGAGTTCTAGGGACTATGCTTCATAGTGGTATAGTTTGTTATTTGTTTGTCTAAATCAATTCTAAGTTTTCATATAAGGTTTGTTGTACATTTGTAGAAGGCACTTCACCCCAAAAAACTGTTTAAAACCTTCAAGCCACATTAGCAGTTTCTTCACTTGCCGCTTGTTTCTGTGAACATCATGCAACTCTAACTATTTATTATGAATAAAATCTTCCAACTTGACATATTTGTGATTGCAGCTTTTCATATCTATGATGGGACTAACATGTCTAACAAACAAGAGTGGTTTTGTTTGATTATATCCATATACATCCTTACATATTTAAGTTAGATTTTCGTATGAGCACTCTGCTAGTACTAAGCTGAGTGATGCTTTCTGAAATGTGTTTTTCATTCAGTTATGATGTCCTTTAACTGTATTTTCACTCATAGAACATTCAACACAGCCATAAGCTTGAAGCAACAAAACACTGCAATTGTACGATGTCTGAAGTAGAGCACATCTTATCAAAATACAAGTGGGCTAAAGATGCTCAAAAGAAGATTGAGAAATTAAAGGAGGAAGGCAAACCGATGCCAACAAGTTTCAGTCAGGTAACTTTGTGCTTATTAACTTTATATTACAGAAGTACACATTAATACAAAAAATGTCAATTGTTTTTATTTTTTGTTTTGCTTCCTACATGTGTTTTCAAGAAGTTCGTCTTATTCTCTTTGTTTGTTTCTTTGCCATGATATTATCTTCCTTTCGCCATCAAGTTTGAGATTATTTATTGATTCAAAAAAAAAGAAAGTTTGAGATTATTTAGATAAATTCCCAAAGTGATATTATATAATCCTTCAATATCCTACCTGATGCACTGATTCTTTAGATTACGAAACATTCTTTATTTTTCTTTCACCATGAAATATGAGATTTTTGTAATCCCAAATTTTGCATAGGTGCAAAAGCTGATGGGTTCCACGCCACTGGATGTTGCAAGATCAAATTTGTCTAGTAAGAGTGGAAAGATAGGTAGAAATGATCCTTGCTCGTGTGGATCTGGGAAGAAATATAAGAGGTATTATTTCAATTGCTTCTTTTGGTTATTTTATTATTTCAGTACATGTAAATATTAAAATTTTAATATATGATTAAATGTTTTTGGCATATTCTCTTAAGAGAGGTATAGTACTATTGCCTTGTTCACATGGTGACATTTATGCTTGATCAATAGGTAGGCAGGTTTGGCATGGGCTTATGGGGAATTTGACCATTCAACTTAATGGCTTGAGCCCTGACTAGGTCTCCCCCTTATTAAGCCCGGGCTTTAAGCAAACGCAAGGTACATATGTAACACTAAAACATGTTAAGAACAACCAAAAGTAGTTGTAAACACAAAACCAAACCTTTATGAATCCTCCCTCAACAAAAATTTGGAAAAGAAAGATAACCGCAAGAATAGAACCTTATACGACCGCGATGCAACCAAAGGTAAGGTATGGATAGAGCGGAAGAGATGCTAGAGCCTAAGGTGGCTAGTGAGAATGTGGGGAAGCCGGTGTGGTTGAAGGACTTCATCTCTTAGGAAGAAGAGAGGCGAAATTCGAGTCAATTTATTGGGAGTGGAGTCCAATCACAAATAAAAAGGGACCCTTGTTAGAGCGAGCTAGAGCAGGCCATCCATTTCCAGTGGATCTAAAGGGTCTTGAGTCTATTGCGTCTATGTCGTTTTGAGTCATGTCTCTTTTAAGGTTGTTGGAAAAGGGGAAAAAATATCAGAGAAAGAGAGAAGTTTATAAGACAATGCTTGTTATAATTATTGGAAATGAGGAGGATATAAGAGTATCTGCTTGCTTAACCTCTAGTCTTCTTCTTCCTTTACCTTCTATCCTTTTCTTCTTCCTGGAGTTACAAGCAAACTCTAATTGCTTGAAATTTTACAGTCACCAACCTCTATCAACTGGTTCTATTGCCAGGACTCAATGGAAAGATCGAGAAGCTGTTAGGACTAATAGTGGAAGGAAAAAGTTATGACTATGGCATTGTAAGAATGCCCGTCCTCCTGAAAAGTGATAAGTGGTAGTTTCAATCCCTTGACAATGTCTTGAGGGAGATGATTGTGCGGATGGTAATCTTTGACGCAAAGCTTGAGTAGTTGAATAAAGTTAAGATTACTGAAACTAAAGATCGCAAGCATGAGAAGGAGAGAGCAGTCCATGGTGTGATGAGTTTAATGGACGAAAATTCATTTAGGTCAGTTAAAATGCAGCTTCCTTGCATCTCCGGGTAAATTCCAGAAGTTTGGATAAAAAAAGTAGAGCAGTTCTATGGATTCAATCAATTATCAAATGAATAAAAATTAATTCTAACGCCCTTCCACCTAGATGAGGAAGGGGAATAGTGGTTCCATTGGATGCAAACAAATCAAAACCTATCAACCTGGGTAGTGTTCCTTTGATCCTTGAGAAGTACATCAGGGCCATTTCAGTACTGACTGTACTGTGACTTGCATTGAGAGTTAGTCAAATTTGTTCAAACAACAACAATTGCAGAGTTCTAGCATCAATTTGAGCAATTATCAAATCTGATAATAGGAATAGATAAGGAGTTTTTGCAAAGCTTCTTTGAATTGGGGTTGAGCGTAAATATCAGAAAAGAGGTAAGAATTCTCTGGCTAAAATCCTTGTTTCAAGAAATTGAATTAGCTAAGCTTGTAGAAGATAACCCAAAATCATCCAGCTTTATTACAAGTGGTCTTAGAGTTTTGCCTCCCGTGCTGCTTAATCCTCCAAATTCATTATCAATGTGACGGCCAAACAAAAACCCTTTACTAGTGAAAAGACTAATTGCAGTCGAAATGTTAGAAAAGTACGTGAAGGGACTGTGGTACGATTGTGATGAGAAATGTCACCGGACTCATATCTGTAAAGCTAGAATGTATGTGCTAATGATAACAGATAATTAATAAGATGCTAAATAAGATGATACTTACTGGTCAGAAGGTTAAAAGAATTCGGACAAGGAATGTTCCACAGTTGAATTATGTAAAATTAGTTTGCATAAATGATGAGTAGGATAAAGGCCAAAAATACATGACAATAAACTATAAAGAATGATTTTACATACTTAGCTAAATAATCAGTTGTTTGATAGAATGCAACAGAAACAAAGGATTTATTTAGCTGAATCCCACCTATTGAGATAAAAGTTTGGTGGTTGTTGTTTGCATGCCTTGGCTAGGCAACCATCTACGAGTACACTACAGTTGAAAGGAGAATTAGGACCATTAGTGGTTAAGTCGTAATTGACAGGAGATCTACACACAGTTTCATACAAACTAAATTAGTACAACACCATGGACTAGAAGTACACGCAGCACCACACTTCGCGGTGTTAGCATTGGAGAAATCATAGCCTGCCCAGGAGTAGAATCTGAACTGCAAGGATATAAATTTGAAATTGATCTCTATTTACTGCCCATTCAAGGTTCAATGGTTGTCCTTTCTCAGTGAGGTCGCTACAAACTACAAGAAGCTGAACATTTAAAAAGAAATACAACTACACCATCTAAAAAGATGCAGTTAAAGATGAAATAGCTTACTTTTTCCAGCTTTTTACCATGATGGAAGAACAACATCCGCAAAACCTAATAGAAGAGTCAATCCTGGCAAGTAAGGGAGTTATGGAGGAGTTCCATAAAAACATCAAAAACCTTCCCCAGGGCGGCTTCCACCACGGAGGCCTGGAGATCATCAAATACATCTAACAACCGTGTCCAAACCAATCAATGTAAGACCATATCCACGCTATCACTTTCCAAAGTCTGAATGAGAGAGATTTGTTAAGGAAATGTTGGAGTCAGGGTTTGATTAGGCCCAAGCCAAAGTCCTTTTTCATATCGTCTTATCACCAACGAAGGATGGCACTTGGAGATATTTAATTCCCCACCGACTCCCAATCCCAACCTAGACGGGACGTTAGACGAATTCTTTGGGACAACCATTTTCTCCGAAACCAAATTAGAATGGCTCCCCGTGACACGCACAAAACCGCTTTCAAGACACATCATAGACGCTCGTTGGGCTATCCAACGTTAGCCGCTTTCCAAAGCATTACGAATGATATACTCAAACCTTGCCGAAATTTGTAACCGTGTTCTTTGGCAATATTATTTCTCTTCCTCCTCACAGCTTTAATCAAACGCAGGTGCTGTGGGCCACCTTAACGAAGCTGGAGCTAGCTGTGGGAAATATCTCTGCATTGCAGCTGATTAACTGCAGAAGCTGTTCTATTATTTCTTTAATTTCTTTGTATAAAACTACTTCATCTAGCAGTTGAGAACTTTTGATGACGCATTGCAGATAGATTTCTGTTGAATTTTGAATAACAGAAAAAAATTATCTTATAAATTTAATGAAAAAAAATTAATTTAATATCAAGAAGTATGTAAAATATTAAATAAAATTAATTTTAACAATTTTGCTGTGTTATCATTTGGATTTGGGTCTCATGTAATTATTAAAGCATTTATTTCCCAATGTGCTATTTGTTAAAGCTTCAGATATGTATAAAATTTTCTATATTATTTATTTATTATAAAGCACTTAGCATTCATACATCTAATAGTATGCATAGCATACTAATTTTCTCCTCTTCGATCCTCAACACCAACTAAGCCAAGATAATCTTGACCTCCTTCAACATCTAATAGTATTTCTAACTTCGATAACATTCCATTTTTCTTTCATTGAGGTTGTCAACATCAGTGGCAAGAGTGTGTAACATACTGTAATCTCATTTTAGAGGTACTATTCATTTTGAGTTTAAGAAAATTGTATGATTTGAGTGCATCCCAAGAAGTTACTCATTCTAGTGCTGTAATAGTTCGAGTTAAATATCAGAGTGGCGCAGCGAAAGCGTGGTAGGCTTTCAGACATAAAAGAAGAAATTATTTTAATAAATAATATAAAATAAAAATAATTTATTATTAAAAATTATATTAAGTATGAAATAAAGTTAATTTTTTATTAAAATATACGTAGCATGAAAAATAAAATTAATTAATCTTTAATTTGTGAAAAATATAAAATAGAATTGAATTTTAATGTTTAAGTTTGTGTATAATGATAAATAAATATAAAATATTATTAATAAATAAGTAAATGAAATGAAATAAAATATTAATAAAAATATTTTTAAAAAAATTTGATACTTTTTGTAGCTCTAATCAAATATAGTGTATCTGTGATTCAGTTTTTTGTTTTAAATGTAATTAGTCTTTTTCGATATTTTGAATCATTATTCTTGTCCTCTATATTTGCATACGTTAATCTTAGTAAACTTATATATTATATTTTATAAAAAAAAATCCTATATTTTTATAAAAAAAAGTTTACCTCTTATATAAATTTCATTATTAAATTTACAATGTGTTAAAATTTATGTAAATTTAAATATTAAAATTAATAGACAGCCTGTAATCTTGATATCAGACATTTGTATATGGATGGATTATTTTGTAATTAGGATGTAATCGTAGGGACATATCAGTAAATTTAAGTTTTAACTTCCGTCATTTTCGGATTAATAGACGGCTAGCCTCCGGGAATGCCACAGATTTGTACGTATGCGAACGCAAAATGATGCTATGGTCACGTGACGTACCGGCCAAGTGGATGCACGGGAGAGGCGTGGGGCACGTGTCGCGCGTGAATTTCACGTGGCTTGCGCACGTGTCATGGTCTCCCACGTCACTAACTCTGGCTCATCGGTAATCCAGCTCGGCGGGCCAGGGGCTCGTACCGATTTTAACCCTCTCTCATATGTTAAATCATTTTTTAAAGGCTTTTATTGATTGATAAGGATATTTTAAAATTTATTGGAAGATAAAAAAAATAAAAGTATTTTTGTGTTAATATATAAAATAAATTATTTTATTAATGAGAATTATATTAAATATAAAATATTTCTTTTAAAATTACCTATAAGATGAGAAATAAATTTATTTTTTAATTAAAATTTATGTAATATATAAAACAAATTAATTTTTAAAATTTTTATTTACAAATAATATAAAATATCTATGAAAATTATTAATATCATTAACAAGATTGCACATCACAAAATTAAAAAATACTTTGAGAGTATTTAATTTAATATTATATTATATTATTTAGAGAAATTAATTATTTTATATAATTATATATTTGAATAATTTTGTAAAAAATAATAAAATTATCACTAAAATATAATATCGAAATAGCTATTATTTTGTTTAAACTTAAGCTTGAAATAAAAATCAGCTCTTGAAGAACCTATTAGCCCTTTTTTTTATTATATAGACATATGTAGGTATTCAAAAAAAATGTTACAATTCAGTTATTTAGCCACATGCAATTATTATAATATTTTTTGAATATTTTTAAACATTTTAAATGAAAATTTAGCTGTTAATATAAACAAAAGCATCTGCAATAAATCTTCTTTTTTATTAACTATAAAAAGTATCGATGATTTTTTAAATTTAAGTATTTTTAATTAATTAATTAACAATAAAATATATTTTAAAAAAATTAATTAAGTGAGTATATCTCTGACGGCGTCAAGTATGGCGCACGGGCGACTTCTTCTTTAAAATAAATTTAAAAAATAATTTAACTAATTAAAAAATAATTTAATTTAATTTATTTAAATATTATTAATTTAAAATTCTCACGAGAATATACATGTCAAAATTTGAGATATTTAAGGGATGTGGTTATAAGTCAAAAAATGATTTATTATTATTCTTTAAATTTTGAATTTATCAGATTTAATTATCCCTTAATTTTAGCCTCGAGAGAAATACTAAATTTATCCCTAGATATGCTTTTCTAAAAATCCGCAAAAAAAGAAGCGATCGCGAGTCTGAAACCACTTTTAAAATTTAATTTAATTACTTATTTGATTTAATTTATTACTTTAAAGCTGATTATTAAGTAGTTTATTTTGGTAATATATATTTTTTAAATTAATATATTTAGATGTGGTACTTTCTTTTAATCTCAAAAGCTAATTTTATTTTTATATTCAATTAATTTTTTATAAATATATTAGCTAATATTTACTTTAAATAATACCATTCAACTAATCCCATTCAACTACCAATTCGTAATATCCATTAAATTATAAAAATCTATCATACAAATCCCATTGATTTTAAATTAGGTTCTTTTGCTTTAATTTTTAAATATTATATCTTCATTTTTAAACTTATCTTAATATAAATTATAAAAATCTATCGTACAAATCTCATTGATTTTAAATTAGGTTCTTCTGCTTTAATTTTTAAATATTATATCTTCATTTTTAAATATATCTTAACATAATATTTATTCACATACTTAGATATTTATATATAGATAAAAATATTATTATAATATTAAATTTATAAAATAAAATTATTATTTTATTAAAATATTTGAAAGAATATATTTTTTGTTAAATATATAATTAATATAAAATAAGTAACAAATTAAATCAAATAAATTACTTATTGATCAGCTTTAAAATAACAAATTAAATAAATAGGCATTTGAAATGAGATTTTATATTTTTTTTGTATTATTTTGTAATTAAATATTTTATTAAAAATGAAATTTTAAATTAATAATATTCAAATAAATGAAATTAAATGAAATTTTAATCGTGGTTTCAGACTCGTGATCACTTTTTTTCTGTAGATTTTTAGAGAAGCATATGTGGGGATAAATTTGGTATTTTTTTTTCAAAGCTAAAATTAAGGGATAATTAAATATGATAAATTCAAAATTTAAAGAATAATAACAAATCATCTCTAAGTCATAACCACATTCCTTAAATATCTCAAATTTTGATATATATATATATATATATATATATTCTCGTGAAAATTTTAGATTAATAATATTCAAATAAATTAAATTAAATGAATTTTTTAATTAATTAATTTTTTTCAAAAACTAAGTCGGAGCCGGGCAATTTCTGTTAAGCAAAAGTCGCCCGGTGTGTGGGCGACTTATGCTTCAGAGAAGTTGTCTGTCCGCCGAGTGACTTCTTAATCTAAGGGGCGTTACTTGACGCTGTCAGAAATATGCACCATTTATTGTTTTTAGTTAATTAAAAATACTTAAATTTAAAAAATTATTAAAAAGTATCATGATTCTTTTATATTTATGTAATTATGACTATGGTTAATGATAGCTTTTATTATTTTAAATATTTAATTGTCAAATTTCTCGAGTTCAGAGTTTACATTTTTTACTTAATATTTGATTTATCTCCAGTTTAAATTAAAAATACTTATATTTGGAAATATAAACAAACATTAAGTGAGAATTTATTTTATTTTACATAAAGTAAATTAAATATTATTTTTACAATCCCAAGCATTAATATTAAAATTAAAATTAAAATTTTTAACATGCTAAATATTAATTTTTTTTTTTATCTTTTTGTTATTCGAGTGGAAGAGAGCTCTTGAATATCTCTTTATCATGCTCCCTCTCGAAAATCTGCATTAGAAATAAAGTTGAAAATGTTTAATTATTTAAATAAATACCTTCGAAGAGTGAGAAAATTATGTGGACAAAAATAAATGATGAATAAATTATTTTGGATGAAGATGAGTTCAACATTAATATCTTCCCAATATCAATATTTTCTTAATTAACATATTTTGAATGAAATACTTAATTGACGTATATTTATTAAGTGAATGTAGAAGCATTAAACATGCATTACAGAATATTCCCTGCTCTATTTAAAATTTATTTTTGAAATTAAATTAAATAAGTATTTAGCTTATAATAATTAACTGATGGACAAGTATTAAGACATGCTATTATACTTGGGACATTTACTTACACATCAACAAAAAATTATCTACATTTTTATTATTTTTATAAAATTTAAATTATAAAATAATGTGTTAAATTTTAGCTAATTATTAGTCATCAAATTTTAATTAAATTAAAACATATTTGCATTATTTTTACATCCAATGCATTAAAACTTAGCCAAAAACCAATGTGAAATGTGCTCCAATCAGCCATAATTATTTTGAAAAGCCTCAATTAGTCTCCATCACTTTTAGATATCTCATGAAAATCTATCAAAATATTTTTAATGTAAGAATATAAAAAAAATAAAAAATACAAAAATATTAAGCAACTTCAAATAAGCATAATAAGTTGGACTGTGTCGAACGTAATAAAATTTTTATAATCGATATAGAATTTTTCAAAAATTTATAAGTCATTTGTCTCTATTATATTTATTATCTTAAATTTATTTCAAAAGTTTGCGTTAATCCATTTGAATTTAATTATAGGTTTTATTTGTTACATGGAAGAAGTTAGGTTAGCAATGATATCAGTATTTGATTTAAAATTTAAAATCTCTTATTAATGTTGCATGCTCATATAGAAAATAATAAAATAATATATATATATATATATTTATTATTTAAATATTGAGAGAATTACATACATACATCTTAAATCATCTTGAATTACATATTAAACCCCAAATTTTTTAATTTTACAACTTAACCCCTAAATCATTCAAAAATAACATATTTAAGTCTTTCTAAAGATTTTTAAAGGATATTTTTTGCTGATTTATAATTATTTGAATGTTTATTATCAATAATATGTATATACAAATATTATAAACATATTTATAAATACATGTATTCTACTAGTTTTTATTTTTGGATGATTTAAGGGGTTAAATTGTAAAATTAAAAAATGAGAGATTTAATATATAATTCAAGATGATTTAAGGAGTATGTATGTAAATGCCCCTTAAATATTAGCATATTAAAATCTTTTAAATATTAAATCTCAGCTAATGACACAATGGGATGTAATATTTAAGAGATTTTGCCATTTGGATTTTAATAATTTAAAATTCTAATATAATTAATATAACTGTACGAACTATCACGTTAATTATTAAAAAATAATATCATAAGCATAGATAACTCAGAATCAATACAACTATCAAAAAAAAAAAAAAAAAAAGAATACGCATCATACATACATACAAACAATATATATATATATATATTTATATATATATATATATATATATATATATATATTATTATATTAATTATTAAAGTAAAGGAAAAAAACAACCTAAAAGAACAGAGAGAACACTCGAGAACACTCCTACATACTTCTACAGTGATCATCTATCTGTACACAACGAGGAAGAAGCAGAGCGAGCATAAACAGAGCCGAGCCACCGCGCCATATAGAGGAGAAACTCACACCAAAACCAACTTCCCTCGATGCGGGGAACAAGCCGAAATGACATGCCAAAACGGCAGAGGAATTTCACTTGCAAATACAGACTCACCAAGGCGGCGAATCCGAGATGCCGTCCCCACCGGTGGCCGACGAGGACTCAGTGCCGGGGAGCTGGGAGCGGCAGAGTGGACACGTAGAATTGCTGTATTCGATCCACCGCTCGACGCATCCCCGATGAAAGAGGTGACCGCAGGGAAGCTGATCCACCCACGATTCCGGCTGGAACGGGGCCAAGCACACCCGGCAATCGGCGTGCGGATCCGCCGCCGGCCGGCGTCCGAAAGCCGATCCGAACTGCACTGGATCCATCTCGCTCCGGAACAACTTCAAGCTCCGCACGTCCGCCATGAACGACGTGCTCGAAAGTTCTTCTGGCGAGTCCGATTCATCATCCCTCGGCGCCGCCAGACCGAAGAAGTGGAGCAACGAGTGCGTGAACTGCTTCAGGCTCGACATCGTCGTCGCCGTGTTCGCCACCAGGAGAATGTACACGGCCTCCGATGGCGACGGAATGCTCGAGATCCCCATCCCCCCCGACCAGATCTACAGTTGAACCTAAAATGCAAAGCAAATCGATCGCACAAGAGATAAATCAGTACTGATTAGAAGAATCAATCAAGATCAAGAAGTGAGCGACCGAAATCAAACTCCCGTTGAGATCTGCAAACGAACACTATAAAATGAAAAGCGAAAGAGATCGAAAATTTGGACGGCGATCGGAAGAACAAAGCAAATTCGGGATGATAATTGATCGAAATCTTACTCTCGATTGCTATGGAGATCGAACTTCTATTCTCTGATTTCTTCTCTGGCAGGTCGGGAATCTGAGATGGAAGATTAATTGTGGGGGAGAAAAAGGTCAGCGCACCGTGACCTCCTTAAAAAGAACCAACTGGTTAACTTAACCATAGTTTATTAAACTTAACTCTAAGCGCGAGGAGGACTAAATTAGCACTAGTTTAAAAACTAACAATAATAATAATAATAAATAAATTATTTTAATTATTCAACATAAATTTTAATATAAAAAATAATATTTTACTTCACATACTCAATAATTTTTAATAAAAATATAAACTTTATTTCACATCTTAGATCAAAATATTTGATTTGAATATTTTAGTCTAGAATGTGAAATAAAGTTGATATTTTTATTTTAAATTATTGAGTATGTAAAGTAAAATAATATTTTTTATATTTGAATTTGTGTAGAATAATTTAAAAAATTTATTTATTATTATTATTATTATTTAAATTAGTACTATTTTGATCCTGTTTTGATTCTCGCATCAAACAGGCAAATCAAAAGGGAATTTACATAAACAACAAAAAAATAATAATTTGTTTTTAATAGCAAACAAAAAATAATTACAAAACTTAGATATTTCTCTTGATACAACTTAAACATATAAATATTAGGCTTTGCGCTTGCACTTTCATTAACACAAATTAACTCACTTAATTTCATTAACGCCAATTAGCTTAGAAGAAATAATTAAATGAGATTATTTATGCAATTAATTTGACTTAAATTAAATGAAATATAACCATCAATTAAATAAATTATACAATTTATGCCCAGCATACTTTAATAAATTTATGCATATTAGAGCATTTTCATTGATCACAACACTGTGACACTTATCTTTTCCCCATCGTGTTGCCACTGCCGTCAATAATCTCACCAAAGAAACGACAGCTTGCAATCTTTTTGGAATAGCCTGTAATATCCCGTGATTTCGATGTAGAGGTATTATCCGTTTTTTTCCAGGAGGTCACCCATCCCAGTACTACTTTATCCCAAACACGTTTAATTATGAAGTTTTTCATCATTAGCCTTACAGTTTTGCCCCAAAAGGCGCTTCTACCATTTGAGATCATGGGATGTTACAATATGATCCTGGGATCTGTGGGTTATGGGCCTACCACGCTTCCGCTGCGCCACTTTGATATTTAACTCGAACTATTACAGCATCAGAATGGGTGACTTCTTGGGATGCACTCAAGTCATACAGTTTTCTTAAAGTCAAAGCGGACAATACCTCTAAAATGAGATTACAGCATGTTACACACCCTTGCCGCTGATGTTGACAACCTCAATGAGAAAAAAGTGGGATGCTATCGAAGTTAGAAATACTATTGGATGTTGAAGGAGGTCAAGATTATCTCGGCTTAGTTGGTGTTGAGGATCGAAGAGGAGAAAATTAGTATGCTATGCATACATTTATTTATTTTTAACTGCTAGACTTAAATTTTATATTTTCCTTTATAATAAATAAATAATATAGAAAATTTTATACATATCTGAAGCTTGAACAAATAGCACATTAGGAACTAAATGCTTTAATAATTACATGAGACCCAAATCCAAATGATAACACAGCAAAATTATCTTATCTTTAAGGAGCTTCTCTTAATCGAGTGAGAAGGAAGTTTGCTTAAAATTCAGGAGACCCCAGATTTGAATCGATCCATACCGCTACAATTTATAATTAGAACGAGAGAATTGTGGTGCTTGGAATTTTTTTTTTAAAACATAACAAAATTATCTTTAAAAGAAATTATTTTGTTACAATTTTGTTGATTTGCTAGTCTAGATGATAATACATTGCGAAATTATTTTAAAGTTAAAACATTAGCGATGGACATTTTCTAATTGTAAAAACTCAAGCCATTGAGTAACGACTGAATCTCGTATATTAATATTTCAATTTATTATTCTAGAATTTAATTGCAGTCAAACAATAATATTTTTAAAATTTAGAAAACGTTTGGTTCAAGTTTTTATTTTGATTTAACATAATTTTTAATTATAAAAATTAATTTTATTTTACATCCAACACAAATATGAATATTAAAATTAATTTTATTTAACATTTTACATACTTCTTGATATTAAATTAATTTTTTTTAATTAAATTTATAAGATAAATTTTTTCTGTTATTCAAAATACAACCCCTGAACAATTAGAGAACTTTCATAATTACTTATTAAGAGAATAATAAAGTAATTTGGTGAGCAAAATTAAGAACGTAATGGATATTTTTTAAACAAAAAATTGAGTTATTGAATAATTAGCACCAGCATTTATATATTGACATATTAATGTTAGATAATTATAATATTTTTCTTATCCTCTACATAAAAAAATGAAGACCTTAATATAATTCACAATACTGTTTCAAAAAAAAAAGGATAATTATCACAATATTTCACTTTATTTATGCGTTACCTATCCATTTTTAATTAATTATACTATGCACACTCAAAATATTATAAAATTTTACATACACACTTAAGTTAAAATTTAGTCAAAATCTATTTAAAAAAATATTTCGTTAATAAATCATTAAAATTACATTTTTACCCTTAATAGTACATTATTTTTTCTTCTTCGATGTCACACTAAAGCTCTGATCTGTTCTAAAATTAATTCACGTCGCGGATGTTTCTTTTCCTTACCACAATCTAAACATCAAAGTTTTAAGATTTTCACTCAAAATATATTTAAATATCTTTAAAATAATATGATGAATGGTTCAGATTTTTTGTAACCTAACTATAGTTAGGTTATTGAAAAATTATAATTGCTCATTATAATGAAAATAAGTGAAACTGTGTGTATGTAAGATTTTATAATATTTTGAGTGTGCATAGCGTAATTAACTAAGAATAGATGAGTAACGTATAAAAAAAGCGAAATGGTGTGGCAGGTAGGTAATTATCAAAAAAAAAAAAAAATTCACAATATGTGAATAATTTTCTTAGGAAACGCGTATATGCGATTTTATGTTCTTTAATCAACCACACGCGTGTTGCGCAATTGGGCCCAGGCCTAGTAAAAGATTTTGATCGCAATACTTTTAATTTCAATCCATATTTATTAATTATTAGGTTAAATTGCATTCTGGGGCTTGAGGTCTGGGTCATTGCATGCAGATCCAAATGTTTTTTTTTTATTGCAAATGTAGTCCCTCGGGTGAGTCATTAGCCGGTCGTTAATTAGGTCTCGAAGCGAACGATGCTATTAAATAGGATATATTTTGGCACGTATGCTTTAGCTCTTCGAGACAATTTGAGGCGATACGAGGAATTGAGAAGACTATTTTGGTCTCTAAAAATATATTTTTGTTTGTATTATTTGAAACTGAAATTTTTTGTTTAAAAAAAATAGAAAAAAAATCTTATAATTCAAAATTGACTATTTGTTTGAGTTGAGGGATAAAATTTATAAAATTTAAAAAGTTAAATTACTTCTGGATTTTTGAGGTTAATATGACACCTCAAATTGATTCATAAATTTTAAAATTTTTTTTATGAATTCCTGATGTTGATAAAGTATTTGAAACTAGTTCATAAATTTTATAATTTTTTATGCAAGTTCTTGAGATTAATAGAGCTCTTCAAACAAATCTATGAACTTTGAAATCTTTCTTACAAATCTCTAAAGCTTTAGCGTTTAACTTTTGAAGCACCCTATTAATCTAAGAGACATATGTAAAAGATTTTAAAATCTATGAACCAATCTTAAAAATACCCAAATTTAAAAATTCAGGCCCTCCAATACAATTTCTCCTCATTATTAATTAACTTATTTAAGGTGAATTTGAGTTCTACGAGAATCTCATCTGATTAATAAATAAATGGTGCATCAATGATTAAGAATAAAGTTTGAATTATTTATATTTTTTATCTATACCTAGAGAGGAAACTTTTAATTCGGATTCGAATTGCTTGACTATTGTTAATCTCAAAGTACACGTGTCTAAGTCATAGCTCTTTAATTGAAATATATATTTTTTTGATGGACTTTAATTGAAAATAAGATTTAAGGTAGATTAACATAGTTATAGTTAGGAATGGGAAGGTCACTTTTCTAAAGCTTTATTCTCTGACCTAGGGCAGCTTCAAATTGATTTCGAGTCGAGTAAAATTAATTTAAAAATAAAATTTTTATTTTAAATTTAATTTAATTTGATAATGTTAAATTTTTAATTTTGAGTTAATTTTAAATTAAATTGTGCGAGATTATAAGTTATATTTTTCTATAAACATTTATAAATTTACTTTAAAATTTTATACGTATATTTCTAATATTATTTTTTAATATAAATTACAAAATATAATTATATAAAAAATTCTCAAATGTATTTTAAAAATAATTAAATATGTAAGTCTTTATATACATTGAACAATCAATTATGAGTTGAACGAAGCTAATTTTGTATATAGCGAAATGTGAATGAATTTTAATTTTTGCGTAAAATTATCACCTCTACTCCCATCTATAAAGATTTGTAGACCAGTTACCCTTTCGTTAAAAGTATTATTGTATTCTTGATAATTCGATGCAAAATTTACGCAAATAATCAACTCTCTATATCAAAGTAATAACTACTGTAAGATTTAGGAGTGACAATTTGTATTCGAATACGATTAACTTTCCTCAGCCTTCTCCTAATGAGAATGAGTATGAGCTCTTAAATTATATCCATGATTTGTGACCCGTCCTGTATCATCATTATGAAATAGGGCGAGTTCAAGTATGACTCAGTCATAGTTGCTCTTAATATAAATTATAATTTATAAAATCAAATCCCTAATTTTCCATTGTAGCCGGCTCCCGAGCCGATCGCACTGCGCCGTCTAGCCATTGAAATCCCCGAACCCGCCCCCGTCGCCGCCGCCGCGCCACCTCAGCCTCCGCCACTGCCGCACCACAGTCTCCACAGTTGCAGCACAGCTCGCTGCCGCCGGGGAGGGATTAGGGTGAATTGCGCGAATTGCACCTGGAGCTGCTCGTGGACGCGGGAAAAACGCGAAAGCTCCGCTGCCGCTCAGCACGGGCGGCCGGCGGCCACAAGTGCGGGCGACGTGCGGCCGGCGGCGGACAGCCATAGGCGCGGATGAATATTAAAATTGTATATAGCAGAGAGGGTTTGAGTATTGATTTAACCTGACTCAAACTCACCCATTGCCGTCTTTGAAGAATCAACATTAAGTTCCTGTTTGGTACGAGGGCTAAATTAGTACCAATTAATTTAAAAACAATAATAATAATAATAATAAATAAAAAATTTTACTCATTCTACATAAATTCTAATATAAAAAATCATTATTTTACTTCATATATTCAATAATTTTTAATAAAAATATATATTTTATTTTATATCCTAAATTAAAATATTTGAATCAATTATTTTGATCTAAGATGTAAAATAAAATTAATTTTTTTATTGAAATTATTGAGTATGTGAAGTAAAATAATATTTTTTTATATTAAAATTTGTGTAGAATGATTAAAATTATTTATTTATTATTATTATTGTTTTTTTTTAAATTATTATTATTTTGATCCTGATTTGGTCCTGATTTAGTCCTTGCACCAAACAGGCATACTATTACTAATGTGGGCATCCAAGCCAATAATAGTCTTGGATGATGATGCTAAATTTTTGTTATAAAAATATTAAAAAATTTAAAAATTAATAAGAATAGAGTTTAACCTTACTTAGAATGGATTTCAAGTTAGCTCAATAAACTTAAATATCTTTTATATAACTAAATGTATAATATGACAAGTCTTATGCGGATTGACCCAATCTAAGTTGATCAACTCGACTAGAATTAATTTTAGGTGAACTTAAATTAAATTCAAAGTCGAGCGAGGTTCAAGCTTTAAGATTTTTTTTTAATAATGTGATATACATTAAAATCTAAAAGTTTTTATCTTGGTAGATTAAAAATTAAATACATGAAATGTAAACTTAGTTAAGATAAAAGCACTAATAGTGGGGAGATGATAATTGATACTTAAGTTATTAGAAAGAGCGAGCAATTTAAATATCTTGAATCAATCATACAGAATAAGAGCAAAATAGATGATGATGTTATTAGTAAGATGAATAAAATAGAGGAATCCATCTGTTATTTTTTTTGTGACAGACAAATTCTACTCAAATGTTGGACGAGCGGGAATACGCAAAAGGACAAAATAAGAAATGAATATATTCGCGAAAAGATTATGCAAAGAAGAAGAAGAAGGCAAAAAAAGACATAATAAGAAGCTATGAGGAATAATTTTACATATTTAAAACTAATTAAAAATTTATTATTTGATAGTGCAATAAAAATAAAAGATTTATGCAGCCGACTCTTCTTGATGGGATAAAAAGCATAGGGAGCATTCGATTCGTTGTTCTCTTGGTGTTATGTTATGTAATCTACATGTCATGATATTTAGATGTCATCTTTTGACTAATAATTTTATAATCTTATAGAAGATTATTTATAGATATTACTTTCTCTAAATAACATAACATAACGTCACGAAAACATTGAACTAAACGCCCCCTTAGTTTATTGTTGTTTGTAACGAGATTTGAGATATTTGGCCTGCCCTACTGCATGAAATGTGGCTCAGATTAGCATCACTTGGTCATGATAATGTTATATTGTTGCTAAGATTACTAGAAATTAAGTAATTTATAATATTTTTTATGTTCTGGATAAAAATATTTAGATCAGAACACTGCATGTGACAAAGCATGAGAATTAGGAGGATCAAGATTAATGCCAAAACTGAGAATCCACTGGTCTAAAATGTAGTTGTTCGTCTGAATCTGTTCGATAACAAATCTAATTTATCCGAATTACATTGAAAAAGTGATCACAAAGTATCAATAAAGCCACCGCGGCTCATATCCTCTCTAGATGATGTCAAATATTACGTCAAGAAATATAATATTTTTAGAATGTTGTTAACTCATAAGAAAAGTAGAGAGAAAAAAAATGAGAAGAAAGGCGTCTCTATAGTCTAATGCCATTGACGAGCTCATCCTTTTATAAGTTTTCTTCAAATTTCAGATGAACTTATGGTGCTCATTTATGCAATTTTCTTGTCAACGTAACACGTCCTCCTATTTTGAACTCGTACTTTTTCATAATGACATAAATAAAATACAATATTTATGATTTTCTCCTGACATTCGAGTTAGACAGTAAAATCTATCTTTTTATATTTAATTCTATATTTGGATTTTCTACCATCTAATTTGATTGTCACATTTTTTGTGTCAATAATTTATGAGGTAAAAAATATATATAATTAACATAGAGATGGTTGAAAGATGTAAAATTTGAAGATAAAATATAAATTTTATTCATTTTTAGACATTAAATGAATAATATAAATAATTGTAAAGGTAACAAAAAAATCTCCTAATTTATATTACATATGTATCTCAAGAGAATACACTCATTTTTAATTAATTAATGGTCAATTTTTTGATTAAACAGCCAACTAGGAATCATAATAAATCTGAAGCATAAAAAGATCTTCAGTATTGTTTATGGCCATCCATACCTACTCCTGAAATAGGGACAGGTTCTTCCCCCAGTAAATATATATGTTTTGTCTGCTACCAATCATTGTTGAATTTAAAATATGATTTAAGTGGCATGTTTCACAAGTAAATTTTTAATATTACAATTATATAAAAATTACATGTTTACCTACAATTTATATCACAAAATTATAATAAAACATATACTAAAATTTATAATTTTTATATAATATTAAAAATTTGAGTGTTAAACATGTAAAATAATTAAATTTTAATGATACGTATTCAATTTTCCGGTAATTTGAGACCTTAAATCTTGCAAATATTATCCTTGAACATCCCGTGTAACCTAAACATTGTTGATCCAAGAGTGCTCTTTCCCAAAAAATACCTTATTTGATGAACACCTTTCTCAAATGAGTGAACCAATATTGTTTGCTTATGTGACTCCTCTTCAATCGAAAAAATACTTTCTCGAAGACCACACATTGGCGAGAAAAGCTACCGAATTTAGGCAACATAAAACTTGGTACGTAGAAGATGGTAAGAGAAACAACAAAGAGAAGTGAAATCCACCCTAAAGAAATAATGTTACTACTTTGCATTTAATACGAATAAGTATAATGTAAATTATGAAAAAAGTAATTACATGCATATCACTAAAATCTAACTGTTTTAAACATTTGACATTTAAATATTTAATATTATATATTGACCACTAATCATATAAAAATTACATCTCATGTATAATTTATGCCATAAAATTATATTTCTTATTACATACATACTACAACTTTGTGGCATGAATTATACATGAAATGTAATTTTTATATAATTTTAGTGGCAATATATAACATTAAAAATTTAGATGTCAAAAATATAAAATAATTAATTTTAGTGATATGCATGTAATTATCTCGTTATGAAAATAGAATTTCTAATTATAAACCGTTGCCAAACATATGACAATAGTATGATAGTGTGAATGAACATGATAGTCTTACGATTTAGTGCTCTGCCATGCATAGACTAGATAAAATTTTTATGTAGCAAACAAAATAATTACATACCACTCTATATTTCAAATTTTGTGAAGAAAATGATATGTAAATAATAGTTTACATTTTTGTGACATGAAAATAATTGTCCCTTTTTTATATTTAAAGTTGCTTAGGATCAAAGATGTAATCAAAATTTTCATGTTAGAGTTCATGTAAAATTTGAAATATTGTTCATTTAATATTGAAATTTGTGTATAATATAACTCATAAGATTAATTTTTACTTAACTTAGACAAACAAACTGTTAACCATCTCTAACGATGCCAATTAAGCTTTTGACAACATCTTTGTCGAAATTTTGAGAGAAGCATTCCATCCTCATAAAAGAGGAATAACACTAACAAACAGTTCTAAAAGAAATGTGACCTACTAATGTTCACATTAAGCAAGAATTATCTTGTAAAATGCCTGACAATTTTGCAAGAAAAAGACAATTCAAAAGTTTTCTATGTACCTGAGTTGAACTCTTTCTCGACTAAATGGAACATGTCTTTCAGACGAGCAGATGAATTGGCAATAACATTCTTTGTGATCCTCTTCTGATGTTTGGTGCTCTTCAACCAAGCAATTCCCAGGTATACTTGGACAAGACAAGCCTTGGAATTTGTCTTAAATTCTTCAATGTTATATCTCAAATGAAGCTGAAGGAGAGATGAACCAAAAATGTTTAAGAGATTTTGTAGGTAGAACTTCATTGGTAGTTCTGAAATCTAAATAGTCACATATTTAGGGATAAATTTTGTGAATTTGGACAAAATTTTCCCAAATCTTATAAACACCAAAGAAAAAAAAAAAGATCCCTCTGGTTAGCTCAAACTTAACAGAGCAAAAAATATGAGACATAACACCGCTATGCTACCCTCCTATATTCAGGCAAGACTGTGAAGGGCTATTTTGTGGTGCTTAAATGATTTAGAGAGTGTGCATGCAAAAAAAAAAAAAAAAAAACGAGATTTGATCATAGGTGTAATTCTTGGGTGTACTTTAAGCAGCTTCAAAATAAGCTTAAGTTGCTTATCTAAGATGCTAAATTCACGAAATTACCATAAGCTATGCTCGAGATCTTAAGTAGCTTAAACTCGTTGAAGGTGCTTAAATTTGAAGATGCCTGAAGGACAGCTTAGACCTCAAGGTGCTTCCAGACAGAACCATATACATTCTTGAAATCTACTTGATTCACATATTTAAAAGAGAAATGAAAATCTGTGTTTCCTTACCGTAAAATGATCTCCAAGAAGAACACCTTGAAGAGTCATGACCTCTTCGATCAACCATCCTCGCTTATCTGGAATGGGAGATCTTTGTTGTGTGCTGGTGACCTCGCCGCCATGGCGAGAAATACACTTGTCCAATTTGTGGTGGACCTGCCGCTGCTGTATATCAGACCCAACAGATTCCCATGGTGAAGCTGAATAATTGATGAAACCAACTTTCTCCGACACCGTATGCTCCAATGAGCCTCCTTCAAACATTTCCATAATCGAGTTTAACTGTTTTAAGATTCACATGCCAACATGAATGAAACTTTACCTATTGAGGGAATGCAAACTCACCTGGAGGGGGACAATGCAGGAGAAAACCTCAGACATTTTTGCATCTTCTATGCCCAAGAATGATCCACTCTCCTCAGACTGGGGGTTCTTTTCTTCAGATTCGTCTTCTGCTATCTGAAGCTTCTGTTCAAGGCTTAGAGATCTTGCCTTCCAAAGTGCATTGATCATCCTATTAAATAATGCTAGATCTATGTCATGAACAGTTGGAAGGCAAGAAAATGTGAGAACTGAGAGTTCACCGTTAAAGCTGTACATTCCAGAATTATAAGAAAAAATTCACCAACAAAAACTTTTAAACTGGTTAGCTGACAAGTCATATATAGAATCTCGAATTTGAATCAAGTTCTCTCCATACATTTCCAGTTATGGTTAAATCTAAAAGTAAATCAACCATCAGTTGGAGCAGTTCTATGGTTATAAAGTCAAATTTACTTGTGAAGGAAACATGCTCGAATATAATGTTAGTTTCAAGTCATAATCTAAGCTTAAAAAAGAGCAAAACTTTGCAGGACTAAAACAATACCTGCAGGCAACATTGAATGAAACAAATGACTGGAACTGAAATGTCAATCTTCCATCAGGGTCCAGCGACTTTGCTCCATGCCTCGCATCTAAACCTCTACCACGGCGGAGAATAATCAATATTGAAGGGCTACCCATTGATGTTATAGATGGAGGAACAATTTGAATGTTGTCAATGTCTTCCCAAAGAAAGAAAAACTTGGTTTTATGTCCAAAAAGGTTTGCATAAAAACCAATAATTCTTGGAGATAGAAATAGACGGCCCTGTGATAAGAAACCATAGACTTTAGATAACCCAAGAATTAATTTATTCTACTTCATGGTTTTCAGCATCTGCAACTTAATCAAAATACCCAAAAAAAAAAAATTAAATCTGCAAAGGTCATATTTAAAGGGAACCTGCATTGGCATTTTCCGTTTCAAGTGACAAGTAAAATCATTGATGAGAAACTCTTCTGGCGGCAGACCAAACAACTTTTGAAACACCGAGTTAGTCTGAGGTGATCGAATATTTATCTATGTTTTTAATGAAACAGAAGGAAAAGTGTCACTTGTTTAAAACTTTCAAGAACCCAGAGAAAAGATGTAGAAAATATAACACAAACCTTTCTTCCAACTTCTTTCTCAATCTTCGTCAAATAATCTGAAATAACTTGGACACCTAGTGTGTTGTTCACAAAGATCCTCAAATGCAACTTAGACTGGCATGCCTGAGCTAATTTTCCATCAAGAGGGATCCAAATATCTGCAAGTTCTGATAAATTACATTTCACAAAGTTGACTTCAGCATGACCAAGGGACACAACTTCATCAAAAGGTCCATCGAAGTCAAACACATTAATGTCCATAGTTGATGGAGGATCACTCATTGCATCAAATTCATAAATTTCTGAAAGGGGAAAGGAATAATAAACTCAGTTAGAGAGGTTTTAGAATTTGATAACATGAAGGAGCCATATATGTACTATTCTAATAGCTTTATGCTTCACATTCCAACAGTACTCCTTTATAGATCATATAATGCAAAAGTGAAGAAGTTCAAGTAAATCATTAGTAGTGAAATTACAAAATACTTTATGAGGACATGATATGAAAGAAAGGTGGACGGGAAAGATAGTTTAGACTACCATTCCAATGAGGATCTAGGGTCTGGAACTTGATTGAACTTGTCTTTGTTTTACCGTTGCAAGTAAACACTACATAGGGATCAGAGTAGCCGGATGAATCAGCTGCTGCGAAATTGCTTCCCTCAATCAATGCGACAGTCACCAGCCATCCATCTCCTTGTGCTCTGATTCCATGATCACCCCCTGTGACGACAAATAAGGGGAAAAAAATAAACATCTGCAGTATGCTAGCATGAGCATATATCCATATTGTTTCAGTCTCCAAGAAAGTTGCCACTTTATAGATGAAGAAGTTTCAACAAGTTCAATTTTCCATGAAGGCTAAACAATTATAAATAGATTGGTTATACTGTATGCACAATTGAAAAGAACAAAGCTTTTTGATAGACAAATGTCCATTTTTATGACGCATCACTACTATGATTATATTGTCTACGTTGGAAGATATTATTCTCCAAATATTTTGTTCTCACATTTTCTTGTTATCATATTCAATAGTGCCTTGATTTGCTAGTTTCCAATTTTATTAGCCTCCCATGTTGCATAAAGAAATGACTCATTTTTTGTTTCCTTATTTACTTGTTTCTTCATTCATCAGTATCCTTGCTGTGTAATTCACTCTTACATGATAGGATGGTCCTCTTAATATTGGAATAAAAAAATTTTACTAGTGAATTTCCTCAATTATCTGTTGTACGTGTTACAAACATTAACCAAGAATTTTTTGTCATACATAAAGTAAAAGCTTACCTCTCTGCTTCCTTGCCAGTATGAAATGGCTTATCATCTTTAAAACTCGTTCCCCTTGAAGTACCAATACCGCACAAACCACTAACTCCCCAATGGAATCCGGCAAATCTAAGCCAACAAACTCAAGTCCGTGAACTGCACCACAGTTCACAAGTAGCATATGCACCATAACATAAAATAATGCAAAAATGGTTGATACAACAGTGAAATTTCCAAAAATTCTACATGCCAGCTTTAAGTCTGATTCTTGCTCTTTTTGCAATGTGGCCAAAATTTTGTCTTTGTTGGATCCAACATCTTGAACACCAAGAGGTTTAACATTTTGAGATAGGACGTCTGCAAACTGAACAAAGCTCTCTTTCAGGCCTTGCTTCGTACCATTTTCAATCATACCTTTCATCATAGTACTCTGACGAAAATTAACACGCCACGAGATGACTAAATGAGACGATTCTTCATCATATGACACTTTAGGAACCGACATTATACAGTACAAAACTTCACATCTGAAAGATTCACCAAAGGGAACATCAGGAGTGCTCACACTAGATAAAACAGCATAGTTCCTACCATCAGCCTTCAGGTAGGTCTGATCTTCAGTAGCTTTCACAGCTTTTACTAATTTAGTTGCTGCTTTTGTATAGGCAACTAACCGTTTTAGGATCTCCCCACCAGGTTGAAATTTCCAGGGTTCAATCTGTAAATCAGTAGTTCCCTGAAAATCAGCTAAAGACTGCAAAAAGTTTGAATTTGGTGAAAAGATAACAGAGTTGAGTTCAACAGGGGACACTGCATAGTACTGGTCAAGAATCACTCCTCCAGATAAATTTTCAGGAACTCGGTCTCCCTGATCTTTTGATTCCAAAATTTTCAATGAATCATCAAAGGAGGAGTTGAAAAAAGTATCATCATTCTGTCCTTCATTGGCCACAGATCTCAACGGCTCCTCTTTAATGGCTTCAGTAGTATCAAGATCACTATGTGATGATGTTTCACTTTTTGTATGTTTTCCAGTAAAAACTTGTAAAATTTGGTGAATCAAAGAGGCCTGCGGTTGTTCCATCATATCATGTTCAGCTTCATCAACCTCAGATACAACAGAGGAATCTGATTTCCAGCTGTTATTAAGTGGTCGTGAGTCTTTTTTGAGTTCTGAGGATTTATCGGAGTTTGACGCCAAGTCCTCAGAGCAAGGATAAGAATCAATTCTGTTAGAGGAATTATTTTGAGACAAAGATATGCCTAAATGAATCTCCCCTGAAAAATTAAAACACTTAACTTAGAACAATCATCAAACCAACCTCGTATTGTGATATCATGCTATATATGGTTTATAAGCAAACCGTTACTTATTTACCTTTTCCACGTAGCTAAATGTTGATTGCAACAATCACAAAAATACAGCAATAATCCGTAAATACATGCTTCAAATCCAATCTCGACTTCCTGTTCATCTCTTCAACTAAGGATTCCTACTCCTCTCTGTTCTTTTATTTATTTTTTGCTTTGGAATCACTTCCAGGAGCTATATATGATTTCCACTTACAAAATTATAAAATAAACAAATACTGGTGATCACTAAAATCATAGGTATGATATGAGGATACTGATACAACGATACGAGAAACATTAAAAATATAAGGTACAGATGCTGCAAGGAAACGGGTCATAAAGCCTATAACTTATCAAATATATTTGAATATAAATATTGTCAACTTGATCTACTTGAAAAGAAGTAGAGCATGATTTGATTCCCCATACCTTTAATTGATTAAGATATTGTTTTTTTTCTGAATGTTGATTAAGATATTGTTTCTATCACATTCCATACAATAAAACGAATCACCATATGTATTCTAAGTTTAACTTTTCTATGATGAGTTGCTCTTTTATATATAAACCTTTCATATTTTAGAAGTTGTTTTCATATATAAGAATTCGTATAAGGCATTATTTGGGATCCTCGAGTTTGACTTTTTTAAATCTATCTGTAAATAGAACTCTAAAATTTTTCAATAAAGTTATTACTATTTTAAATTTCTTGGCATCCCTGTGTAATCGACGTGCCCCCGATGTATCTAAGTAGTTAACATGTTTTACTTATCCGGATATGCCAAATGGCAAAACCATATTTAGAGAGTATGTGTGAGTATCGATATCTGATACAGATACAAAAAAATATGATGGCCCTTTACGAGTATTTGCGCTTTCTTGGATGCTACGAATCTTGACGTGTGTATATGATCCCAGTCTTCGTTGTATTATAGACTTGGACCGCAAATGTTACGCCTTCAAAATTTGTTTAAGTTAATCTATTTATTATAATAATCAAGCTTGGAGTCTTAATGAACTTATTTAACATGTTAATGACTGTTAGATGTGTTAGTCATTTAAATTATTGAATTTGGTTGTGTATTAATTAAGATAATTATGGTCATTAGAAGTGCTACATGTACTTAAAGAGCTAATAATCTGTTAGCTTAATTAAGGACTATATTGGAGGTGTTAATGTCATAATCAATGAGAATGGTTATACATGTTAATGGAGATGATTAAAAATGCTAATAAGGGTGTTAACATGCCTATTAAAATCAATAATTACAATAAGATATAACCATGATTCCATCTTAAACAGAACTTATTGATGTGCCGTACCTTGGTTGAATGAGGTGGTAGTGGAATCCACCTCATATGGCACAAACAATGAGCGGGAGAGACAGAGGGAATAGAGAAGAAGTCAAACTTTTCGTTCAAATCTTTAACATGGTGATAAAAGGAGATGAGGGTTAGCTTAGAAATAAAAGGAGATGATAAGGACTACTGGAGTTCATTTTTTCCAGCAGGAGCACAAAGAGAGCATTCAGAGGAATTGTCGCTATGAATGAGAGAGAAACAGAAAGAAAGAGGAAGGAGAGAAGGCAAGAAAGAAAGGAGGATTGATAACGACAAACACATTATAATGCATTATTACTTTTAGCATGCACAATTTTTTATTCCTGTTTCAGTTTTAAGACTAGTTTCCAAATACAAATGCTTTGGTGTCAAACAACAAATTAATCCCCAAAGTTAAAATCTAAATTCCGCAGGAAAAACAAAAAATTATGCAGATATCTAAAGAACAGCTGATGCTGGGAAAAGCATATGAAAATCACACATACTGCATTAGAAGGCATGGACTACGGCATTACCACAATCCCGATTCTTCGCCTTCTTATTTTTAGGCTGAAGTTGATACCAAGCAGTTCCAAGAGAGAAATTCCCAGCATCCATGATCTTTGATAATGGTAGCTTCACCCGTCCCAGGAAGTCATCAGCGAAGTACTTGTCCTCATCCAATACTGAAACTGTCAATTCTTCCGTCAGGTCTCCGACCCGGAAGCTGAACTCTTCATCCCACCAAGGATTCAAGCTCTTCTTCACAACCCTAGTCTTCACCCGCTGCTTCCCAAGCTGCAATCTCACATAGGGATCGCTCAGCCCATTGAGATCCATTGCTGGGAGGCATCGGGCTTCGATTACATGAACAAAAAGCTTCATGAGGAAGACTAAGAACCGAAGTTAGTATGAACCTGAATGAGAGAGAGGGTCAATTCAAGCAAGGAAAGAACCAATCTGATGAATATTTGAGATAATACGCAGTAAGAGGAAAGGGAAAGGGAAAGGGGAATCTCCGGCTCAGCTCAAAGAAATCCGAAATCAGCCGCCGGCAAGAAAGCATGACAGCCTCGATGAATCGATTTATAACCAGTAATCGATCGATACAGATGTAAGCTGCAAACCTAGCCACTCGACGCTGCCAAGGAGAACGGAAACGGAAACAAGAACTTGAAAAAAAGGTGGACTGGGTAATATTCCTACTGAAAAAGTCGATTTCGGCCACGCTAGAAGAAGCAGAAACGGGGTAGAAAAGTCGGGATTTTTCTTTCCTTTTCTCCTCTGCCAAAGCATAGCCGACTTGAGGATGGTCGAACTCAATGGCGTCACGCAGGAGACCGGGAGTAAAGACGGGGAAGAAGAAGCAGACCACCGCCTCCCCCTCCCCCCCCCCCCCCCCTCTCTCCCTCTCCCTCTCCTTCGCTGTCTGGGCTGGTCTTCCCGCGAAGTCCCGACCAGAAATTGAAAATGAATGGTCCCGATTCTTGGAATTTGCATAATTACTAAAAGATCCCCAATTACTGGAACCGCTTTAATGTAAGTGCTGTTTCATGCAGTTGAGTTAGGGGTGGCTTTGAGTCTGAGTTCGACTGAGTTTGGCTCAATTTAAATTTTTTTAATAAGTATTTAATTTAATATTATTTTGACATTATTTCATATTATTTAAAAATAATAATTATTTAATTTAATAACATTTATATATAATTTTTTATAAAATTATAACTAAGTACATTTTTTTAAGCTTCAATGAGTTGCTTCAATCAAGTCCCATAAACAAGAACGACTTTCACAATAATTTCATTAATAAATACTTTGTCATCTAGCTATAATTTTGCCAATAACTTAAACGTGATGTTTAGTTGAATATTAAAGAAATAATTATTTAGTTTAATACTTTCAAATAATTTTATAAAAAACTATACAATAATTCTCAAAAAATAATATCTAAATAATATGATGTAATATTAAAATAATATTAAATCAAACGTCCTATAAAATTTATTTCATTCACCAATTCTATCTCAAAAATTTTGTAGTGCTAACGAAGCACTTTCCACTTTGCTTCTACGGCTCTCAATATAAAGAAAGTAATCTAATCATAAAAGAAGGAAGATTTAACAGAGAGGAGAACTCAGAAAAAAATTAAGTTTAATGGGGAAGTCATTAGGGCTCTGTTTGTTTGCCTGTTTAAAATTAACCTGATTTAATTTTAATCAGACATATCACATTACATATAAAATTTAATATTAAAAATTAACTTTATTTCACATCTTACACATACTACTAAAATAATAATTAACTTATATCACATCTCTCATATATCCCAATATAATAACTGACTTTATATCACATTCCTCACACATCCCAATATAATAACTAACTTTACGTCACATTATTCACAACTTTCAATAAAAAATATCTCTATTTAAGTTTAATTTTAACATTATTAAATTTTACCTTACAAACAAACAGACCCTAGAAGGGTCAGTTTATTAAGTAAGAAGACAAAACTTCAAGACTTTCTTGTCATTTGATCAAAACTAAAATTATGATTTCATCATTAAAACTTTCTTGATAATTTTTTTTTTGAAATATTCTTGATATTTGATTTGATTCTAGAAGTTATAGACTTTTCTTTCATAGTTTGATCTGACTTTCTAGAATATGGTTGTGGAAAATAAACTCATCATTAAAGGCATTCCTTTGATCATTCCAAATCTTCATGACTTTCTGTTTTATCTCAAAAAGACATGAATTCTTAGATGACAGATTGAAAAAAAAAAAAAAAAAAATCTGAAAATCATACTCCAACTATCCTTAGCAATTAAATTTCATAATGGGACAATGCATAACACTAAAAAAAAAAATATTAGGCCCCATTTATTTTAAAATTAAAAATTAAATTTGATTTAATTTTAACCTTATATATCACATCACACATAAAATTTAATATTAAAAATTAATTTTATTTCATGTCCTACACACATTGCTAAAATAATAACTAACTTATATCACATCCCTTACAAATTCCAATATAATAACTAACTTTACATCACATCTCTCACATATCTTAATATAATAACTAATTTTTTTTTCGTATCATTCACAATTTTTAATAAAATTAATAAAAAAATATTCCTGTTAAAATTTAATTTTAACCTTATTAAATTTAACCATACAAATAAACAGATCTTTAGAGATTAAATTTTAGTATTTTTCTATATAGGATGAAAATAATCATAACTACTATGTTGCCATATTGGTAATATATAGTTTCGTTTTAGGAAAAATTATCTAGATACTGCTTGATAAAATTGTATTTATATATTAATAATTTATCAAAATTATTTTACGCTAGTGCCATTTAGTAATCTATAATTTTAAATATTATATAAATGCTACTAAGTTTAAAACTAAGAATAAATAAAATATATGTGAAATATTTTATTTTAAAGCCATCATTAGCCTAATATCATCCCACAAGTACCCCATCAAGCATCTTGCTGTTGTAATTTGACCACTACTAGCTAACATATATTAGTTATTGTTGTTGATTAATTATATTGTTGGCTATTGCTAATGGCCATCCTCTGGCCACTGAACATCATCAATGGCCATCGCGACTGCTACTTTAAATTTATGGTAATATGCATAAAATATCACTATTATAATATTTAAAAACTATAAGACATTCATGTATAAATAAATTTTAAAAAATAGTTAATATATAAATATAATTTTTTAGGTTGATATATATATATATATATATATATATATATATATATATATATATATATATATATATAATTGCCCATATGTAGTTGAATAACAGTTTTATTTATGTTATGCTCGTAACTCAAGCATATGAAATCAAGTGGCAATTACATACATATCAACCTGAAAATTCTATTTATAAAAAAATTATTTATGCATGTGTTGTCTTATAGTTTGAGAATTTATATTTTTTAAAGATCAGTACAATTACAAGAATAAAAGAATTAAGAAACATATAAAATAGCCAACAAGAATTTACAAAAAACAATCTATATTGCAAAACATATGGCATTTGAAGATTTAAATAAAAAATTAGACACAAAAAAAAAGAAAAATAAATATATAGACTTGCTAAGATAAGAAATAAAAAACCAAAAGACTTGACTCAAGTAAAATATATTAAATATGAGGATCACAAAATATTTTTCAAAAAAAAAATACTAATATAAATTGATAAATTATTTTCGAAAGTTTTAAAATGATAGTTGTAATAATACATTTTATTTTATGAAATTTAAATTTTGAAAGAAAAATAAAAATTGCTATTACACTCGGTGTATTAATAAAGTTTAAATTTAGGAGGCCTTAAAGAAAATAAAATGTAAAAAGGTAATTGGACCAAATAATATCCCAATAAATATTTGAAAATATATAAAAGATAAAATGTCTTAAATAACTAGATTATTTAATATAATTTTAAGACTAAACAAATATCAAATTAGTAAAAAAAAAATACATTAGTAATTATTTATAAGAATAAAAGTGATATACAAAATTACACAAATTATAGAAGTATTAAATTAATAAGTCATACTTTAAAATTTTAGAAAAGAATAATTGAGTAGAGATTATCTTGTAATACTAGAGTATAACAAAATCAATTTAATTTTAGGATAATTACCTACATGCCACATAATTTAGTTTTATTTATGCCTTACCCATCCATTCTTAGTTAATTACGCTATGCACACTCAAAACATTATAAAATCTTATATACACATATTTTAACTTATTTTTATTATAATGAGTAATTATAATTTTTCAATAACCTAACTATAGTTAGATTACAAAAAATCTGAGCCGTTCATCATATTATTTTAAGAATTTTTAAATATATTTTGAGTGAAAATCCTAAAACCTTAATATTTAGGTGGCGGCAAGGGAAGGAGACATCCGCGACGTGAATTGATCTTAGGACAAATCAGCACTTTAGTGTAGTATTGAGAAAGAGAAAAATATATACCATTAAGAGTAAAAATATAATTTTAATGATTTATTAACAGAATATTTTTTTTAAAATAGATTTTGACTAAGTTTTAACTCAAATGTGTGTATGTAAGATTTTATAATGTTTTGAGTGTGCATAACATAATTAACTAAGAATGAATGGATAAAACATAAATAAAACTAAATTATATGACATGTAGGTAATTATCCCTTTAATTTTATATCTAGTAGATCCACAATAGAGGCTATTCATTTGTTAAGAAGTATAACAAAAAAGTTCAAAGAGAGAAAAAAAAAATTTGTATTAAATTTTTAATAATTTGAAAAAAGCAAATGATAAAATTTCAAAGATAGTGCTTTGAAAAAAAAATTTAAAAAAATTACATTACTTATATTCAAGTTATCAAAGACATATATAAAAAAACTGTTGCTTGTATTCAAACATAAAGTGATTTAACTAAGATTTTTTCAATTACAATTGGACTACACTGAGGCTCATTATTAAGCTCATATCTTTTGGTATTAGTTATAAAAGCCCTAACTGGGCATATTAAAAAAACAGTACCTTAATGTATATATTTTGTAGATAATATTCTCCTTATTGATAAAAATAGAAAAGAGGCTAATGCAAATTAGAGTTATGGAGAAATACCTTAGAATCTAAAGATTTTTATCTAAGTAGATCAAAATCAAATATATAAAATACAAATTTAGTCAAGATAGAAGAACTTGTATTAATAAGATGACAATTAATGACCAAGTTATTAAGAAGAAAGTAATTTAAATATTTTGAATCAATTATACAAAATAACGATGAAATAAATGAGAATGTTATCAACATAATTCAAGTAGGGTGACTAAAATGGAGAAATACTTCTAGTACGTTGTATGATAAAAAGATTTACTTAAATTTAAAGATAAATTCTAAAGGACAATTGTAAGACCAATAATGTTATATTGTGCAGAATGCTAACCCATAGAGCGAAATACACAAGTAAAATAATCATCACAAAAAAAAAGATACTAAGGTGGTAGGGTGACTAAAATGAAGAAATACTTCTAGTACGTTGTATGATAAAAATATTTTACTTAAATTTAAAGGTAAATTCGACAGGACAGTTGTAAGACCAGTAATATTATATTGTGCAGAATGCTGACCCATAGAGCGATAATCACCACACAAATGAAGATACTACAGTGGATGAGTGAATATACACGAAAAGATAAGATGAAAAATGAGTATATCAATGAAAAAATTAGAAAAAACTCAGTTAAGAATAAGCTCAGGAAGAGTCGGCCAAGATAGTATGGACACAAAAATCATAAGCTAATAAAAACTCTAGTAAAGAGAGTTGAGTTATTGAATTTTTTACTTATATTAAAAAGGAAAAGAAAGATCAAATAAAACAGGACAAGAAATCATTAAAAAAATCTCATATATTTAAAAATAAATGAGAACTTATTCTTTAATGAAGCGCAATAAAAATAAAAAATTCATATAGTTGACCCTATTTAGTGAAATAAAAATTTAATTATTATTATTGTTGTAGTAAAATCCTTTACTACGAGGTTATCCAGTCCTTAGTTATTTTACTGGCTGGAATGTTAAGAAAATTATATGCATATCAAGAAAAATCTTATCTTAATTACATTTTAATCCCTCAAAACTTGATATTGACAATTTAGCCTAAGAAACAAAACAAGATTTTAGGTAAGCAGGCTATCAACATTCCTGCAATCCTACATGTCCCATGAAGAAGAATCTAGACATGTGAATTAATCAAAGAGGACAGTCGTGGACCTAAAAAGCCAAGCCTATATATGGAAATTACATTTGGGTCCTGAGATTCGGTTGCTATTTCTTAATGATTCATGCTTTTGAATAGTTTCATTGCCCGTGAAATCAGTTTTATTTTCTTGGCAGACCATTCCGCTAATCTTTTCATTACTTTTTTTAAGGGGCATTTACATACATACCCCTTAATTCATCTTGAATTACATATTAAACTCCTTGTTTTTTAATTTTACAGCTTCACCTCCTAGATCATTCAAAAATACATATCTAAGCATTTCTCATGATTTTTAAAAGATTCTTCTTGTTGATTATAATTATTTGAATACTTATTACTAATAAGAGGTATATACAAAATATTATGAACATATACAAAATATTATTTTTGGATAATTTAAAGGGTGAAATTGTAAAATTGAAAAACAAGGGAGTTCAATATGTAATTTAAGATGAATTAAGCGGTATGTATATAGAGCCTTTGATGGCTAAATCAATCTTTGATATAATCTTCATATAAACAAATACCTTTGATGGCTAAATCAAGAAGAGAGTGTGAATAATCCATTATCATCGCAGACATCATTTGAGCTACTAAAGAAGTCCACATAGTCCATTTTTTCTCTCTTGTGCATGACATGTGTATAGAGCCGCCAACAAAATGGATGATTTTATAACATCTCTTTTCTATCTTGAAGATGTTTGGGTTAAAGGAATGTCCTACCCATATGAGTTTTACACTATCCTTTTAGGTGACAGCATATTTTGTACTCCTTGATGTATTTATTTTTGTTTAATAATGCAATATCTATGACTAAAAAAAGCAATATCTAAGGTTGACTTTCAAAAAAATAAAAAACTTCTCTAATATTGTAGCCACAATGTCACGAAAATTGTTGAGCTTTCTTGAATCCTAATTCATCTGTAACATCCCACTCAGTTACTCTATTCAAGTTCTAAATCATGCAAATGTTTATGGGTTTTTAGTCCATTTTACTCTTCATAGTGAATTTTTCATGATGGTGTTCGAAGACAGGCTCCTATTCTCAGGTGATCTTCACAAGCCTCTATGTTTGCGTGCATGTTTTACTTGTGCAAATTTGCAGTTAGTTATACTGTGCTTGTTATTTTTACATTTCCTTAAAAGAAAACTAGAAAAGAAGCATTACATCTAACTACAAATTGGCCATAATATGAATAAAAAAAAAGACCCAACAAAGAAAATATACAAATTGAACAAAATTTCTTTACAACAAAATAGGGTACACAACCTTATTTTTCAAAGATGGCAGTACACAACTTTTTACAACACTAGAACACAAATTTCACCTCAACCACACAATCACATGTAAGAATAAAGTAATAATACAAAATTCAACTGTAAAGAAAAGCAGTCGCTTATGAAGTAAAATAATAGATAAATCAAAAATGGTAAAAAATATCTATGGAAAATAGTTGCTTCAAAGTGGACACCTCTCTTACCTGGTTTATTTATAGGGAAAAAATTTGATTGCCTATTACAGTTTCTTGCCTTCTTGTGTACCTTCAAGCACAAACTCTACATACAGGTTCTTCATAGCGATGACAAGAGTCAATATCAAAGGACCCATTATTGCTCCCTGATCACAAAGACGAAAAAGAACAGTTTACGTACTAAGGGAGTAGTGCCGGACTTCATTATTTATATAGATCTCACTTTTCATTTTCTCAAATATACGTGAAAATGATCAAAAAAACAATTCAACATTCTTCTGAGAGATCATTCTTATGCTACTCTAGGAGGCCAATATGTCTATAGATAGCTTCAAAAGGATAAATTCTGAATTTTGTTTTTTTGAAAGCCTCAAAACGATAGTTTCACAAGCCATGTCATACCAAGAGAAGCATATATAGGGTGGGGTGTGCATCAAATAATTCAAATTGAAAAACCGATTGAAGTCATTTGGTTTGACTTAAAATCTATCAGTTTGATCAATGATTTAATAATTGAATTTAGTTTCATATATGGTTTTGTTCGATTTCATATCTACGAAATCAAAGAGAACAAATTAACTAAAGGAAAGTGCGGTTTTAACTGAATTAAGTGGATTTGATCAAGTTTTATTTGGTTTATTTGTTCGGTTTAAAAATTTTTTTGGTTGGTTGGTTTGTTTGAAATTTAAAATCAAGTCAATATTCGTTATCGGTTCGGTTAATCAAACCAATTGAATGCACATCCCTAATGTTTGGAGATTTCCAACATGACATTGTTACACAACTATTTAAATATGAATTATCTAAATCACAAAATTTACTTTGTACCTACTTGAATTACATTACAATTTTAACATGCTGGATAATGGATTAATGGGCTGTCTGCTTATTTTTAAAGCAAAAAAAATATTTCTTGCTATATTTGGTTATAGCTGCGTGATGTATGTATATGTTCAGGCTTCAATGAATTGTATTTAAGATTTCAAGATCGATGAACAATATTTCATTGTAACTAATGTTAGAAGTAACCCAACCATAATAACACAGTAATCAAACCAAATATTGAAAGCAAGTAAAACATAATATTATGTCAGGTGTACAATTTAGATCTTGCGATTTGGGTGGTCAAAAATGCAACTAGCCATGCTTACTATGACTTATGTATGTAAAACACTTACCTCAAACGCATTAGGGAACAAGGTCATGCCACCAAGAATGCTGAGACCTGTAAGGTAAGAATTATATCCAGGGATATCCTCCTGAATGATTGAAGTCCCATAATCGAGTAACGTAAGCTGCACCACTGTCAAAACAATTGCCAAGAAGTATTTCCCTTCCATCAACAGCTCCACAGCAGCAGGGATAGAAGAAATCCATGGTGGCAATAATGGCAGCAAGGCACTAATGAACACTAATACCGTAGACATATACACAAAATGCACAGAAAACAATCTGAAAAGAAGCCAAGTGAGGCAACCTTGAAAGATGGCGACTTTTGCAGTAGCCAAAAGAACACTACTGATTGCATGGTCGATGACCTCCACGCATCGATCCCTTGCTGCTTTTGAGATGGGAAACATGCTCATAACTTGTTCAGTCGCCCCTCCGGATTCAGAGGTGATGAGGTAATACAAAACCCAGAGAAAAACCATCAACTGGGAGACAAAATTCAATACTTCTGCTGCACCAGACACAATTGCTAGAACAATGGAGAGAACCAAGCTCGCACTCCCACCAAGAAGAGAACTGCTACCAGCCAAAATCTTTTTACTGATCTCCATGCCCTGGAAAGCAAACCCTTTTGCCTTCTCGATCAAATCAACCCTGGCTACCATCAATTCCCTAAAAATAGAATCAAGGTCGGTGTAAATTTCAGCCCACTCATGGTTCTTCATGTGAATGCTCAAAGTTTGAAACTTCAGAGTGTAAGGTTGGGGAGCAGATCTTAGCAGAACTGTTGATGGACCGCCCGAGCGATTGCTATGCTGAGAAGCTAGAAAATCCCGCAATCCATTAACAAATTCTGTCAAATTATACTGGTCTCCCAACTGATCCAGCTGATCCCAAACTGTGTCATAGAATTTAGTAGAGTATTTGTCTACGAGGTTAGGGACATCATTCACATCCATCCACTGCTTGATTCCGATCTTCTCAGCATAATTGCTATTTTGCAGATGGGATTTGATGGAGATGACGGCGTCTTTGCCTTCCATACCGATCTTGTAGGAGAAGAAGGCACCGCCAGCAAGGAACCCAAGAATCATCCCGGCAATTAGACCAACGGCGATTAGGGTTTTGAGATTTCTGAGGATACCAGAGGTGACGAAGCTGGAGCCGGGCTTGGACTGTCCGCCGGCAGCGAAGCTGGCGTGGCGTACGGCGGAAGCTGTTGGGCCGGCGAGGAAGAGGCCTGCGGTGAGAAGGGCTAGGGCTGCGGGGCCGAGGCGCTCGAAGGAGAGGACGAAGAACCAGAAGGAGGCGAGCCAGCGAAGAAGGCGATAGAAGCCGAATCGACGGCCGGAGCTGGATGGCGCGAGAGGGCGGCGGAGAAGGAGGGAGCGAACGTCAGCGAGAGTGTAGGAAGAGGCGCGGAAGACAGCGGCTGGAGCGGCAAGGAGGGTGGGGACAAGGCCGTGGCGGAGGGGCTCCGACCAGAAGGAGACGAGCGCGTCCTGGATCACTCGGAGCGGGATAGAGCAGATAATCGCCCACTGGAGCGGGCGGACGAAGTCTCGGAGGAGGCGGTAAAGGCCGTAGATGAGGAGGAGAGAGAAGGCAAGCCCGGCGTGCGCCATCGCGATGTAGAGGGCGAGCCGCACCTCACTCCCGGCGGCGACCGCGGTCGAGGCGATTGGAAAAGCGCCGGATCTGATTCTACCGGACGATTCGTTGCGGGGCGGAGGGGAAGGGTGCCGTGAGGAAGGGAGCGAGTCTGCCGGGCGGCGGAGGGAGGCGGAGCGGAACATTTCCGACCAAGGAGGGCTGCCAGACGTAGATGTAGGATTAAGTTTGGAATTAGGGCTAGGGTTTGAGGAGGAGTAGGGGACGAGCTCCATTGGGCTAAGAGGAAGCGGCTCCGCCGGTGGTCGGAGGACGGAGGGAGGCCAATGATGCAGATGGGAGCGGGAACAATGATGGGAGGAAGACCCGGTGATTCAGAAATTTTGCATAAACAACCCTTACATGAACACTATTTACAAAATGATACCTAGGGTATGGTGAATGTTAATTTTGAAAGTAAATTTTTTTTTAAAAAACTTTACAACAGCAAACAAGAAGTAGCTCAGATATATAAATCCTTTGTTTCTCACATTTTATCAAACAATACCATCTCATTTAACTCTATAAATATACAATATTATTTTTATAATTTTTTATCATATTTTTTTATTCTTTTTTAACATAAGTTAAATTTAATAAAATAATTTTTTTATCAATATTTTTATTAATTTATAATTTAGATTTATAATTTATATATCTAAATCATTTAAAGATGATTTATTCTGATCTCATTATTAATTAAAGTTATTTAAATCTACTCACAAATGTGCTATCAAAATAGTTATTGTACAAAATTATAATTATAAATCAAATTTTAATTATCCTACATTATTTTTATATAAAAATATATTTTATTCCCATTTTATATAATTTTATAATATAATAATTAATTTATTTTATATTTTACATTATTTTTATATTTAATTAATTTTAATTTCATTCTTTGCCATCTAAGTAAATTAAAAATTTCAAGATATAACTAAAATATTTTAATTTCCAAGATCATATTTTATTTATTTTTTTAATTTCATACTAAGTTATTCAAGTAATAATATCTTATTATCTTTCTTCAAAATGATTATTATAATGTTTGCTTAAATTGTATTTGTTTTTTGATCTGGTTGACGATTTTGCATTGAAAAATTTTAAGTTCATGCTTTCCAACTATAGTTTGAATTTGGCTTGTTAAAATCTATACGTTCTTCCATAATTTTGCCTACAAACCTCCTTTAGGCTATCTATACCGTTTTATAGAGCGTATAAATATGGCAATCCTGAAAAAGTGGGATAAGAACACCGGTGTAACATCCCGGTAAATTTAAATTTAGAATTTTGATTAATTAAATTTATTATAAGGAATTAATATTATTCATGAGAAATTAATCATTTAAAATTAAATATTTATTTTGTGATTCAAAAATTCAAAATGACTGAAATTAATATTTAATTTAATTAAATCAGATTATTTAAAATTTAAATCCAATGAATTTAATTACACATTAAATATACATAACTACCTCCTTAAATTAAGGTTAAGAAAAATTATAGAAATACCCCCAGATTATTATTTAAAGAAAGAAATAGAGTTTCTGCTCCAAAAACACCGATTCAATTCTTGTCGGTCTAGAGAAAGGAGAGAGAAAGTGACGAGTTGGAGAGAGAAAGAGACGCGTTGGAGAGAGAGAAGTCGGATCTCCCTCAAAATAGATGATTCTTCTTCATCTTCTTCTCGATCTACACGTTTTCGTACGCCTTGGACCGAATCTAGCAATTTGGAGTGATCTTTTCTCTTCGGATCTCAAGAAAATCTAAGATCATGGTGAATTCGAGGTAGATTTTATTCTAACTTAGCCCATATAAATTAAAATTTGAAAACTAATTGAGTATTTTGATAAATTGTAGGAAATTTCTCTAACTATTAGGGCTTAAATTAATCAAAGATAAAAATTCACATAATTTGACAAGAATTGAATAAATTTAATATTTAATTATTTGTAAAATTTTATTTGATTGCAATGCTGATATTTTCTTCATGTTTATGGCTGTAAATTTCGTTTATGGCTTAAAATATCTTATTAGAGAAATTTATTTAGATATACGCACGATTGTATATTGCTGGAATTTTTCTATTTCGGATCTGAGTCTTGTATCATCAGTTTGGGGTATCAAATGATCTCGGATTTTGATCAAATTTGGTGATGAGTTAGATCTTGAAGTTACCTAGAACTTTTATGAAGGAACGTTTGATTAATTCTGAATACAAAGTATGATTTTGGTGTCATTAGTAAATTCTGACAGAAATTCAGATTTTCTGACCGAGTTTAGTTCATAAGAGATGTGGTGTACCAAATTAATTCGGATTAATATGAAATTTTATATAAAGATAGAGGACACATTATACTACAACTTTTATATAGAAATCTTCCATTAAAAAGTTCATTTTGAATGAGATTTCATTGGAGGAATTTGACATAAAAATCTGTATTTGAAGAGTTTATTATCACATGTGAATTAAATGGAGATTTCTTAAGTTAAATGATTGCTATTAAATGTGTATTTGAAGATTATTAGATTATTTGATTATTTATCATATTTATATAGATTTTTATGTCAAATTCCTCCAATGAAATCTCATTCAAAATGAATTTTTTAAAGGAAAATTTCTATATAAAAGTTGTAGTATAATGTGTCCTCTATCTTTATATAAAATTTCATATTAATCCGAATTAATTTGGTACACCACATCTCTTATGAACTAAACTCGGTCAGAAAATCTGAATTTCTGTCAGAATTTACTAATGACACCAAAATCATACTTTGTATTCAGAATTAATCAAACATTCCTTCATAAAAGTTGTAGGTAACTTCAAGATCTAACTCATCACCAAATTTGATCAAAATCCGAGATCATTTGATACCCCAAACTGATGATACAAGACTCAGATCCGAAATAGAAAAATTCCAGCAATATACAATCGTGCGTATATCTAAATAAATTTATCTAATAAGATATTTTAAGCCATAAACGAAATTTACAGCCATAAACATGAAGAAAATATCAGCATTGCAATCAAATAAAATTTCACAAATAATTAAATATTAAATTTATTCAATTCTTGTCAAATTATGTGAATTTTTATCTTTGATTAATTTAAGCCCTAATAGTTAGAGAAATTTCCTACAATTTATCAAAATACTCAATTGGTTTTCAAATTTTAATTTATATGAGCTAAGTTAGAATAAAACCTACCTCGAATTCACCATAATCTTAGATTTTCTTGAGATCCGGAGAGAAAAGATCACTCCAAATTGCTAGATCCGGTCCAAGGCGTACGAAAACGTGTAGATCGAGAAGAAGATGAAAAAAATCGTCTATTTTGAGGGAGATCCGACTTCTCTCTCTCCAACGCGTCTCTTTCTCTCTCCAACTCGTCACTTTCTCTCTCCTCTCTCTAGACCGACGGCAATTACGGGAGGGGAAGAATTGAATCGGTGTTTTTAGGGCAGAAATTTTATTTCTCTCTTTAAATAATAATCTGGGGGTATTTCTGTAATTTTTCTTAACCTTAATTTAAGGAGGTAGTTATGGATATTTAATGGGTAATTAAATTCATTGGATTTAAATTTTAAATAATCTGATTTAATTAAATTAAATATTAATTTCAGCCATTTTGAATTTTTGAATCACAAAATAAATATTTAATATTTCATATATTTAATTTTAAATGATTAATTTCTCATGAATAATATTAATTCCTCATAATAAATTTAATTAATCAAAATTCTAAATTTAAATTTACCGGGATGTTACAAACGGTTTTAGATACCAAACAATCAAATTCTTTCAGACAATTAGTTCATAAAGATGCTTATAATTTTTAGATATAAGTCTCCACCATGATCAAAAAATAATTCATAAAACAGCACAGATAGCCTAAAGGAGGTTTGTAGGTAAAATTACGGAAGAACGTATAGGTTTAACAAGCCAAATTTAAACTATAGTTGGAAAGCATGAACTTCAAGTTTTTTGATGCAAAATTGTCAACCAGATCAAAAAATAAGCAAAATTTAAGCAAATATTATAATAATCATGTTGAAGAAAGATAATAAGATATTATTACTTGAACAATTTAGTTATAGACAACTTACTAAGGCTCAAGATAGAGGCTCTAATGCCAGATTCAAATGGAGGGAGAAGAAAGAGAGAGAGAGATGGTAGAGAGACAGATGGTAGGTGAAGCGAGAGGTGGTATTGATTGAGATTCGGAAGACCGATACTCCACAAGTAGAAGGTTCTTCGTTTTTATAGACATAGAAAACTAGTGCCTCAATTATTGTTGTTATCGCGTCCATAAAGCAAAAGATACCTGATATTATTGTCCTTCAATAGCATATTGTCCACAAGTATAAAGCACAAGATACTTGATATTATTATCCTTCAATACCATAACGTTCACAAGTATAAAGCCGAAGATGCTTGATATTATTGTACGTATAATTGCAAAGAGGTCTTTGCTTAATCGGACTGTAATAAAATATTATCTCGAGTAGAAGAAATCAAACGTGTATATTTGTAAGTAATTTTTCAATTTAAGGTCCTCACTAGAAGTCTAGATCATTATTGCCAGTATCAATTTCAGTCAAATTATCTTCATCATAAACCATGATTCGCCCGTTGCTTTGAAATTTATACTTATGTCGTTCCTGATAAACTGTTAATAACTCTGATAAATTTTGCTTCTGTTCATAATCCCATGAATAACCAAAAAATTCTTTCATGACTGGTTGTCCTCGAGTTCGTTGTCTGGTTAGGCGTCATATCTAATAAGCTGGATAAATTAAATATTGATCTGGTTCAATAAATATTGAAATTATTTCGAACTCTAATATTCGATCGAAGGGTTCAGTGGTTGATATAATTGTCTTGATAATCTGTGAAAATCCGCTCCATTCTTCATAATTATGTGTGTCGATGATAAGTTTCCGGACTATGCACAATTCTATTGGACATTCCATATGTGATGCAAATGCTATACACATTCGTTGACATCCATCGGGTAGACTGATTAATGCTTCCTTTAACAAATATGGTAAAGTTCGAACTTCATATATATTATCCAGAATCTGAGTTTGTAAATTCTTTCGTAATAATGTCATGACCTTTCGTAGACATTCTTTCCTTCTGGCTTTTATATTTATATATGACTTCTAATATAGGATATAAGTCATTATATTGTTCAGGATGAAATTTCTCGCATTTCTGAAGAAGATGCTGAGAAAATTGTTCTTCATTCTGAAATTTATAGGTAATAGTCTGAAAAGAATGTTTTATATGATATATATAAGATATTATTTCAAAAATCAGTATTGCATTCAAAATATTCGATAAAATGTACTAATTTTTTTATTAATTATAGACTAAATTATATATATATATATTTTTCCTTTAGTGTTATTTTTTAATTTTATTATTTTCTGATATAAATTATTATCAAAGACAAATTGATCATTGTGATTATCAGATGATATATTTACTAATTTTGTATATCTTTTTCATCATCATCAGTTTCTTCATGCAACATAAATATATAATTTATATCATCATTAAAATGTGAATTTGGTGATTTATTAGAATCTGAGTTTGAGTATAACTCGGAGGTATCTGTCTCATATTCAGATTCGCTATTGATATTTAAAGTATCTATATCATCGATTAATGAAATTTCATAATCAATTTTTGATAAGGTTGCCAAATCATTTCCTTGGATAATATCATAATAATTTGTTACTATTTGAAATTGTGTTTCTTCTAAGATTTTAATTTCTTTTTTATAGTCATTAGCATAATGACCTTCCTCGCCATATTTGAAACATTTACACGGTTTTTTCGAAAAATTTAATTTTCATTTGAAATATTTATTATATTTTTTAAGTTGTTGTGGTTTATATCGTATACAGAAACGTTTATAGAAGTGTTTGCATCGTGATTGTTTAGTATAAGAAAAAGAATGACGTTTGGGTTTAGAGTGACATTTTTTGTAGTTATATCCACCATGATTGCTGCTTGATGAAAGAATTCTAAATTTATAAGTTGATAAAACAATAATACAATATTATTTATGTTTGCTTTATATTTGTCCTTCTCATTTGTGTATATATCATCAAATAGATCTTTTTCTTTTGGTTGATAATGTTGATCAGCATATTCAGTAAAATGCTGATTTGGTGAATTATGTTGTAGTGCTCCATGAGGTTGTTTTCTTCCACCAGATTCACCTACTTTCATATAAATTTCTTCAGTTATTTGATTATTCTCATTTTCACTATTATTATCTGTATTTGAATATATTTCATATTCAGGTGTATAATTATATAAATGAAATAGTCCTTCTTTTTCTTTATATATGTCTTGTATAGCTATAAATTTATTTGTAGTTGGTTCATTCGTATAATCATTAATTTTTTCTTCTAAAATTTGTTTATTAATTAAGAATAAGTTATAGTAATCTTCGAAGTTTTCAAAATCCTCTAATACATTTATATATTCAATTTTATTATGAATTTGAGTTAACTATTTTTTATTTAATGGTACATTCATCCAATGATAATATTTTTCGTTAGTATCATCAAAATTTTCTTTAGTTTTATTTGGTTTTTTTATTATAGTCTCTATAGTTTTTAGATTTTCTTTTATTTCAATTAAATTAATTTGATTTTGAATATATATATTATCATAAACTTCATTAAGCATTTCTATTATTATTTTAAAATTATTTGTTAAATTTGTTCTACTTAATTCTTTTAAATACTTAGTCTTTATTTCTATAATGTTTGAAGAAAAGTTTTCTATTTTTTACTGATATTTGTAGTGAGTTCAGACATAGACCTGGTGATAATGTTTTTAGGATTATTTTTTGATAATGGTGAAGATTTAAATCTAAAGAGTATAAGCATCTTTATGAACTAATAGTTTAAAAATATTTGATTATTTGGTACCTAAGAACGGTATTCTTACCCCACCTTTTCAGGATTGTCATGTTTATACGCTCTATAAAATAGCACAGATAGCCTAAAGGAGGTTTGTAGCCAAAATTACGGAAGAACGTATAGATTTTAATAAGCCAAATTCAAACTATAGTTGGAAAGCATGAACTTAAAGTTTTTCGATGCAAAATCGTTAACCAGATCAAAAAATAAGCAAAATTTAAGCAAATATTATAATAATCATGTAAATAAATTCATAGCACATTTAACACGTAAAGCTAATGTATCAAATTTTAAGTATGTAATGTCTTCTGTTAAGTATGAGCCCAATGATCATTTTGGGAAACAAGTAATTAATTTCCAAACATATTCCATATATTTTTGAGAGAATTCTTCAATAAAATATATATTGTCAATTTGCATGCGTGATAAGATTATTTCTATCCGTTCGATATCTTCGATATTATCTAATGATCCACCTGCGAAAATTGAATAATATCGCGAGCAAAAACTACGAAAATCTTTTTCTAAGGACAAATATAAAGCCAAACATAAACAATATTGTATTAATATTTAGCAACTTATAAATTTGAAATTCTTCCATCAAGTAGCAAGCATGGTGGACATAACTACAAAAAACGTCATTCTTTTTCTTATACTAAGCAACAACGATGCAAACACTTCTATAAACGTTTTCGTATACGATATAAACCACAATAACTTAAAAAGTATAATAAATATTTCAAACAAAAATCAAATTTTTCTAAAAAACTTTGTAAATATTTCGAATGTGGCGAGGAAGGGCATTATGCTAATAACTGTAAAAAAGACATTAAAATCTTAGAAGAAACATAACTTCAAATGATAACAAATTATTCCTAATAAACTGTTAATAATTCTGATAAATTTTTCTTCTGTTCATAATCTCATGAATAACCAAAAAATTCTTTCATGACTGGTTGTCCTCGAGTTCGTTGTCTGGTTAGGCGTCATATCTAATAAGCTGGATAAATTAAATATTGATCTGGTTCAATAAATATTGAAATTATTTCGAACTCTAATATTCGATCGAAGGGTTTAGTAGTTGATATAATTGTCTGGATAATCTGTGAAAATCTGCTCTATTCTTCGTAATCATGTGTGTCGATGATAAGTTTCCAGACTATGCACAGTTCTATTGGACATTCCATATGTGGTGCGAATGCTATAAACATTCGTTGACGTCCATCGGGTAGACTGATTAATGTTTCCTTTAACAAATATTTTAAAGCTCGATCTTCATATATATTATCCAGTATCCGCGTTTGTAAATCCTTTGGTAATAATGTCATGACTTTTCGTAGACATTCTTTCCTTCTAGCATTTTCCATATAGAGAGAATTGATATTTTTATATTTATATATGATTTCTAATATAGGATATAAGTCACTATATTGTTCAGGATGAAATTCCTCGCATTTCTGAAGAAGATACTGAAAAAATTATTCTTCATTATGAAGTTTATAGGTAACAGTCTGAAGAGAATGTTCTATATGATATATATATAAGATATTATTTCATGGAGATTATATATCATTGAAGAATTATGTTGTAATCCTCTAATAATTTTCCAAAGACTATTGATTGGTTAAGTTGATATTTTCAAAAAAAAAAAAGAAATAGCCATTTGAAATAACTGTCAAGTCCCTATAAGTATTTTGATGATTTTTTAGATTTAAAAATTTTTAATTAACTAATTAATAATATAAATATAATTTAAAAAATTAACAAATAAAGTGTGTTTCGGATGACATTATCTCCGCCATTAGTTAGTAAAAGTCGCTCCATCCTGCGCGACTTGTTTTTTTTTTAAAAAATAATTATGACAGTTTAGTAGAATTTTTTTAAACTACTTTAATATACAACATAATTTTTTTATCAGACTGATTTTTATGAATATCAAATTACATACTATGCAAATTACGTAATTGGATACTTCTCTTTTAGAGATAAATTTTCAACTTTAATGTCTGATTTATAAATTAATTAATAATAATTTATATATTTAAATTAGATATTTCAATGAATTAAATTTAAATTTATAATTAGCCAATTTATTAATTAATTACTAACTTTTTTAACAAATTTGATATCTAACGTAATTTTTATCATCAAATTGGTTTTCATGAGTATAAAATTTTTGCATAGTTTTTTTTATCCTTCATATCTCATTTATGATAAAAAAAAATCAGTGAATTTTCATGCACAAAATTTGTCAACTTCTGCTTACAAATTCATAAAGTGGACGTAATTTTTATTTATTAAAAAATAATTATTATCACGTAAAACTCAAACATTTCATGTAATTCTTTAATATTTATTATCATTCTCCGTAGATTTTTTTATTTAAAAAAAAGATATAACTTTTGCAGAAATTTCACCAATTTCACCACCGATTTTATTCAACCCAAACGCTAAATTTCATGCGTAAATCCTTTTAGACATGAAGTTAAAAAAATTTCTAGTCATTTTTATACCTTAATGTATAATTTCATTTTTTTGGACTGAACTATTAAATCATAAATTGAATATTATTTAAATTTAATTATCAATTCAATTTTTTTTTATTTTAAAAAAGCATTTCTGCTCTGTGGAGAGAGAAAGTATTTTTTAAATTTTTTATTAAGTTATTATTAGTAAAAATTCAGATGGAGGGAGAAGAAGGAGGGAGAGAGATGGTAGGTGAAGCGAGAGGTGGTATTGATTGAGAATCTGAAGACGGATGCTCCACAAATCGAAAGTTCTCCGTTTTTATTTTAAAATATTAATACACAAAATTATAATGGTTTCAATTTATAAGTCAGATCTATATCAAAACTTATAAAATAATAAAGTATATTAATTTATAAATTTAATAAAAATAAATTATATTTCATTAAATTTATAAATATATATTTTATTATTATTAAATTTTTAGAAAAAATTTAAAGTGAAAAGAATAATTTTTTGAAAATTACTTAAAATTACTTCGTATTCTTTTGTTTTATAATTTAATTCTCCCCAGTATTCTAAATATAATATATTTACATTTTTATTTGTGATTTTTTAACTGATTATAACTGTTTTTAAGTTTGTTGATAAAAATATATGTATACAAAACTTTTTAAATATATTGGAGAATATATGTCTGGTAATACTTGTTATTTTTTGAAAATCTCGTATTTAAATTATAAAATAAAAAATGAAGTTTTTAAGATGTAAAAAAAGAAGAATTAAAAAATATGTATATAAATACTCTAAATTAAAAAGTAGAATCAAATAACTTCATAAAAAGTTAAAATCAAATAGCCATTAACATTTCAAGTCATTAAAATTATAATTATTATTTACATAATCTAAAATAATTATAAAAATATAATTAAAAATAATTATGATTATAATTATTATTTATAGCTAGTACATATATTCAAAAAAATTATCAATAATAACATATAATCATTATATTTATAACAGTGCAAAAATAATTATATATATGTGATTAATTTAATCAAAAACATCAATTACTGATATAGCAAATAAATTTTATCAAATAATTTTGCTTTTAATAGCATCTCATTAAACAAAAAAATCAGTTGTATACAATAATATTTATACAATTATACAACCTTTCTTAATAATTTTTTGATTAATGACAAATTATTTGTTAATATCTATGTTCAATGATAATTATATTTTAATTCATATGTTGCTAAGTTAATATTAAGAGGGTTAACTTTAGTGAATTGGAAGTTTTTTTTTATAGTTATAGTAAAATTAAAAAAGTAATTGAGGCACTAGTTTTTTATTTCTATAAAAACGGAGAACCTCCGGCTTGTGAAGTTTTCATCATTCGATTTTCAATCAATACCACCTCTCGCTTCACCTATAATCTTTCTCTCTCTCTCTACCATCTCTCTCCCTCTTTCTTCTCCCTCCATCTGAATCTGAAATCAAAGCTTCTATCTTGAGCCTTAGTAAGTTGTTTATAACTAAGTTATTCAAGTAATAATATCTTATTATCTTTCTTCAACATGATTATTATAATGTTTGCTTAAATTTTGCTTGTTTTTTGATCTGGTTGATGATTTTGCATCGAAAAATTTTAAGTTCATGCTTTCCAACTATAATTTGAATTTGGCTTGTTAAAATCTATACGTTCTTCAATAATTTTGCTTACAAACTTCCTTTAGGCTATCTGTGCTGTTTTATGAAGTATATAAACATGACAATCCTAAAAAAGTGGAATAAGAACACCGGTCTTAGGTATCAAACAATCAAATATGAAAATAAACTTTTATATTAAACATAAAAAATAAAATATTTTTTTCACATATTACACTAAATATGAATATAAACTAAACTTTTTCGACATCTAGCATAGAATTAAGGATGTCATTCCAATTAGAACCTATTTCTGGAAGACGACTTAATGATGATGATGAAAATCATGTAAGTCGAAGAGATGAATTTGTTCAACTTGTATCATCCATATCCATGAGAAAGTTTTTAAAGATTCCACTAATGTTTCTCGTCATGCCATAATAAAAGATATTTCTAGAAATACAGTGATCGCCTATTGTTCTTTCAAATTGAAGATCATCGAAGTGTTATGTTCTTCTATAGTGAGTGTACTTCTTTGTTTGTACCGCTTAAATTTTGCGAAATGATTTTATTTTGTTACTCAATACTATTAGTTCATAAAAATGATTATAAATTTTAGATCTAAGTCTTTACCATGATCAAAAAATAATCCTAAAAATATTCTCACCAGGTCTATGTCTGAACTCTCTACAAATATCATTAAAAAAATCAGAAAAATTTTCTTCAAACATTATAGAAATAAAGACTATGTAATTAAAAGAATTAAGTGGAACAAATTTAACAAATAAATTTAAAATAATAATAGAAATGCTTGACGAAGTTTATGATAATATATCTATTCAAAATCAAACTAATTTAATTGAAATAAAAGAAGATCTAAAAACTATAGAAACTATAATAAAAAAATCAAATAAAACTAAAAATGTTTTGATGATACTAACGAAAAATATTATCATTGGATGAATGTACCATTAAGTAAAAAACAGTTAACTCAAATTCACAATAAAATTGAATATATAAATGTATTAGAAGATTTTGAAAACTTCGAAGATTACTATAACTTATTCTTAATTAATAAACAAATTTAAGAAGAAAAAATTGATGATTATATGAATGAACCAACTACAGATAAACTTATAGTTATACAAGACATATATAAAGAAAAAGAGGGGCTATTTCATTTATATAATTATACACCTAAATATGAAATATATTCAAATACAGATAATAATAGTGAAAATGAGAATAATCAAATAACTGGAAAAATTTATATGGAAGTAGGTGAATTCAGTGGAAGAAAATGACCCATGGAGCACCACATCATAATTCACCATATCAGCATTTTAATGAATATACTGATCAACATTATCAACCAAATAAAGAAGATCTATTTGATGATATATACACAAATGAAAAGGACTATTTTCAAAATAAATCTCATCCAAAAACTGATCCTTATATCTTTAATATAGATAAATTTTTGATATTAGAATGAAAATAATATATATCACAATGGATACAATTAGTTAGAGGATTAAAAAATATCTATGCTTATATGTTAACACAACAATTATTAGAAATGATAACTTCTAAATTTACTGGATCTGCATCCATGGTTCTCAAATCTCTTGAAAATTTTCCTAAATTTCAAAAAATAAAGGAAGAAAGAAATAAAGATAAAGCTATCATCCTTCTCGGAAAATTCTTATTAGAATTTTTGCAGACGGATCATTAGATAATACCAAAGATATCGAACGGATAGAAATAATTTTATCACGCATGCAAATTAGCAATATATGTTTTATTGAAGAATTCTCTCAAAAATACATGAAATATATTTGAAAATTACCTGTTTTCTAATATGATCATTGGGCTCAAATTTATTTTAATAAATTACTAACACCTTCGGATGAAAAGTGTAAATGTGAATATACTATATTTATTAATAAAGCCTTAACAAAAGACATTACATACTTAAAATTTGATATATTAGCTTTACATGTTAAATGTGCTATAAATTTATTTATAGAATATTATCGCGAGCAAAAATTACGAAAGTTCTTTTCTAAGGACAAATATAAAGCCAAACATAAATAATATTATATTAATATTTTACCAACTTATAAATTTGAAATTCTTCCATCAAGCAGCAAGCATGGTGGACATAACTACAAAAAACGTCACTCTAAACCCAAATGTCATTCTTTTTCTTATACTAAGCAACTACGATGCAAACACTTCTATAAACGTTTCCGTATACGATATAAACCACAAAAACTTAAAAAATATATTAAATATTTCAAATGAAAATCAAATTTTTCTAAAAAATATTGTAAATGTTTCAAATGTGGCGAGGAAGGCCATTATACTAATAACTGTAAAAAAAAAATTAAAATCTTAGAAGAAAAATACAACTTCAAATGGTAACAAATTATTATGACATTATCCAAGGAAATGATTTGGCAATCTTATCAGAAATTGATGAGACAGATGTTTTCGAGTCATACTCAAACTCAGATTTTAATAAATCACCAAATTCACATTCTAATGATGATATAAATTATATATTTATGTTACATAAAGAAACTGATGATAATGAAAAAAATATAGAAAAACTAGTAAATATATCATCTTATAATCACAATGAACAATTTATCTTTGATAATAATTTATATCAGAAAATAATAAAATTAAAAAATAACACTAAAGAAAAAGATATATATAAAGAAAATTTTCATCTATAATTAACAAAAAAATTAATACAATTTATCGAATATTTTGAAGGCAACACTAATAGTTCTGAAGAACCAACAATAAAAACCAAATTACAAATAATAACAAAAAAATAAGATTAAGAAAATATTAAACAAAGTAAAAAATACAGACCGAATTAAATACCTTCATTTGGGTTGTATCCAAATTATCATAAAGGCTAAATTTCGAGCAGGATTAGATTCTCATATAACTTTAATTATTTCTGATAATAGACTAATAACAATAGAACAATTCCTAATGGGAATAATACAATCTAATTTATTATAGCAAGTAATAAATTTTAAAATATTTCTTAATTTTTCTATCAGTTTAAAAGATAAAAATTTAGATCAAAGTTTAATGATATTCCATAAACTAGAAAATATACCCATGCTAAAAGAAAGTAAATCCATAATTTTTACATGGAGATTACTAAAATATTTTTCTGAAACAAATAACATAGAAATAAAACCAATACCTTCTGATATTAGACTAGATGACATGTATAACCAATACTCAAAAATAATATATTCAAAATAATTAACCAACAAAGATATACAGTTACCATTAGAATAGAATATAAATATAGAAGAAATAAAAAATATCAATCAATTGAAAAAACCCCTACTAAATAATTACATATAAACGAAGAAAGATTATCCATTGGATACAATAGACAAATTAGATAAAAAATTAGACAATATAAATATATCAAAAAAAACTACAAATAAAAGATCTAAATCAAGAAGACTTTGATTGTACCCCTAACACCAATTTAGATTTAAGCATAATACAAGTCTTAATTAATTTTAAAGAAAAAATAATTACATTAAAAGCTTTAATAAACATAGGAGCTTCTTTATCACATATAAAATCTGAATTAATTAATAATAACATATCTAAAGCAGAAAAGAAATGATATTATACCTTTGATAAAACAATACATGAACTTAAATACAAAGCTAATATAGATAACTTAATGATTGTAAATATACTCAATGAATTACATAAACTGAAATTTGATATAATCTACAGTGATGAAAGAAGTACATTTGATATGTTAATCGATCAAGATATCCTAAAAAAATATTACTCATTACATCTTAATCTGAAACAATACAATTAAAAATTCAAGGAAAAATGATAAGTATCAAACGATTAGGCGAATGCAATTTACATACTATAAATGTTTTAACTGACCATACTAACAAAATATCTTTTAATAAAATAGAACACAATGCAAAATATCCTAAAAAAAATAGAATGAGAATATGAATTCTATTTGTTTGAAGACATCTTAATACAACCTAATACCTCTTCAAAAGTCCGAACAGGTATAAGTGTCAAAATAGATATGGAATATTATGGATTAATCAAAAAAAAAATGGTTGAGTATTTAATAATGATATGACCATAATAGAAGAAATTATTAGATCTGATTATAACGAAAAAATAAAAGCTGTAATAAGGAACAAATACATTGATACGAATAAGGAAAAATTATAAATTATTTGATTTAATAATATTTCCTATTACAAAACTTGACCTTGAATATGAATCTGCATGATATGAATAGACATTTAAATAAAATATATATTAAAATAGATTTCCCATAATATAAATTATTTCATATTTATGCTATAATAGATACTGGTGCAACACAAAGTATCATAAATGAACAACTCTAGGTAGATAAATTCTCTGAAAAACTTGAAGAAAAAGTCTCATTCATCGAAATTAACAGTACTATGAAAACTTTAAAATATGTCAAAAATATAACTCTTCTAGCCTAGGCTGAAGAAAATTATACAACATTATTTTTCCCCATATATATATATATATATATGTAGAGATTTTTCTTGTGATATGATCATTGACATGGATGTATTAAATCAATATTTATCTATTACTATACATACAACCTATTACACATTTACGATACAACAAATACAGATTAAAATTTCATGAATTTTTAATCATCTTAAATTAATCAGAATGAATTATAAACCAAAAATTCTATCTTTAACAGAAAACTTCAAATTAAAATACATGACATTATTACAAGAAGTATTTTCTGATAATCCTCTATTATTATTTGACAAAACTCAACGATTTTGTAAATTAACTATCTTAAACGAAAATAAGATCATAAGAGTAAAATCTTTAGTATATTCCGTCCAAGATACAGAAAAATAAATTTAAAAAACAACTAACAAAATTAAAAAAATTAGGACTTTATAGAAAATTCTTCTGAACCTCATTCTTCCCCTGCCTTCATGGTAAGAGATCATGCTGAAAAAAAAAAACTCGAATGGTTATTAACTATAAAAACCTTAATAATAATCTAAAATTTAATGGATTTTATATTCCAAGCACTTAGAAGTATTTTGAAAAATATTAGCGAAGCAAAATGGTTTAGTAAATTTGACGCTAAATCTGGATTTTGACAAATTAAAATAAAAGACAATACTTCGAAAGAATTAACAGCATTCTCAACTCCATTTGAATATTTACAATGGACAGTAATGCCTTTTGGATTAAAAAATGCACCTCAAATATTTCAGCAATAGATGAATTCTATTTTTTCATCTTATAATCAGTTTATTCTTATATTTATTGATGACATATTTGTTTTTTCTACTACATATGAACAACATCTTGAATATTTAGAAATAGTTAAAAATTTATTTATACAACATGACATTATTCTAGGAAAAAATAAAATAGAATTATGCAAATAAATAATCAAATATTTAAGAAAAATTATAGATCATGAAAAAATAACATTACAAGAACATATAATAATTAAAATTAAAAAATTCACTAATAATTTTGACACTGTAAAATAATTACAAAGTATTTGAGCATATTAAATTACGGCAGAAAATATATTCCTAGACTAAGTCAACATACTAAAAATTTACAGGAAAAACTAAATATAATTAATCGACAATATAAATAAGAAACTGAAAAAATAATATCAAGATGGGAAACTGATAAAATAAAAATACAATTAAATGAGACTGAAAAATAAGAAATTAAATACCTTAAAACGATCATTACTAAAATACTAAAAACTATAATACCTACAAAAGATGATCAATTAATACTCTATACAGACGCTAGCAACTACTATTGGGCCGGTGTACTAGTTACAGATCAAAAAGAAAATATTGGATATACTTCTGGTAAATTTACAAAATCAAAATAAATTATTCAACATATGAAAAGGAATTTACAGCAATTTTAAAATCTGTCATAAATTTTAAATTCTGATTATAACCAAAAATATTTCAAATTATAACCGATAATAAGGGACTATATCATTATATAAAAAATAAAAAAACATAACAATAATAGTCGAAAAATTCGATGGTTTTTACAGCTAGATGAATATAATTATACTATTTCTGTTAATCCTGGATTAACTAATATTTTAGCAGATTTTTTTTTCCGGGAAAATATTTAAACAGCTCTTTATAATTGCAGACATCATGAATACTCCCTGGAAAGGTAAATTGCTAACTCATTCCAATATTCCTCCACAGAGAACATATAATATCTCTTCCCCCAAGATATATAAAAAAGATATATCCTTCAAAAAAGTAACCATTACTATAGATTTTCTTGATAAATACAATCAGCTAATTATATCATCGCTAGTGGGAAGCACTAGCAATTATAAATCTAATATTCCCAAGTCTGCTAAGACATATAATATAATCAATAGTCTTTAAAAAATTATTGGAGGATTACAACATAATTCTTCAATGATATATAATCTCCTTGAAATAATATCTTATATATATCATATAGAATATTCTCTTCAGACTATTACCTTTAAACTTCAGAATGAAAAATATTTTTTTCAACATCTTCTTCAGAAATGTGAGGAATTTCATCCTGAATAATATAGTGACTTATATTCTATATTAGAAATCATATATAAATATAAAAATATAAATTCTCTCTATATGAAAAAAAGCTAGAAGGAAAGAATGTCTATGAAAGGTCATGACATTATTATCAAAGGATTTACAAACTCGGATTCTGGGTAATATATGAAGATTGAGTTTTACCATATTTATTAAAGGAAGCATTAATCAGTCTACCCGATGGACGTTAACGAATGTTTATAGCATTCGCACCACATATGGAACGCCCAATAGAACTGGGCATAATCCGGAAACTTATCATCGACACACATAATTACGAAGAATGGAGCGAATTTTTACAGATTATCAAGACAATTATATCAACCACTTAACCCTTCGATCGAATATTAGAGTTTGAAATAATTTCAACATTTATTGAACCAGATCAATATTTAGTTTATCCAGCTTATCAGATATGACGCCTAACCAGACAATGAACTCGAGGACAGCCAGCCAAGAAAGATTTTTTTGGTTATTCATGAGATTATGAACAGAAATAAAATTTATCAGAGTTATTAATAGTTTATCAGGAACGACATAAGTATAAATTTTAAAGCAACGGGCGAATCATGGTTTATGATGAGGACAATTTGACTGAAATTGATACTGGTAATAATGATCTAGACTTCTAGTGGGGACCTCAAACTGAAAAATTACTTACAGATATACACATTGGATTTTCTTCTACTCCAGATAATATTTCATTACAGTCTGATTAAGCAAAGACCTCTTTGCAATTATACCTACAATAATATCAAGCATCTTCGGCTTTATACTTTTTAACGTTATGCTATTGAAGGATAATAACATCAAGTATCTTCTGCTTTATACTTGTGGACGATATGCTCTTGAAGGACAATATCAGACATCTTTTGTTTTATGGACGCGATAACAACAATAATTGAGGCACTAGTTTTTTATGTTTATAAAAACGGAGAACCTCCGGCTTGTGAAGTATCCATCTTCCGATTCTTAATCAATTTTACCCTGAACTCATTATTAATTAAAGTTATTTAAATCTACTCACAAATGTGCTATCAAAACAGTTACTTTATTATACAAAATTATAATTATAAATCAAATTTTAATTATCTTACATAATTTTTATATAAAAATATATTTTATTCCCATTTTATATAATTTTTTAATATAATAATTAATTTTATTTTATATTTTACATTATTTTTTATATTTAATTACTTTTAATTTCATTCTTTGCCATCTAAGTAAATTAAAAATTTCAAGATATTAACTAAAATATTTTAATTTCCAAGATCATATTTCATTTTTTTTTATAGAATTTTCCCTTTTATTCTTTACGCCTCATTTTTACATCCTTTTTTCTAATTGTACAAAAGGGAGTTTAAAGTACAATTTTTAACTAATCAAGGTTACGTAATACGTACGGCTCAATTACAAATCCATTAGTAACAATTAAATTTATAAGATTTTGAATTGATTTTTAAGTTGAATTAAACTTATTCACCAACATTATTTATTAATTTAAATATAAGTTTTACATATTATATATCATACATAAGCTATAAATCAATTTTATATGTATTATATTTATGTTTAACTCTTTAATATATATTCTAAAAAACCTATGTATATAAACAAAATAACTAGAATAATTTTCAAAAAACGTGTAAATTATATGTTACCGTATATTGATTTTATTTCAGAAGGTCTAACTTCTCAAGAAAATAACATATATTTCAGTAAAATTCAAGTAATTATTTCATCAGTGTAGTTTTGGTCAAAATATTAATAAACTTTTTTATCAAAAAAAAATGCTAAACTTATAAAATAATTGAAAGATCCAAACTTTATAGAGATTAAACAATCAAAAAAATACAAATATATTTAAAAATATTTAGCTTAATATTATCTTAAAATTATACTATATTGTTTTAAAAATAATTATTTAATTTAATAATAAAATATAAATAATCTTACAAAATATTATAAAATAATTACTTTACATATCAAGTAAAAAATTAATTTAAGTACTTTTGAGAGTTTTAGAAAAGAAAGAGATTTGCACTGCTTATTTTCAAGTTATTAAAGATATGTATGAAGGAGCTGTTACCTCTGTTCGGACACAAGGAGGTTTGACTAAGGATTTTCCTATTACAGTTGGATTACACCAAGGCTCGACTTTAAGTCCGTATCTTTTTGCTTTGATTATGAAAGTCATGACTGGACATATCCAGGATAAGTGTTCTTGGTGTATGCTCTTCGCAGATGATATGTCCTTATTGAGAAAACTAAAGAGGGAGCTAAAGCGAAACTAGAGCTTTGGAGGAATGCTCTAGAATCTAAAGGTTTGCATCTCAGTTAGATCAAAAAACTGAATATATGGAGTGCACATTTAGTCAAGAAGAAATACTTATATTGGAGATGTGACAATTGGTGATTAAATTGTCAAGAAGAGTGAGCGCTTTAGATACCTTGGATCAATTATACAAAATGATGGCGAAATAGATAATGACGTTATTAGCAGGATTCAAGCAGGCTGGGTAAAATGGAGTGTTATGCACTAGAAAAATCTCATCCAAAATTAAGGGTAAATTTTATAAAACTGTAGTAAGATCAACGATGATATATGGTGCTGAATGCTGGCCTGCAAAGAAGAAACATACAAATAAAATAAATGTTGCAGAAATGAGAATGTTAAGGTGGATGTGTGGATATACACGAAAGGATAGAATGAGAAATGAGTATATCCGAAAGAAAGTTGGTGTTGCACCAATTGAGGATAAACTTAGAGAAAGTCGGCTTCGATGGTTTGGACATCTAAATCGCAGGCCAATTGAAGCTCCAGTTAGAAAAATTGAGTTACTGGATTTTGCCCATGTACAAAGAGAAAGAGGGAGACCAAAGAAGACATGGCAAGAAACTATAATGAGTGATCTTAGTTACTTAAACTTAAATAAGAATTTGGTAACTGATAGAGCGCAATGGAAATAAAGGATTTATGTAGCCGACCCCACCTAGTGGGATTAAGGCTTGGTTGTTGTTGTATTGACTTGAAATTTTTATAATTATATATATATATATATAAATTTTTTAGATATATATTAAAATATTATATATTTATATATGTAAATATGTTATATAAAATATATATTGTAAAAATTCTATATAAATAAATACAAAATTTAAAAAATAATATATACTATGTATTATATATAAAATAAATTTAAATTAAAAAATCAATTCAAAAATTAATTTAAAATTGATTTGAATTTAATCAGTTCGGATTAAACTCTACCTGAACTCAGAATTTTCGTATTTTCGTGTTTAAGTTGAGGCTCATTCGAACTCGACTCGTTAGCAGCCATAGGCCACCGCTCGTCCATTTTCTTGGGCAGCGTGGAGACGAGCGGCGGAACTAGGGTTTCCATCCTATGGCAGTGTAGAGACTAGAGAAGACGTTCTTAGGGAACCACTGCGGGAGGGGATATACGCAACGCTCAAAGAAAGCTCCATGGATGGTAACGAGTCTGCTCAGATGCCCCTCTTCCACGGTCTCCAGCCACTCTTCTTCTCGTGTTTTCTCCTGTTTGTTTTTGCGCTCGCTTAGATGGAGAATTTTGTTCATTTATGGTATCAGTCCAATTTTGTTTCTTGCCGATGATCATGTGTGTGTGATACTTAGGAGGAATTTAATAGGAACCTTAACCCTGAGCTTTAAGTTAGTAAAAGCTAAGCCGCTGTGCCAAAAAACAAAAAAAGAACAGAGCGGGTGCGTTTGGCCGTAGTTTAAAAAAACTGTAAGTATAAACAGCATAAATTTTTAAGCTATGAAGCAGCTTAAATTTTAAGCAACATGTCAAACAATTATATTGTAAGTAGTTTAAAGAGCATTTTGGGCTTCTAAAGCTCTTAAAAGACCAAAAACGGCTTAACTTGATTTGCTGCATCAAATGCCGTTTGGATGTGTTTTAATTCATGCTACTTAAAAAATTTAAAGCCACATAAACTTAACAATACCGTTTGGGATCACTTTAAATCTAAGAAACTTAAATTTGAGTTTAAGCTATTGCCAATGCCAAATTTTAACAATTGAAGACGTAAAGCTGCTTAAACTCTTGATTACATTTTCTCTCGAATATAACTTCTTGCAGTCATTTCTCATTGTATTAGAACAACTTTAATTTCAATCCACTCAACCCATTGAAATGGTAGATCGTGCATAATAATGGCAGCAGTCAACAAATCATGAAAAAGTTCATGATCAAATTTTGAAGTTTTTGGGGATGACAAAGACAGAGCATTGCTACAATTTAATTGTGAAATGATTTGACTTATATCATGTGTGTCCCTATTCTTGCAACTCTTCAAATGTTTTTTTTAAATTTATTGTTCCAAATCTACTATCGCAGATATAAACCTTCCCACATTTCTTTCACTTACATCTCTCTCTTATCCTCCCTAATGGCATCATTTGAAAAAAGCCCCATACAAAAGATTTTAGTCTTCTCTTTTTTCTTATAGGATTTGTATTTGATTCAAAGCTATCACTATCATTATCCTGATTGAATTCAACAGAATCAATAACATCAATCATTTGATTAGCAACTTTCTTACTAACAACTTGTTCTTCCATCCATTAAACAAAATGCAAAAACTTTTTGCTAAGATTGCGAAATAGCATCACTTTTACATAGCCACACAATGCATATTTATATTTCAAACTGTTAAAAACAAATGCCAATGCAAACATAAGTAAACATTGTGTGCATTCGATTTATAGATGAGGTGATGTGCAAGAAATTATTAGTTTCAATAGCTAAGCATTAATTTAAATAAAATATTCTGCTATATTAGAACTAAACTTCTTGTACAAGTAGCTCCCAACTACAAGAACCCTGAAGTAATTAACCAGCGTTCTTACCGGTAGTGATGTATTTATTTAACTTTTGCAAACCAACCCAAAGATTAATACAAGCATTAAGCTAAGTTAAACTATACCTTCCAAAAGTCTACAAAAAAAGCTATTGATGTAGAAGGCTTAAAAAAAAATAAAGCACATAATCAAGTCTTATCTAAAGGAATATATCAAATAAGTAACAGAAATTAGATTTGCTAAATTTCAGAGAGTAACACTAGTAATGTATGTATATATGCATTCGAAGCACCAAACTAACATGAATCATGGAAGGGATCAAAAATCAGAAGCTAGTTAAATTAACTTTAAATAATAGCTAGAAAAAAATGGAATGGTATGATTATGTAAGATTGACATAAAATCACAGCTAACAAGTTCATTATTTTTTAATACTCAAATACTATCACATAATTAAACTGCGACAAGAGTAGAAGTGGTAGCTTCAGGTAATACATCAATTATCTTTTGTATTTATAATTAAGCTTACCTTACTTCAAGCTCAGTGACGACATAAGCAGAAGAGATGCAGCAGTTAGAATTCATCTATAACTTCACTGAGAAATTGGGTTAAGGCACATTCAGATTTGCTTACAAAGGGAAGCTCCCAAATTGCATTCTAGTTATAGTGAAGGTTCTACATAAAACCCAGGACAAGAAAGTTGAGGAGCTGTTCATGGCAGAAATTGGCACAATTGAAAGAACTTAATACATTAACCTTCTCAGACTCCTATCGTAGAGGAGAGCCTAAAGTGGAGGAGAGCCTAGAGTGGAGGAGTGCCCTACTGAAGAGAGGCTGGCGGACCTGCTAAAGACGGCGCTGGAGTAGAACGCTGTTGAAGAGGGGCCGACGGGCTGCTGAAGATGGCATGGGAGAGGAGCGACACGAGAGAGAAGTGCAGAGTGATCAGAATCCTCACCTGAGAGGATCGATTTGCCGAAGGGGAGTCGTGGGCTGCCTAAATCTCCGCTTCTACTGTAGCAGCCATTTGATTTTGATCGGACGATCAAATGTTTTAATGAGCTAATACATTACGCATGTATCTCGGGTCAAGTTTGGGTTTTCAGGTCAAACCCGAACCCAACCCGAAATTAGTTGAGTTAATTTTAACAACCCAAATTTAATCCAAATTTTGTTCAGGTTGACCCTAACCCATATGTTCGATTGGGTTCAGGTTGGGTTTACTCTTGACACCTCTACTCACATGGGCTTAAGATTTTGAACTCTCATCCAAGTCAGATATAAGCTCCAGCCACCCCCATCACCCCCCACATCCTACCCTGGCATTCCATTCTTCTCAAGTTACAAAAATGCTTTTTGCTTTGCTCATGTGTGACTTGTCCACTATTTAGTTTAGGCCTCATGATTTTTATGCTTTTCAATGCATATTCAACTGACTCCTTTGTTGTTGTTATTGTGAGAGATCTTAGTAATGTGTTTTTGTGAATGATGCTCGAATCTTGATTAGTGTACAGTGATGAGTTCAGGAATTTAAATGCCTTTATATCTTATGCGTATGCTGATCATAAAACTTACCAATGATTAACGCGGATATGGTTATGTTTTGTAGCTTACATGAACTTGCCTTTGTTAGCATTTTAAGTACCACATATTATAGCTTATCGATAATCTTGTTTGTATTAGCTGCACAGGACAAAGATGACAAATTTTTATTAATAGCCATTGAAGAGGCATATCATGCTGTGGACTGTGGTCATGGTTCCCCTTTTGGTGCAGTTGTTGTTAGCAATGACGAAGTTGTTGTTAGATGCCACAACTTGGTACGCCTTAATGAGGATCCTACGGCTCATGCTGAAGTGACAGCAATCAGAGAGGTAACTACACTTTTATGCTTTACATTAATTTTCGGTGAACTTTGTTGTTAATGCTTGCTCAATAATAGTTTGCCTTTGTTCCTTAGCACTTACATCATCAAAGATCCTAATTCCTACGACTTGCTTATGGATTGTAATCGTTCTCTGTACACTAAATAAGTTAATTATTGATTTTATGAATAAGATTATTATTTCATTGAACAAAAAAGAATGTTTGATGTAATCCTGTTATGGAATTATTCTACAATAATTTACCTATCGTAAGTTTTTGAAGAATTTTCTTTACTCTATGAGATGTTTCATTTCAAGCCAACTTCTTATATATAGCATGCTTATATATGTTAGGCTTGTAAGAAGCTTGGGAAGGTTGAACTCACGGACTGTGAAATGTACACTTCATGTGAACCTTGTCCGATGTGCTTTGCTGCCATATATTTTTCAGGAGTAAAGGTGGTATCGCAGTTTTTCATTTCTTTTTAAAGTTTTTGTATATTCATTATTTTTGCTCCTTTTAATTTTTTTGAGAAAATTATAGAAACACGTCTGAAATCTTAGCCAATTGTATCCGTAAAAATATAAATAATTCCTAGGCCATAACATGCAAGCTTAAGCCTTTAGTTCGGTTGGTAATCAAAGATTTAACATGATATTAAAGTCAGATGTCTCGAGTTGAAACTTTGGTAATTCCCAATTATCTCTAGCATAAGGCTAATAAAAAAAGATTTATGCTGAATTAACTCTATGCAACAAAGTAAATATGAGTGATCACCTTTGGTTAATTGCTTTGTAATATAAAACTGAAGTCTAAATCGAACCCATTAGTTTTTATTATCAAAAACCTAAAATAGAATCTAAGTTGAGGAAAACAAACTAAAATCAAATACCTGAATTGGATCCAAATAAAATCGAATTGAATTTTTCGATTAACTAAGCTATTGGGTTCGGTTTTGGTTTTCATTTTGCAGAAACTGACAATTTCAATTTAGGATTAGGTTTTTACCATAAAAAACTGACTGTTAATTGAACCCAATTGCGCCCAATATAATAATCTGTTTCATTAGTCCGTTTAACTAAATTTACCTTTAGATTATCATAATAAATATGAAATTGTAATAATATGAAACATATTTTTCTTATTTTGTTCGCATGCACGTTTGCACGCCTATAACAATGTTGCAATGGACTATGCATCTGTAGGTTTTCTTGTGTATAGAGAAAATTAGGTCAATTGATAATGAGAGATCCAACAATATGCAAGCCTCCAATTCTCTTGAGAAACACAAAATTGTTCTCCCTAATTAAGCTACGAAGAACTTGGTACGTGTCCCGCTTTTGAATTCATATATATGGACTAATCTCCATCAGGAATCTATTATATGTAGGTTTTACTTCTCAAAATTCTCAAATTAGAATGCTATATAAGTTATATATACAACAACTCCAATACTCCACGCTCTTTATTCGAAGGAAGAAATTAGAGAATTTGTAAATGTTGGCTCAGGGACTTCCCAAGAGGGGGGTGAATTGGGATTTAAAAAAAAAAAATAAATGATTGCTTTTAGTTTAGAAAAGAGAGGAATAAACTTAAGTTTGTCAAATTGACCAAGTACACTGAGTTCTGAGATCACCTGGATAAGAAAAAACTGTGCAAAAAATTTTACCCGAACAGTCTGGTTGATTTTTAGAATTGACCAAGGTTCGCAGAGCAGTGCAGAAAATTTTACCCGAACAATCTGGTCGATTTTGGGAATTGACCAAGGTTCGCAGAGCAGTGCAGAGATGAATTCAAAAGAGACCAGAAATAATAAATTTAGAGTTTACTAATCATATATCTGTTTTGAATAAAAATATTTCAGGTTTTCTATAACTTTAAAATATTTAAATTTGGATATGATATCACTTTGGTTCAAGAGAATTTGAGAGCAAAAGTGGAAAGAACACAACAAATTTATAGTGATTTGGCTTACCGCCTAGTCCACTCCCCATGCTCCTCAAATGGGAATTTTCACTAAATCTCCTCAGCTTTTTACGGGAACCAAAGCCGAATAAACCCGATACAATCCTATGGCTTTTTACAGGAACCAAAGCTAAAAAAACCTATACATCACGGCTTTTTGCAGATACCAAAGCCGAGCAAACCTACAAAACAAACTCAAGAGAAAATAGAGAAGGGTACAAGATTTTGCTAACCTTGCTAGCTCAATTACAACTTAAGCACAAAAAATTTAAATTACAGTGAAGAGCTCTATGCATACAGCAACTTGCTAAGGATAAAAACTCGTAGAAGTCCAAGATTAAATTCTATAATCTTGGGGTAAAAGAAAAGAAGAAAGTATAATGGTTAAGCAAAAACAAACATCTCAAAATATTCAGGAAAAAGCAAGCTTTAAGATATGAAGCTATTAGCTACACAATCTTGTTTATATTGTGCAACAAAAACAAAATAGTAAAGGTTCAGATTATGAAAAACTTGAAGATACGACAAAACCCAAAAGCCAAGAAGGAATGTGAACAATGAGGATTACTGGTCTTGGCTTCAGAACAGTGAAAAGCACAGCACTCTTCTTTCTTTTGTTTCGCCTGGAGGAGGTTTGTTTGCAAGTAGAAGCTTGAAGGAGAGCTTGGAAGATTTTTTGAGCAGGAAGAAAAGTATAGAACAGCAGAAAATGTATGCTTTTATTTTCCTACAGTAGGTGATAAGCATGAAGCTTGAAATATTTGCCCTTTATTTGAATTAGCCAATTGTAGACAACTATTTTGACATGTCATATAGGTGGATCAATGAGCAAACAGCAAGCAAAGGGTATTTCAGACATTTTTGGGTGATGATCTGTCCATTGGAACGTTGGAGACAGATTGGGTTCAGCTGAGGTTGTATTTTAAGAATAAAAGTTAAGTCCAATCATACTTGGAAGAAGGGAAATGCTTTAAAAATGAAACTTGAGAAAAAAGCTGATGTGATAAAGCATAGAATAGTAGTTTTGTCCATTTCCTATAATGAAATATGTTGGAGCGTTTTCAGTAAGAAAAGTAATTTAAAAATGACTAAAAGAAGGCTAAGACACTCAAACTTTCACCCAAGGGCTAAAACAAAGAGAGAGTGCCACCTAGGATAGATTTTGACATATTGGATAACTTAAGTGGACAATATATTCAGCACAAAACTCAAAGACTACTGAAAAGAACAAGTGGAATGGGAAATGCAAATATTTTTTTTATTTTAGAATGAATAAGGAGTAAAGAAATAATTTTTTGAGAGATGTTTCAAATTAAAATATATTTTTAAAGTGGGCTGCTAGAAACAAAGTAGTGGAACTAAGATATTCTCGGTTTTTAGAGATTTGGATGGGCCAAACGGTTAGCTGGGCAGCTGTGTTTCCAGAGAAATTCGGTTGATTTTGGAATTCAACTGTTTTTTCCTGCAGCTATAGAGATGAATTTCACAGCAAAGATTATCTAGAAATGGATAGACCTTAGGCTGACTAAGATTGAGTACAAGTTAAATCTTTGGCTAAAATATGCATGCTTACAATTATGTTTTAGAAAAGAAAATAAAAAATGAACCATGTAGTATACTTCTTTCTTGAACTTGAATTTGGACATTCACCTCAATTATGACATAAATAACCTGATAACACATTTAATAAGATGATTAGTTCATAATACTAAATTAATTGTAATCATCAAAATTGAGAGGTTCAACAGCAAACTACCTATAATCTATGAAATACCTGTATTTCACAGATAGACAAGCAAATTTACCCACTAGAGGTAGCTGTTCTATGTGCTATCACAGAGATATGGTCTGCAATGTGTAGTGACTAAGAAAGTTAAAGTTGTTCTAACTATGTCAGAAGTTAAAAGTGTAGCTTAATATGTCGTGAAATGTATAATTTGCTAGGATTTCACACGTAATATCTCATCCACTATCTTTCTTTTTTTTCTTTTTTTTTTCTTTTTTGTTCCTGCATCATTCATATTATTTAGAGAGTGTTATATGGAGCCAAGGCAGAGACTGCGATAGCTGTTTTTGGATTTGATGATTATATCTCTGATGCGATAAAGGGTGCTGCCTATTACCAGAAGGGTCAGCTGGTGGTCGTAAGAGCTGTTGGTGATGTAGCCGTTCTTGCTGAGCAGGTCTTTGAGAACGCCAAGGACAAGTTCCATCTTCAATGATGTCATGTCAGCTACCTCAGGTAATCCGTACGAATTTGTTTCATCTTGCTACTTTATTTTTTGAATGATACTCATCCCATGTCCTTAAAAACCCAAAAGTTCTTGTTTTGAAAGATCATTTCCCACTTTATTGGTGCATTGAAGTCTCTCATTCGGGCTCATTATGAAAGACGAGTCGGAAGATACTCGATCCAATCATAAAAAAAATGGTCGACAATTATTGAAGATCCGATATGGGACGGACTGGATACGATTGATCATCTCTAAACCGACCCGTCCTATATATTTATTAATCAGTTAAAAAAGTCAAACAGTCAAACACTGTTACGCTTGAATGCTCGGCTTCCCGCCTTTAACCTTTTTCCTCAAATCATTTATTCTGCTATTTTTTTTGTGATAGTATTTAGGGGGCGTTTGGTTCAGTGTTATCTCAATGTTATGTTATCTTTAAAAAGTAATTGTTTGGTTTAATGGCATCTTTAAATAATATTATAATTAATTACAAAAATGCCATTACATGGTGACATCTAGATGTCACCCCAAATTGGGCGACATCTCAAGATAACACCGTCAATTTGTCATTATGTCAATAACTTCCAACTAAACAAAAATTATTTGGATAGTATTGATATTTTCTAATATCATAATATTGAACCAAACAAATATCCATTAATGAATAACAATGGCATTTAGATAACATGACATTTAAATAACATTGACATTGAAATAACACTGAACCAAGCGCCCCCTTAACATTTATTCTACTATTTTCACCCCACGAGTCTCTTCGTCAACTGTTAAAATACTACAACTCCCTCATGCTTTCTCATATTTGCAAATCCAAGCCTCGCTGCCTTTAACCTTTTTTCTCAGTCATTTATTCTGCTATTTTCTTTTTTTTTTTTGGTAGTATTTAACATTTATTCTACTATTTTCACCCCACCAGTCTCTCGTGCACTCATCAACGTCAACGGTTAAAATACTAGAATTCCGTCATGCTTTTTCATATTTGCAAACTCAAGCCTCCTTAATATCATACAGGATAAATTACATTCAGGTTCTTAATTTTGAGATATAATATCACAAAAATTTATAATTTTTTATATTATAAATTCATGATTTTAATTTTTTAATATTTGGGCTCTTGATATGTTAATAGTTAGGCTGCTATAGTTAAATGCTTGTCTCTATCTTTGTACGCAAGTGGTTGCCTATAGTTGCTCTACAGGTGTTACGTGTGCAGCACTTGCGGCACGTGCCATGTGAGGCTGCCTCTGTAGTAGGGGCCACATGCCGCAGCCCAAGAGCAGCATAGGTGTCGAGTGTCCTCTGTTGTAGGTAGGTTTGTAGGGAGGGAGTGAGATTGTCATTTAAATAATTAATAAGTTAAAAAAAATTGAAATATTAATTTACTTTTTGCTGATATTTTTTGTTCAAATAGATCTTAGTACAGTATGTAATTTATCCTATTATATATACAGGAGTATTTAGTGTATAGTATATGTTGGAACAATTAATTTTCATCGAAAAAATTATGAAGTCGCCACAATCTCGTCCAAATTTGTAGACCATAATAACTCAGAGATGTGGGCATGCAAAATGCCTATCAATTTAACTATTATTGATCGAGTTAGAGTAGATTGGATTAACTAAATTGAGGTTCAATCTTAAACTCAAATCATATAAAATTAACGTTTTAATAGTATACTGAATACCATTAAAATAATAGTTATTTAGCATCTTATTATAATTATGTACTTCGTAGGTTGTACATCATTTTATATAATACTTGAAATCTTATTTTAATTTCTACAATAAAATTTACAACTATTTATTATATAAAAAAAATCAGAATAAATTTTCTAATACCTAAATATTTAAATTGAGTTTCAAATTTGTGTACTTCGCTCACTTTAGTGGCTTCTTTTGTGAAATTTAAGAGAAATAGGAGTGTAGGATTTGCCTTCCAATTTTAAAAATGTGTGAAAATTGCATCGCTCATGGAAAAAATCATTTTACCAATTTAATTCTCCAAATTATATATAAAATTATAATTACAAATTATATTTATTTATATTTATAATTATAAATTCAAAATATAGATGGTATTCATAATTATTTAATTTTAAGATTTAGATAGTCTGCGAGCATTAATTTCTGTTTGAATATTATGAATGTCTCGCCATTAACATCTGCTATAACAATTATTCGAGATGGTTCGTGGTTCACCATATTTGGTAACTATTTGTTGAATTAATGAGTTTAATTTTTAATTATGTAATTTTTAATGTTATTTTATTTCTAAAATAGAAGAAACACTTATGAAATAAAAATTAACTAATTAGATGTCGAGTGATATTTTTTATTCACTGTTGCGTTAACCTAGTTATTTAAAAAAATATTACAATTTAATTATTAGAATTTTGAATGTAATGTAAAATGTTTATATTTTTGAGATTAACTTTATTTTTTAGGCTATTATTTTAATGTTTAAAGGCAATACTAAAAAACTATAGGACTAAACATAAATAAACTTTTTTTTAGGGTGATGCAAGTTTTTTTTATTAAAAGAAAAGTTTTATAAATTTAATCAGTTTCAAGTAAAAGAGGTCTTGCTAATTTTTTAACAATTTAAATTTACATGTTTTTTTAAAAATTACATGTACAGAACGTTAAATTTTTTAAATTTAAAATAGTTAAAAATTTAAATAATTTTTTTAAAAAATATTAACGAATTATAAAGACCTCTCAGTAATTTGCTCTTTGAAAACTTTCTTTTGATGCACGTACTATTTTAAAGTTTATATTATCTATTTATTAATATAAAAATATTAAATATATGAAAAAATACTACAAATATATTATGCACTTATTTAATTTAATTAGACATTGATGCTTAAAATAATTAAGAAAGATTAACTTGAAATTAGCCTAATTTGTCTTCATCGAGCGTGGATTTGCAGGCTAGCACGTGCATGTGCATGTGCATACTATTACAATTCTTATTTAGAATAACATTTAGGCCCAGTTTGTTTGCGCATTTAAAATTAATTTGATTTAATTTTAACCAGATATTTCACATCATACATAAAATTTAATATTAAAATTAACTTTATTTCACATCTTATACATATTACTAAAATAATAACAAACTTATATCACATCCCTCACATATCTCAACATAATAACTAACTTTATATCACATCTCTCACACATCCCAACATAATAATTAACTTTACTTCACATAACTCACAATTTTCAATAAAAAAATCTCTTTTTAAGTTTAATTTAAATTTTGTTAAATTTAAACTTACAAACAAACAGACTCTTATCTTTTAATTTTTACCGATCTGTAAGTGTTCTGAACACAGGAGTTTCATAACGTGATTTGTTATAGGTTTGTTTGGAATTAGGTCCAATCTACCTCGTGTTGGGCTTAACTCAAATTGGGGATGAATGTACCATTACTCCAAACGCCTACAGAGTTTTTTATTTAATTCATGAACAAATTTTCCTTCTAACCTCTCCAAAAAGCCAAACAATTGGGAGTAATCCTACATCAAAGGGTCTCAATCGCAATCCAAAGACCCTTATGTACGTTGCCTGTTTTTGTAATTTCATTAAAGAACGAGAAAAACAAGATGTTAGGCGTGTAAGATTCATTTTCCAATAGTTATATCATAGTTTGAAAGCACTAAAAACTCTATCAAGCTTTCTTTATTGACGTTTTCATTTTATAGAAGGCTCTTAGAGGCAAACCATATTCACAATTTATTTGAAAAAAAGGAATGACTATTCAACAATATGTGATGAATTAAAAGCACATAAATTACATAAATCATAAACACATAAATCACTCTCTTTCTTTCTCACAGCACATAAATTATAAATCACATAAATCACTGACATCACATAAATTATAAATATATGTATAATCATAGCACATAAATCACAGTACATAAAGAAAAAACATAAGGAAAGCATATGAATCACGACATATACTTGATTATTAAAGAGAAGTTGAAGTTCAGCATATACAAACGACATCTTAAATCGCAGCACATAAAGCAATAGAGGTCCACTAAATGTACTTGATTATCATCAAACTAAATAGTAGTAGTATAATTTAAATCATAAGAAAAATCCATAACTATATATAGATTGGATGAAAGAGGTAATAATGAAATTGAACAAAGGAAACTAATTGCCGTCTTCAAGGAGCTCCAACTTCTTGCTAGGCCTTACGGTATCACCTTTATTTTGAACCTAGAAAAGGAGAACAATAGAATGAATAAAAGAATCATAGAATATATCTTTTGTATTTTAAATAAATAACAACCCAAAATAATAAGATTTAAATGTATTACCTTTATATTTTAAGTAATTTCTTTTGGTTTAAATTAACTTCACTTTCACAATCTTCGAGTTCTATCGAAGTTGTACTCAAGGTAATTCTCGAAATATTTTTATATTGGTAAGCATATCTGTAGACATTGAAATAGAACCATTTATCTTATAGTTCTTTAATTCGTTCTTCAGAATTATAATTTTTTCCCTGCAAAAAGTTATGTATGTTAGAAACATTTAAATTTTATTAATAATTATAATAATAATATTATTTTTTCTATGAATTAGAATAATACCTCAATTTTCATAGTCTCAAAACTATTTATAGTTATATTTGCAACTTGTTCGGCCTGTTCTTCAAATACTGCAATAGATGTGTTACTTGTTGCATCTTCTATTGCCATTTCAGCAAGCAATCTAAAAGATTTAGAATTACAAATAATGTCAATTTATATTCATAGGCATATATATGTATATTTGAAATTTTACCTAGGTGTTGCGTTTGATTTGTTATTGTAGGATTGACAATCAAATGTTTTGTTAACTTCCACTTCAGTTTTTTACCACAAAAGCTGCAAGCTGTATAGGACCTTATATTTAAAGACTTCACTTGTACTTTAGGGTTTAGGGTTTAGGTTTTTTTTTTTTTTTGGGTTTAGGGTTTAGGGTTTAGGGTTTAGGGTTTTCAATTAAACTCAAATTTATAAGACATGTAAAGAAAAAATACCTATGTAATTTTGCACTTGTAGCAGTCATATATTGCAATGTACCAGAAGTTTTTTGTGAACAATATTTCTTGTTGCATTTTTGTGTATATCTCGCTGGTTTGTTGGTTTGATAAGGACCCTTATTGTGTCTGACGATGTTGTACGTGATAATGCTACATATAGTTGTCCATGTGCAAAAATAGGTTCAGGTAAGTATACTCTAACTTTACTTAAAGTTTGACCTTGAGATTTATTTATAGTCATTGCGAAGCATAGTTTAATTGAAAACTATTTTCTGATGAACTTAAATGGAAGCTTGGATACTTCTAAAGATTGTAGAGAAATTCTTCATAGAAGAACATGCTTTCCTTTTTGATTTCCAGTAATGATCTCAGCCTCGATTATATTTTTGTCAATTTTTTTGCAGATGAGACGAGAACTATTTGATAGTCCAGAAGCAGGATCCAAATTTTGCAGTAGCATTACAGGTCAATTTTCTTTCAGTATTAGCTTATGAGGTGGTAAACCACTTGATGACAAATCGTTAAGGAAGTCTGTATTAAGTAACATGTTATTTTGTGATTTAAGAATTAAATCAAAACTGTAATATTCCTTTTGCTCTCCTGGGAATTTATCAATAATCATATTATTGATTTTGTCAATATTCATTCTTCGCTGCAAGGATCGTCATGTCAGCAAAGTTATGTAATCCAATAATATCTGAATTGTCGTATAGATGTCAGAAATTATATTTGGATCGAATCATCTTCAGATTGGTTGTATGACGTTATTAATATATCAGATACTCTAATCCAATTTTCTCTAATTGTAGTTTCTTCCCCATTTCTAATTTTAAGTACATATTCAGAATATTTTGGATCTTTTATGGCTCACATGTTTCTAGTCAGGTGCATCTTTTTAAGATATGACAATAAAAACAACATCATTATACTATTATTTATGCTAACATCTTCAGATTCTCCTGGTATAACTGGCAAAATTTGTCGAAAGTCACCACCAAGAATTATAGTTTTACCGTCAAATATCATATCACATTCCATTATATCTTGAAGCATTTTATGAAGAGCTTCTATATAATATTTTCTAGCCATTGCAACTTTATCTCATATTATGAGTTTAGATTGACGTAGGATTTCAGTTGTTCCAGATTGTTTATTGATATTGCATGTGCTAGCATCATTTATGCTTAAAGAATTTTAAACCTAGAGTGGGCTGTTCGGCCTCCAGGTAAAATTGAAGCGACAACTCCAGAGGTTGCTGTAGCCAATGCAATTTCCTTTTGGCTTCTCACATATGCTAATAAAGCTTTATATAGAAAGGTTTTCCTTGTACCACCTGGCCTATCTATAAAGAAAGCAGCTACTTCCTTAGAGTCGATTGACTGTATAATCGTGTCATAAATAGAACGCTGCTCTGAGTTTAACATTGAGACTAAATTGATTTCTTCCATTGAAGGCTGTATTGATAATTCATCTTCCATTGAAGGCTGTATTGATAATTCATCTTCAACTTCTTTCCAAGTTTTTATAGAGTGTTTATTAGACTGCCTTGTAGTTACTGACATGCAGTTTAAAATATATTTTCCTATTCCTTGTAAAAAGGAATCTATACTGCTGATAGTTGCATCATAAATTTCATCAGAATTACTTATATCATGTCTGAAATCTTCGAAAAGCTCAGTGTAGTAATCATCAAAATGACTTCAGGATTTTCTGGTGTGCAAAATACTAATAATGTGGCGAATAATCTTCGAAATGCATCTGGCATTTTGAAAACTGCTGCCTTTGCTAAGCATTCGTGAATGTTATTATTAGATTCTAGAAAACCTCGCAGTAGCAGATTCTTGAAATGAGTTATACTTTATATTCTGGTATATCTTAAGATCTTTAAATGATGTGAGTCCCTTTACATGATTTAAAAGTAACTTAAGATAGTAGCGTTCACCTTCAGCCGGATTTGCTAAGGCAATACGTCCAATAACTTGTTGCTGTTTCTTTTTGGTCCAAATTTTTGATGATGAATCCCAAGTATAATATTCAGGTAAGTGCTTATACAATATACTTTTTGCCTCATTGTCTTCAGCATTCAATTTGAAGAACTCGGTAAGCATCGTAGTCTTGTAGAAATCAACTGACAATATCTTTTGAAGATCTTGATTTTCTTGAAATGTCACACAATGTCTATGTGGTAGGTGGACTTGTAATGTTGCAACAAGTAGATTCATTTCGTTCAAAGTAAATGCGTAGATCCTCCACAATGCTTCAGGAGGTAAAATCCATCTGCCTGCTTGAAACTGTGCAATCTCATCAATCATAAGTTCACTATTTTTAGGCTTTAACACATTAAATGTGATTTTATCATGACCCTTATAAATATATTTGTATAGATACTTTACTGAATTTACTGATGAACATATATCTATATTTAAATGACAGTCAAAGCGGCAGAGTAGGTAAGAATTATATGGAGCAACCCATCCATTATCGAGGGTAGTTTTCCTTACTTTCACCGTGATTCCATTATTCCTTCGTTTGTAAATAGGATAGCTATCTTCTCCTTGCATAGTGTATTCAGAATATGCTTTTGGATACCTACTCTTGCAATATCCTTTTTTGCCCATGCAAATTTTTTTTGGGTTCTCTTTACCACATGGTCCATGCATCATATGTTTAACTACTAATTCAAATAGGAGAGAATGATTATTTTGATCAGGTATTTTAGCTGAAATATAATTATCGTATGATTCAACACTTGTGATCTTATGACCTTCTTTTAGTATTATAAAAAAGTACACATGTGGTAGTCCTCTTTTTTGAAACTCAACAACATAAACATAAGCTGCGACTGGTCTGAAAAAAGAACTTTTAACAATAAGCTCTTTTAACTCTGTTAGCTTTGCTCTAAATATTCTAGATGTTAAGTCTGTATATTTTTTAAATTTGATCTACAGCTATTAAAAATAAAAAATATTTCAGCAAGTTACGAGACCAACTACTTCTAACAATTTTGTAGTCAACTTACAAGAATCAGGTTTTGATATTAGCATCAATAATGACACATTATTCTTTAAATAAGTCATGGAATGCAATAAAACTCATAAATTGATATAATGAAGGATGAGTTAAAATTCACAAAACAAAATAAAGCCTGAGATCTTATCGAATGACAAGAAAGCTATAAAATAATTGAGTATTAGTAGGTCTATAAAAACCAATCATGACTCTGATTACAATATAAAATGATATAAAATCAGATTTGTTGGTAAGAAAATTACTTAGAAAAGTAACATTCTTTGTAGATACACTTACTTCTGTGTTCAAAAAATATTCATCAAGAATTATTATGAATTTTGTGGATAATTATTATTTAGAATTACAGCAGATAGACATAAAGATAACATTTCTAAATAAAGTTTTTGATGAGAAAATTTATATAGATCAATCATAGAGTTGTTTTATAACTGGTGAGGGGCACATGCTATGCATGTATTGAAACCTGCATCCAAACTAAATTGAAAAACAAGCTTATAAGAATCTAGTTAAATGTCTAAATGAAGATATGGAGCTTTTATTCCCTAGAAGAGGTCACAATATTCAAAGTAAGAAAACATTCAATAAGCAACTGAAAAATTGCATTGATCTATAAATAAAGTCAAGTAGCTATACCATAATCAATATTAGCTGAACTGAGAAACGTATAAAAGCAAAGCAATATTGTAAGTATTGAATTATACCTCTCAAAGATGTTGGTGAGTGTATGTGACAATCACAATTAACCAAAATGTATACCAGAATATGTGATTCAGTACAACTTTTACTGTAAACAAAGGACAAGCATTTTTTGCTAAAAATTTAGCATAGAAATTTTCAAGAGACCTAGCAACAATAATAAGAAAGGAGATTCTAATTTCTACATTTGATCTTGATCTAAATCTTGAAATCAAAATAGATATTTGTTGCTGAGAACTACTTCAAAAGGCAAAAAAAACCTTGAGGTATACTTCATTATAGCATGAATAGATATTTTATTTATATTCTACTAAAAATTTTGAGAGAAATGAGATCTACAGTACAACATAAAGGATACTGATTGGCTCAGGCTTATCTAAAAAGAACAAAAAAAAAAAGAGTGCAGTCAATTCATCCAAGCTTACTATGCTGTTATTTTTACAAGCTAAGTGACTTTAGGAATAAAAATCAGTGTCTATTTTCCCATGACTTACTGTGTAGAAGAGAATAAGGAACAATAGGCTTTATAATTTCAAAATATTATAAAATTCTACATAAAAGAAACAATATGATTTGTAAAAAGCTTTTACGTGACTTGGTTCTATTTTTGGAAGGAACAATATGATTTGTAAATTTATTTCAAAAAATCTATTTTGTATCAATTATGGAATGATCCTTTGGACGCGGTACAAGTTCTCAAACATCATTCCTAAAGAATTGTTCTAATCCTTCTTGCATGACAAGAATCCAAAACTCATTATTTTCAATTTTTTTAAAAGTTTTTGGCTCAATTTGAGAAATAAAGATGGAGTAAATTAGTTTATCTTGCAAGAAAGCTCTAGTGCGCACTCCTTGTGATGAATTACCTATAATTAATTCTAGTGGATGAGCTTTTTGAATTTTTATTCTTTTAGCAAGCTCAATTCATCAACACTTTCTTCTTTTCCATGTGTGTGCATGATCACGATGAAGTTCTTCTTTAGCTTTTGTGCCACTACCTTCCAAACTTAGCTTCTCAAGGCTTATACCTTCAGAGTAGGCATTAGAGCATCTTTAGCGTCTATCTCTGTTTGAAGAGTAGGCATTAGACTCATCAAATTTAATATGAATGAATTATTCAACTAACATAGGTCTCCTGTCATACACACGATAAGATTTGTTAGTTGAAGAATATCCTAAGAAAATAGCTTCATCGGATTTTGGATCAAATTTTCTTAAATCTTTGTTATTATTTAACACAAAAAAATTATAATCAAACACACGAATATAAGAGATGTTCAGTTTTCGACTCTTCCATAATTCCTTAGTATTGAGCAAACAGTAACACAGTTCAAAATATAGCAAGTCGTATTTACTGATTCAGCCCAAAAATACTTTGGAAGTTTGCGCTCATGAAGCATGGATCATACCATTTCGATAAGAGTTCGATTTTTCCTCTTTACAATCCTATTTTGTTAAGGCATTCGAGAGGCCGAAAAATTATGTGAGATACTATATTCCTCACAGAATAATTCAAACTGTTCATTCTCAAATTCGCCACCACAATTAGTACAAATGGATAATATATCAATTTTTTTTCATTCATAATGCGCTTGTACAAAAATTTAAAAAAGTAAATGCATCATGCTTATGAACAAAAAAATAATGTTCATAAAAATTTAGAGTAATTATCTACAAAAATTAGGCAATATTTCTTACCACTAAAACTAAGAGTCCTATTAGGACAAAAAATTCATATATAAGATCTCAAAAGCGTAGATGATGTAATGACATGCTTTGACTTAAAAGAATTTCTACTTTATTTTCCTAGTTGACATCATTATATAACTTATCTTTCTCAAATGCAAGACCAGAGCAATTTAGAAATTCTTTTAATGGTATATGACCTAGCCTTCTATGCTATAGCTATGAATTACTAGTATATAATGCTAAATATTTTACATCATTACAATCAATAGAGCTTAAATCTACTTGATAAATATTATTAAATCTAGAACCAACAAATATAACACAATCATCATATTTAATCAAACATTGAGGATATTGATAGAAATTTCATATCCATTATCACATAATTGAGAAATACTAAGAAGATTGTAATTTGTAAGCAAGCCCATCAATCAAAAAGACATTATTGATAGAGAAAGTAGAATCTTTACCAACTTTACTAATATTAATTATGCGTTTCTTGGTATTGCTGTCAAATGTTACAAAATTTCCATTTCATGATTTTAGCGAGATGAATTTTGATTTATCTCTAGTCATGTGACGAGAACACTAACTATCCAAGTACGACATGCCTCCACTAGTCCTTATGTGGAGTCATACCTATAAAAAAAATCTCAAGTCTTAGTTTTAGGTACTCAAATATATTTGGGTCTTAAGGGTTTAGTTGCAATTATATTATTTATATGTGAAATGCTTTTAGGAATCCATACATAAGATACGCATTTAGATATAAACATAGATTTCCTAATCATGTAAGTACGTACAACATGATCATGCTTATTATAAAAATTACATATAATGTGAGGCACAACATACATGTGAGCACGAGATATTGTATGATAAGTTGATAACTATTTTTAACATGGGAATTATTTTTTATGCCATAAGTAGAAGTAGTATTATTTTTAACATAAAAGTCTAGCATGTTACATCTAATTTTAAGAAATTTATTCTTCTTATTCAATCTATTAACATGTATGTTAAGTTTATTATTCAACTTAGTAATATTTTTATCATGCAACATAAACTCATCAATTTTTTTTTAATACATTGCATGAAAATTCACAAGATATAATTTCTTTAAAGACCGGCGGTGAGGGAACAGGAGAAGGGCGGGCTGACCGGCGGTGTTGGCTGCTGCAGTTGGTAGCTGGCAGCGCAAGTTTATCCAATTTTATTTTTACAAAAAAATTACAATTTAGTCTCTCAACTTTCACATCGTTATAAATAGGTCTAAAATTATTTATTTTAAGTCTAAAATCTTTCATTTCAAGTCCAAAGCAGCTTTAATTTTTAAACCTCAAATCAAATTTTGTTTCAATTTCTTTTAACTTCAAATCAAATTCTTGGATATCACAGAACCAATCAAAGATAAAAGTATCTGTGAAACTGACCCTTTTAATAAAGACGATCTTTCGAAGAACATCAATTTCGAAGGAAGGGGTCTTCGAAGAAAAGCTTTTGAAGGGATCCTTCTATCGAAGACGATAATTCGAACCTCATTTTCGAAGGAATAGGCCTTCGAAGAAAATCCTTTCGAAGAGATCCTTCTATCGAAGATGATTTTTCGACCACAATTTCGGAGGAGTAGGCCTGTAAATTTTTCTCCTCATTTTTTTCTTTTTAGAGAGAGAGAGAGAAGCTGACCTTGCCATCCTTGGGTAAAGCTAGGGCAGTTGCAAGGAGGGAGTAGCCTGTAAATACCCCAATTTCTATGGTTCTCTTTGCATTTATCGCCCTAACCAGCAGTGATATGAACCGCCCTTCTTCCGGGGGCACAGCCATCACAGCCCTTAATCCCACATTAATCCAGAAAAAAATTTAAGTGCATCGTCTTCCTCTATCTCACACGTAAACATATTATTAGTTTTGATTTCGAGAAATTACACGACTTGAGCTCATCCTGGTGTTATTCTAGTTCAACACATCTAACAATAGAGTTATCATTATTAGACTCGCGATTTTTCTCATGAAGCATCTTCACAGATTGGAATCGGAACATCACTTTTTCATTCGGCGTTACATTTGTTTAAAGCTTTTAAGTTATTTGAAATTTCAAAGTTTGAATATGTATGTTAGACTTTTAATTAATGTGACATCATGTCAAAAGATTCTGCCAACCTTCTGGCACGGAGATCTTTTAGGAGAATCAGCTCTCCTGAAATGATTCAGATGACGTGATCCAAATCACGTGCAACAGAGTTTGATGCCCTCTATTTATCATTTATTTATCTATTTATTCCCCTTTAATTATTAAAATCCTTTTTTTTTTTGGTTCTTTGAGTGCTGCTGCATGTCTGCAATATGTATATAGAACAATGCGGTGAGAATTCAGGTGAATTGGTGCTTGCCCTGTTTGGTGCGACGAACAAAATGGTACTAATTTAAAAAATAATAATAATAATAAATAAATTTTTTTAATTATTCTACATAAATTTTAATATAAAAAATATTATTTTATTTCATATATTCAATAATTTTTAATAAAAATATTAATTTTATTTTACATTCTAGATAAAAATATTCTATTTGAATATTTTAGTTTAGGATGTGAAATAAAATTGATATTTTTATTAAAAATTATTGAGTATATGAAGTAAAATAATATTTATTTATATTAGAATGAGTAGAATGATTAAAAAAAATATTTATTTTTATTATTATTATTTTTTAAATTAGTACCATTTTAGTTCGAATTTTGATCCTTAATCAGGGCCTTAGTCAGCACACCGCAAGCGCCGCTTGCATGGAATTACTTGAGTTAGACAGCACCTAGTGCATAGGATGTTCAAGGGCTTTCAGCACAATGCATGCATGCAGGACCCAATAGTGGATAAAAAGAGAAATAATGTCAACTAATCATCGTGTTACATAAGAGTATTTTTGCTATGTCATGACTGAATTAGCCTTAATATAGTGCATTTTAGTCTTTATATAGTATTTTTTACATTATAAAGCATAATAAGCATTATGCAGGTTTTTTTTTTAAATTACGTAGGTTTTTTTTTTTTTTTTGCTATAAAAGGGTTGCTAGCACATTAGTTACTTGAACTCAATAATTTTAAAAGAGCAAGTGAGATTACTTGAGCCAATAATTTCAAGGGAGAAAGTTCAGGAGGTTTTAATGTGTATATTGAAGTTTCAGGAGGTTTTAATGATATTCCATTGCTTTAAGCCGGACTTTCAGATCAAAAGGTGGATTGTCGATCACAAATGAACTGTCGTGCTCTTCTAAACCCTTAACATAATATGCAAAAATTTGAACTTTTGAGGAATTTAAATCTGCTGTCATCGCATTATTGAAACCGGTTTGACCATCAAAACAAACGTAACGCTTCCCCATAGCCTGCTGTATGATTTTCTGACTTTTTGCCTGAATTTCCAGTTTTGGTTTCTTTAATAGATTGGAGGGTTATATTTTTGGACAAAAATTGTAGGGTTATAAAAAAAAAAAAAAGATATATATATATATATATTTAATATGACATAAAAATTTTAAAAACAATTCAACTCTTTTGGAGTTCAAACTAAGCATGCCTTCTGAGTATATATTGGACATGTATATTGATAAATGCTATTGACCACTATTGGTCCTTCCCAACTAGTCCCACAAAATTTTAGAATTTTAAGTAATATTTTTATTCAATAGTTGAGAATACAACATACAAAAAAAAAAAATAACAAGAGTTTGATGAGAGCTGGCTTCCCGCCTCGAACCAAACGAGGCAAGGCAGGCTAGTAGGAATTACAGTAGTTTTTTTATATAAAAATTAAAAAAAAAAGAAATTACAGTATTGAAGCCATAAGAGAATATGACAATCCAGAAGTATATTACATACAGACTAAGATCAACTTAAAACTATGTATATACTTTCAAAAAGGGACTCAGGCTATTATTGCAAGCAGACTTAACTATTCCATGCAAAGATAAAAATAAGACATTAATTTAACACTACACAAGGCCACACAAAGCTGCATAACAATACTAAATTATGTATTTTAGTGTTTATAATAAATATTATAAATGTATGTATTCCAATCATATATCAATATGAAATAATCTATTTGGATACCTACAAAAAACTATTAAGTGTACATAAACATCTATTATGGTACACACAAGGAATAATACAGAAATATACAACCACGTTGTATAATAATATATATACATAAATATATATATATATATATATATGCATGCATAAATATATATTTACATATGTACATTCATATGTAAATACATAAATACATATGTATACGTCATGCACACATAAATACGTTTATACATTCCTATACACAAATACATGCACACACATACACATACAAACATATATACATATATGTCTGCACATAAATGCATAAATACGTGCATAAATATATACATTCGCATGCAAATATATTTAAACATACATTAAACTAATTCGTATTACAATACAATTCAAGTGTATAACTTATTTTCATACAACAATAAAGATTCATTAGTTTTGCATAGCAATGCAATCTAGTTGTATAGTTGATGTTTGTATAGTGTGGTACAAAAGAGCTAGTTTCGTACAATAATACAATCTAATTATATACTTGCTCCCAAATGCCACGTAAATGACCTAAGTCCCTCTATATAAGGTGCCCTATATATAAGGTGTGGAATTCATCATGCCTAGAACAATAATCCTAATAGATGCCTACTTACACCTAAGATTACCCACTAATAATTGTTTGTATTGAGCAGTCATAGCTTGTACATTACAAGTTTTCACTTGGAAACTAAGTAGTTGTTATTTTATTTATATATATAACATACTTTAAGTGATTTAATAAATTATTAATTATGACGTCTAAATATGATAAAGAATAGATATGACATTGAAACCTTAAACCTTTCTCAAGATTCACTGTACTGAAATATGCCACCGGTGTGATTAAAACCGCACGACACATGTAAAGCTTTGACATTCTTGCTGAGGTTAAGCTTCATCGGCTGCGAATAATCGAAATCGTTTCCATGTCCCTGTAAAGATAACTGAATATTAGTTGCATCAGAAGATGAGTAGTAGTAGCATATAATGCTTACATAAAGTTAGATAGTAGTTATACATGATGTGAAAGTGTGCTTATTGAGCAACACTCAAATTATTAAAGAAAACTTGATGCTGAAGTCTAAACTTATTTATGAATCGACTATTAGAAAGCTTAACCATCTCACCAATCTGTCATCTCATTTATCCTTTAATTCTAAATTTCTTAATTCTTATAGATATTACTTTTTTGTACTCATGATATCACTAAAATCTTTTATATTGATATTTGACACCAGAAGTAACTAAAATCTTAGAAGTATTAATAAAACTACCGCACATTAGTTATCTATCATCTTTAACGCATATTCATAAGTACGACGTACTAGGCCTGTCAACGGATCGAATTTGGGTCAGGTTGACCCCGACTCGGATCTAAATCCATATATATCGGATCGGGTTATATATTGGATCGGGTCATGGTCGATCCAGATCCTCTCAGATCGAAAATCGGGTCTGGTCAGAACTCGGGTTTTGGATTTAATCCATTTACAATAAAAGTAGTTATTTTTAAGTATTTTTCATAGTCAAATTTAAAATAATGTTAAATTTATTGAAAATAAAATAAGAGAAGAATATTATATTTTTATGAATTAATTAAATATTTTAATATAAAAATCAATATTTGTAATATATATACATATATATTGTGAAATATAAACTGAGCACTATACAATATAATCTACTAATATAATCTGTGAGAATCTGTGATACTTCTTACTTGAGCCTTCTTCCAACAAAAAGATTATTAGCCACAATGTATCCTTGTATAAACTACAAATTAGATTGCATAAATGGATCAAATTTTAAATGAGTCGGGTTAATGGTGATACATATCCGATCCATTTATTTGTAAACGGATCAGGTCAGTAAATTGGGCGGGTTGACGGGTAAAAAAAAGAATTCATTTAAGGGTTTAATCGTATTAAAATTCGGATCGGATCGGGTCATGATCCGATCTATTGACAGGCCTACGGCGTACCATAAAGATGTTCATGAAATTTGCACATTCATATGCATATTATGATATCAAAGCCAACCTCCCATAATACGATGAATTTCGAGGACGAACCAAGTAGAAGTTAATGCGCCTATGACATCCATGGCCAAAGGGAATCACTGGAGTAAAATGTGGCTCCTGACAAGCTTTTAGGTTGATAAATAGTGGTGAGAGGAGGGGCACAGAAATGAATCATCCCATATTGAAAAGAGAGAAAAAATCTTGAGCTGTATAAGTATATAATGTGATCTCAAATGGTAAAGACGTCTTTTGGGAAAAAATCGTGAGGCTAATGATGGAAAACTCTATAGTTAAGCATACTTTAGTTAAAGTAGTACTAAAAAGGGTGACCAGCCGGAAAGTACTCAAGTCATGTCATTTCCTAAAGCTAAAGTAAATAATAGATCTACATTTGGATCATAAGATGTTACACATACAAATGAAATATTCCTTAAGGATATCAAATAACTAACGCAGGGTAGTTTTATTAGTAGTTATGAAATTTCAGTGACTTGTATGAAAATATGAAAATTTGATATCAAACATATAAATATAAAAGATTTTAGTGACATGTATGTAATTCCCCCTAATCTCTTACACTTCATCTCTTAACATTCAAATCTATATAATAAAACTAGCCTAATTTCTACTTTGTTACAAGTATGCGAAATTGTAGAATACCACTTAACTACAATAGCAGAAATAAGATGAGTGCATGTATAAAGTTTACCAACTGTCCTCCAGAGGAATGCGCCTCTTCAAAAAAAGCGCCATTTGCACCTCCCCAACCCCATGTGAAGATGTTGCCATCTAATTGTAGAAGCAAGTAAGAACCCCAAAACAAAGCCAAACAGGTCAAGTAGAACTCTAAACAAATAACAAGCTAAGAGCGCCATTTAATCATGCTTGCAAATAAGATAACATTATAGTCGTGCACCAAGAATATAGTTAGTTAGATATGCAAGTTCAAAACTAACTATTAAACACGGTTGATACTGCAATTCAAAAGATCATAATTCATTATTTCTCATAAGAAAACTTCCACTGCATTCTCATTAATTAATATCATGAGGCTATTATGTTGTTGTAGCATTTAGCAATTTGCTAATAGAAAGCTACAAAAGTGATTGCCCCTAGTTAATGACGTAGGTGTCACACTACCAGATTTCCTACTATTTAATTCATATTTTTGTCTTAGAAAATATTTACTACATTTGATGGATTTCTTACTGTGCCACATCACCATGTCCCACATAGTGAATTTTGAGTTATTTCAAAACATCTTATATTTAGGCCAATCTAATAGATTAAGCTCTCAATGCATTTAATTAAACAGTATAAAAAAAAAGATTTTTAAGTGCATAATATGAATTTGTATAATCCATATAGAAAGATGAAATCCCTGTGCAATGGCCTTTTTTGAAACCATAGAATCCAATCACAAAGCAATATGATATTGAAAAAAATTGTATCTTAATTTTTTTTTTGAGAAATGAGAAGGTATCGTATAACATGAAATGCTTGCACGATAGTATTTTTTGGACCTATATGATTGATCGCATAGAATAACAAAACGTCAACATGGTAATATCACGTAGAAGCAGTATGCCAAACTGCTGCACAATTATTTCTAAAAGCCATTATTTACCATTATGTGTAATTTGCATATTTTATCTTAGATAGGAAGTAAAAAGGCATTGTTGCATAAAACAATTAACTCCAAATATGATGATAGTTAAGTGAAATAAGTAATTAAGATATAACAAGGAAGCTTCTATTACAAATGACAATATTGACATATCAGTTCACAAAAAATGCTGCTAATTTCACATTTCATGCTATCTGTTATGATCATGGGACTTGAGTCCCACATTTGAAGTATGGGATTTTGAAGTAGAGTTTATATGGATATTAGGCTCTCCATCTTTATGGGCTAGCTTTGACTTGTGGTTATCCCAAGATTTGTATCAATTAATATCAAAGTCAACACTATGTCTCCCAATTACAACAATGTTATGTCAACGATAACACCAATATTGTAGCGTTCACTCGAGACTAATAAGGGCTAGCACAAAGCTAGTCAGTGTGGGCATCGAGACTGTGGTTGAATGCATAATCCATTTGCAAAATACGGGATGAGTCCAACATCAAAACTATGCGATTCTGAAGTGGAGTTTATATGGGCTTTGGGCTCTCCACTCTCACAACGTAGCTTTTGAGTTATAATTCTCCCGAGGTTCATGTCACTGTCATCTAATGATGAAATATAGAAGAACAAAAGCAAAAGAATCTCTTGGTTATATACAATGGGTAGGTCAATAAGCAAGCTGCCTCTACTAGGACAACTTTTCTCAAAACCTGTTTGGTCTCGGTACTGGTATATTAATACCATTTATGGTTCTCGCTGTCACCTCGCCTATTCAAAAGATCAATGCCAATCATTCCATCCGTTGGATGCAGATCCTTTAAGACGCCTCCAGCCTTTGTCCCATGAGGTCCACATGACTACCAGTCACGTGAGAAGATGGAAGAATCCATTTAATGCATTGCTGACATCATCATCAAATGCATGAGCTGACCTATTCTATTCCAGCCAATGAACTATGATGCTGTGGGTTGTTCAATCATCTGTCTTCTATTTTGCACAATTAAAACTCTATTAAATCAAATATTAAATCTGGTTAATCAAATATCAATTGAAATAAATCATTCATCAAGATCCTTTGATTTTACACAAATTGAGAGATGAAATTTAATTGAATGAAATTATTGCTGGATTTATATTTTGATAGTCCTAATTTAATTTTTGATAACTTAAAAGCTAAAACTGACGCACTGAAAGTCTGAAATTTTAATCAGTATCCCTAACCTAACTTGATAGACTCCATCCAATTTACCAATGATGTGATTCTATTTTAAAATTTAAACTGATTTCATTGCTTGATTTTAATTACCTCTATTATCACATTTCTGAATAATTTGCACTTTATTTTAATAATTACCGTTCATTCATTTATAAACTTGCATTTCTTTCATATCCATCTTCAATCAACGGCAGTACAAGAAAAAAATAATTAAAGATAAGAACAACATTAGGCATAAATTTAGCACTATAGGTGCTTCCAACACATGTTTTATGATTGCCTTACAGGGCTTCTTGCTAGGGGCTATAAAAAAAGGAGCTGCCCATGAACGGCGGGTAGACCTGGCTTTACTCCTTTGACTATTACATTTTCCATTGAACTTTCCCTTGCCTTGCCTTAAAGATAAAAGCAAACTCAGGTTCCTTTGCGCCAACTTCTTATAAAGTCTACTTATAGAGGAAACCTCTTTATTGATAGAGTTTCAAAGCTACTACTACTATCTCCTAATATTTATGGATCATGCCCCGTATTTGATGCATTTGCTTGTTATTAAAAGGTTTATTGCAAGTAGAGGACATAGTAGAGAAAAACAATTCTACCTAAGCTCCCATATTTTTAGATCTTGGTTTTCCATTTCCAATAAGGAAGCATATTCCTTTTTGGGAGTGTACAGTCAAATACTTCCTCAAACAAGAATACTCCTAGAACAAACAATAGTACCGTAATGGTTAATTGGGTGATCCCAGTTTCCATTTCCAATAGGGCTACATATCCCTTTTGGGATGGTGCAGTCAAATGCTTCCTGAAACAAAATGCTCCAAGAACAAACAATAAGACAATGGTAAATTGGATGAAAGGTTGCAGAGAGTGGAGCTTACTGGATACTGCGGCTGTGTGCTTCCAACCACAAGATACCTAAATGATTACAATTTGACAGAAAAATGAGCAGTTTACAGGATAATGAAGATGCATACATAGGACTATTACATCAAAGCGGGTAAATCATACAGGCAAAGTGGCAAACCAACCTCAGATACAGGTGACCTGAGATGAGAATTCTCAATACTAAGTGGCCTGCGGACCACATCAGCGCATCTGACACAAGAAAGAGCAAGTTTTCAATCAATTAATTAAAAATATTATCTTAAAAATAAATTTGATATAGGATGTCATTACCCAAGACCAAGGCATCCATTTTCATTTGAGCCCCATGCGTATAGCTTTCCTTCACCTATAGAAGTATTATTCTCAGTAAACGTAGAAGCATACCAATTTTAACCAAAATTAACAAAATTAACATCCATTGTGAACATGAACAATATACATAACATGACCAGAATACCAAGGCTTTAACTGTTATCCAGTCCTTGTGATAGTTCTAAAAAGCTGAAGCGTGACATGTATTTCTCTCACTTCAGCTCCAAGAATGCTAAGTCATAACCGTAAAAAGTCATTTCTTTGTGGAAGAAACATGATGCAGGATGGGATGAAACAAATATGAGAATTTAAGATTAACAAAATAAAACAGAAAATTAATTATGGCTAAGAAAAATCAATTTCTAAGTTTTCATTTGTAATAATCAAGAAAATTTCAATCTCACAAAAAGTTAAAATTTCAAAATCAAACTGTGATCTTAGAATAAAAAAAAGAATCAAACATGATCAATGATAAATTAAAAAATATCGTTACATTAAACCTGTTAATTTGACTTGATTATCTGGAGACCACAAATTAAACTGAGAATTCTCAAATCAAGCCAAACAACAATATCTCTCAACAAAGTTACATTACTCTTCAAATCAAACAATTCAGGTTTTGCAATAATTTCAAATGAAACCACTCGAGTGCAAATAAATGAATTCAATAGGATAACGATACCTTATTCAGAAAGTATGACAATGATGCCTTATCAAGACGAGAAATTTAATGACACGGAAATATTATTGGCGAATGAGCGGCCAAGTGAAGAAACAATTTTGTTTATAATGGTCCAGCAACATAACAAAAAACTTCAAAGTTTCAAGATGGCTCCTCACATGGATCGGATAAATGTTTTCATTAGTCCCATCACCTAGCTTTACAGGAGGCTAGGGGTGGTGTCAAAATGGGATAGTGTGTCAGTTTTGGGTTGACCCTTTCCAATTTGACTCATTTAGCATATATCTGAACATAACCTATTTATCAAAAGAAATATCCATACCCAATAACGTATGTGTTTGGGTAGCCAGGTCTGTATAACGCAGCTTACTTACAAAATTGGACAGGTCATAATCAACCTTTTGATACGAGTTCATTTATAACTGTACAAAATAAGATTCATATCTTTATGCATCTGGTCACGAAACCAAAAATAAATAAAATAATGCAATAAGATAATATGAAGGACAATCCTTGGTTGCATTCAATTTTCACTGAAATAGGGCATGGGCATCGACCAAGTGGCCACAATTAAAATAAAAAAGAAAAATAATCAAAGCACCAAGGAGGAGGATTCCTAGTTGAGTGCCTCAATGTTGTGATTTCTCATCCAGTGCTTTTTAAAGCTAGCATTGGTGGTTCCGTGCTCTAAGCATAAATGCACTCTGTCCATTTCTTGAATATTTATTATCTTATTGTGACACCTTACATAAATGAAGCAGGATTTCAATATAACTGAACAGAAACAAAAGGCTTGAACTAAACCAAGTTGAAAAAAATAACAAGAATCAATAAAATGACCAAAATTAATCTAGATGACAAGCCCATAGGGACTGACTATAGTGTAGTCTAGCAAATGACCACTGATAATAAACTCAAGCCATATTTGGTTCTCGTCGTATTGACAAAAAGCAAAATAGGGCGTGGCGATTGGAGATTGTCACGCATCACAATTAAAACTAGGGCTATGTATTCTGACAATGGACAAAAAGTTAAATATTGTGACTACTACTATAGCTTTGTAAATTACCTAGATGCAGTCCTCATGATATATTCTATAAATGAGTTATGATTTCAATAATATAACTGAATGTAAGTTACTCAGATGCAGTCCTCAACTATATATTAATCAAAAGGCAAGGCCGCGCAGACCCCAAGCAACAGGAGTTGTGACATCCAATAAGTCTCTCTCCATCCTCGGCATGCATTTTGACCCCGGTGGGTAGAAGCGAGTCGAGTTCGTATCATTGTGTTTAATGAATTATAATGCAGCTCAATTTACCTTACATAGAAAATCTTTCAAAGGAAAATAGGAATGATGACTTTGCATTTCCTAGCACTTTCCCAACGCCAAAAGAGGACATGCACTCTGTCCATTTAGCAATTGGTATTGAATACAAACAACAATGGCTAAAAATAATCAAATACAATATAACACTAATCATTAGCAACTTGTGCAAACTTGAATCAAACCATAGGATAGGCCAGATTCAAATTTTTTTTATGAGAAAACAATTCTAAGCATTGAACAAAAGTTACTTCGATCACTACTGAACAGTTAGGCTGGGCATACCATTTTCTTTCTCAAGGTACTATAGTCTTGAAGAGTTTCACTCGTACACTAGTGCTTTATGCCATTAAGCCACTAAAGTTTAATGGTGATACTAGATTGGCAGATTCATTGACTGCATATTATGAACTAGAAGGCTATGCTTTTCTAGTGATAAGATGTTTGATTCGTTGGTCACGGAGAAATATGCTATAACCTCATTAGCAGCATAAAGAGTTAAGCATGTATGTGCTACTTCAAAATTATGATGAAGCATTTGGATACAAATCTCTCCTCAGCAGAACTAAGCTTTTTTGTGTTCCTTATAAATGAAAAACTTTTTTGTTACAACACCAAATGTTTAAATGACACTATAATAATCGAAAATAAGCCATATGAAAACTAAAGAGCATGTTCGACCATTTTTGTTTTGAAAATCTCACAAGTTTAAACCACAACCATATTACAGAAAAATAAACAAGCAAATAAATTTAGGTGTGAATAATACCTGTTACAACACAAGTGTGGTAACCCCCACAAGCAACTTTCTCGGAAAATGGAAGCTCCTTAATAGTAGATGGGTTTGAAACATTCTTTCCTTCACTGAAACCCTACATATCGTGAAAATATACTTAAGCGTAGGGAGGAGAAAAACAAAAAGTGCAGCTTTAAAATAAAGGCATTCTCTTGCCAAAGGTCCCTACTTTCCAAACGTAGGGAGGGTAGTCTAGTATACATATCCTTCCCTTTATTTTTAATGAGGAAAAAAGATACAACCTTACATCTCATAAAAATCTGTAGGACATACCATCTTGCCAACTGTCTTTTCACCAAACATATACACAAAACCTCGCTCTTCCACATGAATTAGCCCCCAAAGAAGAAAGAAAAGTTAGATTTAAACACAAAAGGAGTAAGTGGAAGAAGAATATATGAAAGTTCTATTTAAACACAAAAGTACTAAATGGAAGAAGAATATCTGGTTAAATTTACCATCTACGCAGGCTGAGTGCAACATTCCTGTGGCAATCCTTTTGACCTGGAAGCATATAGAGATGAATATATTTCAGATCAAATAATTAGACGCAGCAATAAATTTATGATATCCTAATAGACTGGCAAGAGAACTGAAAAACCATAGAGGTACCTTAATGCCTTCTAAGCTCTTGATTAACCTTGGAGTATATTCACTGCATAAATGGATCTTAAGGTATCATTCTGTGTGATGAGAAACATGTCACCTTGTACAAAAGAACAAAAAAGGGGAAAAAACAAAAAAAAAGGTTTGAATTTGCCAAGGAACAAGAAAATAGTATTAAAAGAGAGAGAACAGTAGAGATGAGGTTTCTACAAAATTATTTTCACGTAGACCCAAACATTTGGTTTAAATACAGTAGAAAAACAAGCATGAACCCCAGCCCTTAAAATAATGAAATGTTCAACCAAATCTTCTAGGAACAAATTGCAGCAAATCCTTAAAATCAGGATTGATATATTCCCCACTTCTAAACAGGCATAAAATTAAACATCATAGCATAAAGCATATAAAAAAATACATATGTAACAAGCAAAGGTAACAATTTTCCTGGAGGTGAGGCAACAAATTTCCAACATGCTTTAATCTACTAAAAAATGCATATGCACACGCTGATTGTTCATTTGCCCTGCCCAATTAAAGCTCCTCTTAGCAATTCAGCACAATTATATACATCCAGAAGATTTTCTATTACTTTTTTTTTTTGAAAAATCTGAGTACATTTTCTATCAAGAACTTTCGCCGCCAAGTAGCTAAATGTCAGTTTACTCTAAACGATTACCATCACATACTTTTTAAAAAATGCATGTAGATATTCATTAGTTGATACTGCCAACCAAAGCAAACCTTGAACAAAACGTGAATCCCAAAAAGCTGGATTGGTGTCCATGACCAAGTCTACCAGCACCACCTGACCCCCAGCTCAAGACATTCCCTTCATCTGACAAAGGAATGTCAAGCATTAAGAAACAACAATATGAAAATGTACACAATCCTCATGGAAAATCAAACTGTCCCCATACTATACCTGTGATGGCAACGGAGTGTTCAGAACCTAAAGCAACCATGTTAATGTTGATACCATCCAAGGAATCAACTCTAGTAGGAGTAGAAACCATACTGTCTGCCCCTGCCAATAGTATGCAATAATAGTTGTTCATAAAAGACATAGGGTAAACTAATAAGCTTAAGCTTCGTAAACAATACAGTAGTCAAAATGCTGACGAAGGTTAACTGAAATACACAAACAATAAAAGCAGTAAAATAATTCAATAATGAAGGCATGAAGAGAGTTAATATAATATTGAGAATAAGGATAAACATTACTTTTTCCAAGACCAAGCTGTCCACAAGAGTTACTCCCCCACATGAACAGTTCCCCATCCTCTAAGAAAAAGTAAGAACCATAAGTAGCAGATATACTCCTAATAAAGCAAAGCCTAAACTAAAAAGTGACAATTTACTGAAACAAGAGAACAACAAAAGCAAAACAAACAAAAGGTCGTAAAATCTGCATTCTTCATGTAACAAGAGCAACCGGAATTCAAATCCCTAAAGAATTATATTATTAGCAGCAGCAAGCTATAGCACAGCCCTTTAAGAAGGTGGGCCAATACAAGCACCATTAATGATGAAAAGTTTCTATATTGTTCCCTTGAGGAATATATATATATATATATATATATATATATAACTGTTTGGAAGACAGAATTATATTATTAGGAGTAGCAAGATGTAACATAGCCATTTAAGAAGGTGGACCAATACATGCACCATAGATGATGAAAAGTTTTTATATCGTGCCCTTCCAGGGTATACATACATACATAAATATATATGTATTTGTGTGCGCACACGCACGCATGTTTGCCTGCATGGGCGTGGGTGAGTCTATGTGCACATGTGTACATGTGTGCGTGTTTGTGCATGTATGTGTATGTGTATGTGCACGTGCGCGTGCACACATGTATGTTTGGAGGAAAGATATTCTAGACTTGCAGCTTGTACACAATAACCAAGGGAGCTGGATTGTAAATGTCAAAACTCAAGATAAACAAACCAAAGTGTCACATATTTGAGCATTAAACTTAAATACAGAAATCTACCCTTCACTATATTCTAGGAGTTCAGAACTAATTTTAGTTGCTTTCCTAAGTTCATTTTTCAAATAATCATTCTACACAATAAAGTAGGCATTTCCAAACTCTATGGATGGCGTGATACCTTCAGGAGACAAAAATAATAACTACAAACCAGCATAGATTCGAGACAATAAACTTATAAAGTAGAAGTTCATTCTTAGGCTTAAAATGACAAAAACAAATAGTTGTAATAAATGAATAAAAAACAAGGAAAAAAGTTTTAAAAGTGTCGCGTGTCCTCACGAGTAACAGCAGCACAGTGATGATAGCCAGCACATATCTGCACAACTTTGTCAGATATTCCCTTGATATGAACTGGTTCCTACAAGAAATGGATGTTCAAAGTAGCTGCTTTACTTGGCTCATCACAAGAGATAGTAAGGTTTTCTATACATGAACTGTCATAGCTAGTTCAATCATAAGGCATTTAGCAGAAGTAAGTTTTTTCCTTTCCTCGAAATAAATAATTCATGTTGCCAACCCATCTAGTGAGATAAAGGCTTGGTTTGTTGTTGTAAGTTTTTTTCTTTTCTTGAAACCAATATGCTATATAAACATGAAACACTTAGGTATGTTTTAGCCGTTCAAGTCTTATGTATCAATTTAGAACTAGCAGAGCTGTGAATGAAAGTGAATGATCTGTGTTTTAGATTAACATAACTTAAATTGCCCATTTACTTTTTGTAGTAAATAAAGGGGAAAAAATCCAACAATAATGAGAAGTGAATAAAACAAATCGGTTAAAGTAAAAGATGCAGCAAGCATAACAATTTAAGGAGTTGTATTGGAATCAACTTTTACTTCATTCCATGAACAATGCCTAGACCAGTGCAGATAGTTAACCAAATCCATAGGGTTGCTATTGTTTTTGGTCAAGCCAGGTAGACACAACATTTTCTAGTTTCCACTACAAACACAAATGCATATAGACACACAAACACACACACATATATATGTATGTATGTATATTTGTATATATATATATATATATATATATATATATATATACATACATATATATATATATATACATACATATATATAATATACTATACATACAATATATATCATACATATATATATATATACATACATATATATATATACATATATATATATATACATATATATATACATACACATATACATACACATATACACACAGAGTCACACGCACACACATAGACATATATATATATGTTCTTGTATCTTATATATACATATATATAGGACATTTTGAAAATCAATAACATATTAACTAGGAAAATTCCCTAGCTTATAGGAGATTTGTTTGATAGGTATAATATTTGGCTTCTATTCTCACACTTGGGTAGTTGTATCTATTAACACAGTGGTTGTGACACCTTATGTGACACTAATGAGAGCACCATTGCACCAGAACATCGATTCGGATTAAAAAGATTAGATCATACTAGTTTGACTTAATTGATGGAAGATCTAAGAGATATTTTGGGATAATTGAATTTGATTGAAAGATTTCTGATTTGCTTGAATTTGATGTTGATTGATTATTGGAACCTGAGTAGATTTGAAAGATTAAAAATATTACCCTGTTTGGTTGGAGGCCAATTTGACTATGGCTATGGCTAAAATGGCCTCTAATTTTTTTATTAAAAAAATTTAATTATGATGAGAAGAAATTATAACTTTTTTGAGATATATATATAGTGGAAAATAAATATAGTAATATTAAAAATTGCGTAGAATATGAAATAAAGTAGATTAATGTATGAAGAATTGTGTAGGATGTGATATAAAGTTAATTTTTTATATTAAAATTTATATATTGATGATGAAAAATAAAATATTATTTTATTACAATTTATAAAAAAAATTGGAGGTTATTTTGGCCATGACTATGGTCAAAATGGCCTCCAATCAAACAAAGAGTTAGGGCTGATTGAAGATCACAAAGATTTGATACTAATTTTATTCTTTAATGTTCTTTATTTAATTTAGAAATACTAGCATTCTATAATTCTGACTTATTTCATATTTCCAAATTTCAAAATGAGGCTTATCTAAAATCTCCAAATTATCAAAATATTAGAATTTGAATCTTGGTGATGGGATTGGTACACTGTTGAAAGGAAGTGTTGGGTGGGTTCCTTGGGTGTTTATCCCTTTAAGTAGGGAAAAACATAGATTTCCCTCTCCATCGCTTCAATCAATCACCACCTGCTTCATCATCTGCTCAAATATCCACCATTTTAGCCTCTAACGTGACCACCCATCACCTCCTTTCTTCAAATTAGACTAGTAGATGCCATCTCCTCTAAGCCATTGTTTGCCTCATTTGTAGCACCAACAAAGATGTTCACCTCATTTGGCGCACTAATCAAGGCATCTTGCGTCAAGAGGTCTTTGAACTATATTAGCTGATAACCATATGCAAAGAAACATCACCTTACCGTCAATTGTAGGTGGGAGCTAAAGCCTTCAGCTAGCTCATGTAAGCTCATTACATTGTTGTGCCGCAAGACCATCATAAGAAAAGGGCTCCCAAACTTGAAGCCAAATCTTAGCTCATAACCTACATGAAGAAGCCGGCAAATGTCAATATCATGAACCCTCCAAGAAGTTGCTCTCTCCCATTACCTTGCTTGCTAATGTCATCCATGTGACACCTCCAGAAATCTACTATTGCTTGCTAATGCCATCCCCAATTGATTACCAAGATGTAATTCTCATGTCTAATTACAATTATCATCAATGACCTAATTTTAATTGACTTATTGTGTGACTAAATTATTAACTTTGACTCAAATTAAGTGACCCACATCATAACTAAGAGCGTTTAGTGTTGTTTACATTTTGAAGACTCCATTGAATAACTGAAACCACAAACCTAATTTTAGTTTAATCAAGATTGAAGCCTAATCTTATTTGGTAAATATTCACTATCGATTTGAAGTTTAGTTTATGGGAACTAATTCTTAATTCCTTAAATAATTATATATTGAAAATGATTGCAATAAATTGTGTATTAAATCTTGAAAATTATTATTGCTAAAACTAAACTAGCTAATTATGCATTTTCCTACACTACATTAGATACTAAAACTTTTTATATGATGAGAAGTATGATGCCAAACAAACATCCTGAGTTGTGAAGAGAAGAGATGTGTTGACCAAGGAATATACAACGATGACTCAAGTGGCATGGGAATAAGAAAGAGAGAAAGAGAGAGCGAGAGAGAGAGAGGTCTTGCCCATCCATATAGCATCTAGCATCAACAGCAGTCCCACGCAGTGGTTCCCATTGTTGGTGGCTACATGTCATAGATGTTGTAGATTGGAAAACAAAGAGAAAAGAGGGGAGAGGCAAAGAAAGAGAGCATGAAAGTCCATCATTACAATAGATCACATTGTTGATTGCTCCAAGCCATAGCTTTTGTCATTGGCAACTTCGTGTCAACTCACGTATTAACATATCCATGTGCCAACCTTCTAGGTTAGTTTACACTCATTATGGACAATTAAAATCCAATACCTCACATCGTCAACAACTACAAAAGGCAACTTCTGTTATTAATAACAACTCTATATGTTGGCTCTAATGGATTATGGAGAGAGACAAGGAAGAAAAAAATTAACATTTTTGTTATTTGGTTGGGTTGGTTTACCTCTAGTTAAGGACTATAAAAAATCCAACACCTTTGAACCCGGCTAATTTAAAATTGTTAGAGATAGAAAGATTTGAGATAAAAATATTTTTTAAGATAGTATGAACTTTTCCCTACCTATATATTTTCGAGCAAATCATTTTTACTAAATATAACCCATACCTAAACTAGGTAAATTAGGTGCAATATTCTTTCTTTTCTCTGCTAAAATGCCCACATGTAGGCCTTTGATTTTAAAGAATAGGATAATGTTCCTTAGTTGAGAAACTGGAAGTTCAATCACCTAAAAATAATTGTTAGGAACACCAACTCTGTTAAAGTGGTAGAAATCTAGCTACTTTAGATACAATGTAAATTGCATAGACCTTCTTTTAGTCATTTCAAAAGTAATATTCCTCCATGTATGCCTACTGTCACAAAACTGGATGACTGTTTCCCATCTTTTTTATTTACAATCGTATACTTCAAAGATACCTCCTAGCCTCAGCTAAAGTTACTTCCAGATAACATTCCTGCCAACTTCTAAATAAACCTAGATAGGCCAGACGAGATTGATCTAGAATATGTTGCACAAAACCAATTCAAGAAAGTTTTGAAACTTCACAGCACACATCAAGCTAAACTATCAACAGGACTGCTAAGGCTTTATTTGTTAAGCCAGCAATAACGTCATAGAATGAATTTTAATCAACTCTATGAAAATTTTGAAAGGAAACGATATCATGGGGAAGGCAAGTCATTCTAAATATTCTTGGGGAAGAATTATGCCTTCGTGAATTGCAATAAGAACAAAAGACTCAATAAAGGAGTTCCAATTAGAGCAGCATTCATCTTTTACTGGGCAGCTTCTGATTTATAATATGGTAATATAGATTTTTTTTTAAGTAATATGGTGGCATAGTTAATGTAGCAAGAAAACACCAAATTGGAGACCAAGAACATGGCAACTAAAAACCATCTTGTTAAAAAGATAAGGAAAAAAAATCAAGAAGTACACTAAATACATACCAGCATATGAGATCTTGAAGAAGTAGTTCCTAATTGTCCAAAGTTATTCAAACCGGTAGCATAAACTCGACCACTTTCTACCAACAAAAAAGCAAATGCCATGAAAAAAGAAAAGTAATTCAGCTCGGAAAAATAAATAAAGGGGAACATCAACTACAACACTGGCACCATAAATAAAAATAAAGCACATCAACAAATAAAAATGTATAATAATTAAATATGTAATTACTTGTAGCAGAAAAAATATCCGTTGCCCACAACAACATGCCATACTTGTGCAGCAACAACCACTCTGAGAGTTTTAGCATATTAATAATAATGGCTGCGCACCAACTAAAAGATACTTATTATTATAAACGAACTTGATCTTGTAATCTTATAACGCATGGTTTACTGTCATGATCATAACAAAAATTCTTACCGAACTATGCTTTATGGATTCCACATTGGAGCTAGACAACATTGTCTTACATTCAACTCTAGCAACATTATTCAAAAAAATTTAGAATGATCCAACAAGGTAAGATGATAACAGCATGTCATAATGGCTTTGAATATGAATACCTACATGAAAACTGTAAATATGCTTTATGGATTCTACATTAGGTCTAGACAACATTGCCTTACACAGAACTCCCGTGACATAATTCAAAAAGGTTCAAAGGATCCAACAAGGGCAGATGGTAATAGCATGCACTAATGGCATTGAATTTGAATACCATCAGGAACTCGGACTTCAACTAAGACTCAGATTTCATCTTCCATGAGCTGATCTTTTACAAGGATTAGATCGGAATTTTAATGCTAATTACTATCTTCAAACAACTGATAGCACATAGTGCTATTGAAAAGTGGATGTAAACTAATCATAAGAACAATTAAAGTAAACAATAATTCGAAGCATAAGGGCATTGAATCTATGGTCACAGAATTTAGTACTAGAAGATACAACATGAGATGAAACATGAAATAGATCTAAGAGTACAAACCAACAGGTACATCCACATTGATGACAAAGATAACAGGCATTACCATCGAAAGATCAATGCAGAAATAACATAGGTAGATAGAAAGGTTCTGATTCTTCTGAATGAATAGAAAATAATAAATAAAGCTACAAAATTACACACACACAATTATTCCAGCAAGTACAAAAAAAACCATAAAGTCATTGAATCTACATGGGCACAAAAGTTATCTCAGCGAGTACAATGGGATGTGAGGATAGGTGCATCAAGTGGTAATTAGGATGATTAAGATCTAATGTTATTCTTAGTATACATGGAATAAAGCAACCTTCAGTGTATGATGATTTCAATAAAAAAAAAATTGCTCAACCTGTAGTTCAGCTACAAAAGAACCTTTAATATCATATTCAGTCATCCCAGTTGTATAGATGATCTTAATAAGGAACTATTTCAACTCATTTACAGCATATAGGTCAAGAGAAACAGATTCTTGACTAGCGCTAGTCAAACTGGTTCAAGTTAAGCATATGAGGGGATAACACCCAACCACAAGCGACCCCAAGGCCAAACTGACCAAAAAATGTGATGCAAATACGGATACTTCTTGGGTAGAAAATATCTCATACAACACAATATTATTATTAACTCTATCGAACACAGCTACTTCACTAACGCGTTTAAAAAAAACTAATGGCCATGTAACAAATACGATAATTCTTAACACTAGCATCGCTACTTCCATCTAGACCATACACATGGTAAAGTAGCCTCTTCTTCTATAGTAAACGAAGCATGCATGCAACCCCCATGTTGGCTCCGCAAGACAGTACAATGACATACATTGTGTACAATAATGACATATCTTATAAGGAGAAAAACCATCCTCATATCCCCATAAGAGGTAGAAAGGTAGTCACCTACCTATCAGCCTTCACATAAAAATAACATTATCACAATTCACAAATCATTTCTCCTATATATCTCATTACTTCACAAGACGGCTCTCTTGTGAGGTGACAACTTACCTTAAGGAGATAAAAACCTACCATGTAATTTATTATAAGATAGGAAAGCATAGGTCTTATAAAAATGGAAACTTCCCCAATAAGAATAACATTCACACAACTTATATATCTCAATATCATATTTATTTAACGAGGCAAGGTGGATGCCTATCTCGTGGCCACCTCACAAGAGAGATGACCTATCTCATAACCATGACAAGGCAGACTGACGACATATACCATGACTTCCATGAAGGCGTTAGCCATAACCATGTTGTGAAGCCTACCACAAGATTCCTATTAGAGCTATTTCATGGGATAATGATCAAAATTTCTCAACGCTCAAATAATATTTAGCGTAACCTTAGTACGACTCTACTAGCATATGTAACTTAGTATTAAAGATTTCCACTTATCCACTGCTTGACTTGGGTACATTCGCAAGACCTAAGAACAATCGCCACACCCAGGTATGGTCGTCGACTGTCATGTGTATGTCTGCTAGTTTTCTAGCATATAAGCTCTCTTCTTATTTAGTGCCACCACCCTAGAAACCAATAAATACTAACCCTTCAGCATAAAGAAGATCTTCAAATCTCCAAAAGAAAGATCCAACCATCCATCATCCCCAGAAAGATCCAACCATCCATCATCCCCAAGAAGAAACATCTGCAAATGGGATGCTCTCCATCGGCAAAAGGGACTATCCAACATTTCCTCCAATCACATAAGAAGTGGAGGGACCTCTCAGCACTTCTCACCCCTAGCTTCCTCTGACTTTCTTCCATAGGGTTAGAGGAATCTCATTCATGAGAATAGAGCTTGCCAATAAAGCATCCTTACATAACCATACTTATCTACCCTTCTTCCTCCTTCCTCATTAGGTAAACCAAAAGTCCATAAGGTTGTTCCTCCGTACATTCCCCCTTCTACTAGAATGAATAATGACAGTGGAGCTTTCAAGCCACTTACCAACAAGGGTGCTACAATATTTCCCAGCTAGGGGTTTTTCCAAGTAAAAAATGACCATTGTTACTTCAATTTCATAATTTCTCTTTTTTCTCTATTTCCAATGTTTCTTTTCCATGGCTCACACTGGACTCCAGCGTACTGTAAGCAACAATCTCCCCCAAGCGAGAGATGTGGTCCATCCGTTCAAGAAGACAATTCTTTGCCTCTAACCTCTTTTTGTTGCTTTCATTGAGATAGACTACCAAACGTCTACGACTTTCCGCACAAAAGATCTAAAAAGACATGTTCCCCCCCTCTAGCAAAGGACACATCAACAATAGTGCCAACTTTCAATTTTAAGCCATTGGACCTTGCTTTCATCTTGAATATGAAGAAATGTTAATTATGACCATCCTGCTTCCTCCTCCCCACAATACTTCATCTCACCAGATCGGCATTTTATCATCTTGATCTATATCACCGAAGCCAAACATGAAATGTTTGTGCTCAATCAATCAAAGGACTCATGTTAAACTAGAACTGCCGTGATGCGGGACGGAAAAAGATGTCAGTGATATTTATATTTATATTCAGCAAATTGATTGGCAAATTATTTTAATTAAGAGAATTATATGATAAATAAGATTTTGGAATCCCGCAAATTAAAATATTTTAAAATTAAAATTAAATTGGATCGTGTGATAAATAAGAATTTATCAATTTAGATTAGGGCGTCAATTTAAATTCAATAAATCAGATCCGAGGTTCAAGAATTTAGGACAGACGCCTCACAGTTAAATCCAACAGTAATTGACACAAATAAATATCGGGTCGCACAATTAGAGCCAAATGAATAATTCAAGTCAAGCGAATAATTTATGTTGAAGTCAAATATATCAGTTTAATGAGATTCGGGAAGAATTTACCAGTGATTTGAGAATCGGAGAAGAGTCACTGACTGAGTAACTGATCTGATCGACCCAGCGAATAAGCGCGCAAACAGCGCGAGGGCGCGACGGGCAGGCGCAGGAGCACGCGGGCAGGCGGGCGGGCGGCGGCAGGCAGCGTGCGGTCAGGCGGAGGCGGCAGGGCGGGCTGCGAGCTGCAGGCGAGCGCACAGGCGAGCGCCGCCGGCGGCGGATGGGCTAGTGCCGGCGGCCGGAAGCGGCGCGAGGCGGGCGCCGGCAAGCAGAGCGGCGCTAGCGGGCGCCGGGCAGAGCGGCGCTGGCGGGTGCCGGGCGGAGCAGCGTGCGCGCGGCGAGGCACGACGGACGGGAGAGAGCGGGCGGGAGCCGGCGCGCGCGCAGGCGTGCGCGCGGGGGCTGCGCGTGGGCGCAGGCGGGGCTGGCGTGCGCGGACCGCAAGGCGGATGGCGCGGGCGGCCCGCAGGCGGGGCGGTGGTCGGACGCCGGAGGGGCGGAAGCGGCGATGCGGGCGATCGCGCGTTCTCGAGTCGGCAGAGAGGGAGAGGGAAGATGGAGGATTTAGGGCTGGAAAATTACGTCGAGGTACCTGGATTTTAGTTGAGCTAAAAGAAAGAAAAAGATTTTTTTTTTTTTTTGTTATGAAAAGTGGATAACTAGGCTAATTGAGGATTCTCACCAAAGGCTAACCCACCCTTTCCTTCTACCGGAATATGCGATCGACCCTTAACCCGGATCTAGGCTCTGAGAAAAACTCAAACACAATTTCATTCCATCAAAATACTCTTTTTTTTTTAACAATGCAAGGCGACCTCTTTATATAGAGAGATCCCATGTAGAAATTTAAAAATACAATATTAAATGCAGAAAATAAAATACCAAAATAAATCAAAAGCAAATATGGAACTAATTCTATTACAATAAATAAAATCAGCTTCCAAATGTGGTGAGTCTTCAAATCTTTTCCAGATATGCTCTGAATCAAAATCAAATCAAATTTAAATAAAGCTAATATGGAAATCTCTAATAGCTCTAATTAATTTGAATTTGAATTTTGATTCAGCACATGACGTCATCCTGGCCATCCAACTTGATGCTGATCTGGGTCCCCACCAATTCTCCCCATGTGGGAGGAACTCGACCCCGTCGAGTATGGATCATGCGACTCATGTGTCTCCGAGTGGGTCAGATCAACTGTAACCTTTGAGCCTCCTGAAAAGGTAAAATTCTCCACCGAACCAAATATCACTGATAATTGAATTCTATTAAAATTACTTGCTCAACAAGCTTATTCAATTAGCTCTAAAATTATTGAGGTGGATCTTGGCAGTGGACTCTCATGGGTAAAGCTACACTCAAAGGGAATAAGAGGCTATTGCTTCACTAGGTATTACTGTTGGGTCCTGATAACCAATAGATCTGAAATATTAAAAGTATCAACTATTCCCATAATCTAATAATAATATTCAAACTTATTCAGTTGACCCAATTTAATAAAAATTTTAAAATAAAAATTGAGCCTCCTGAAAAGATAAAATTCTTCACCGAACCAAATATCACTGATAATTGAATTCTATTAAAATTACTTGCTCAATAAGCTTATTCAATTAGCTCTAAAATTATTGAGGTGAATCTTGGCTGTGGACTCTCATGGGTAAAGCGCGCGCGCCAGCGCCCTCCATCGCGCGCGCGCCCCCAGTCCGCTCCGCCCGGCCTCGCCGCTCTGCCCGGCCGCGTCGCTCCGCACGCCTGCGCCGGCGTTTGCCCCGCCGGCCCGCACGCCCTCTGGTCTGAGCGCCCGCGTACCCTGCGCGCCCGCCCGCTCGCGTGCGACTGCCCGTGAGCCAGTGCGCCTGCCTGCCGGCGCGCCGCCTGCGCCTGCCCGCGCCTGTTCAGTCGCCTGCTTGTGCTCAAGCCTGTCTGCACTTTGTCCGCGCATCGCCATTACTCAATCAGTGACTCTTCTCCAATTCAAATCGTTGGTAACTTCTTTCCTGAACTCAATTAAGCCGATTGTTTGATTTCTATATAAATTATTGCCTGACTTGAATTATTTATTTGGCTCTAATTGTGTGACCCGATAATTTCTCGTGTGTTAATTACTGTTGATTTAACGGTGAGACATCTGTCCTAAAATTCTGAACCTCGGATCTGATTTATTGAATGTAAATTGACGCCTTAATCTAAGTTGATAAATTCTTATTTATCATACGATCCAATTTAATTTTAATTTTAAAATATCTTAATTTGCGGGATTCAAAAATCTTATTTATCATATAATTTATCTAGAAAATATTTTTCTTCTTAATTAAAATAACTTGCCAATTAATTTTGCTAAATATAATTAATATAATATTATTTGCATTTTCGTTTTCCGTCCCGCATCATGCCGCCTTCATCCAAACCATATACATGGCAGAGTAATAGCTCTCCTCCGAAATGCAAACGAAGCCATGCATATGCCACCCCCACATTGGCTTCACAAGGTAGTATGATAACATACCTCGCTTAGAGTGACGATTTATCTCACAAGGTGGAAGAGTTACCTCATAGCTCTATACGATATAAGAAGGCAATAGCCACCTCACAATCTTCACACCAAAATAATATTATCACATCACTTTTTCTCTATCTTAGGATCTCATGAGATGACATTATGACCTATCTCATGAGGCAGTAATAACTTACCTCAAAGGGATGAAGACTGCCTCATAACTTACTACATAGGAAGTCATAGTTGTCATAAGGTGACAACTTCCCCAAGAGGAACAATGATCTCAAAACTTATGTATTTTATTGTATTATTTATGTAATGAGGTAAGGTGGATGCCAATCTCATGTCCACCTCATAAAGGAGACGATCTATCTCGTAAACATGCATAAGATGGGCCAACAAGCAATGAACTTTCATGAAGGCTTCTACCAGAACAACTTCGTAAAGCCTATTATAGCAAGATTTCAATCGAAGCTATCATATGGAATTATCAAGAGATTCCTCAATGCCCGGCTAACATCGTTCCTGATAAGCAGAGTATGCCCTTGCTCATTCACGTCGCTCAATACTATGGATGCCCATTTTTCCACCACTTGACTCAAGTATGTTGGAAGACCTTGATAGGATCAACAAACTTAGGTAATAGGTATGGTCTTCAATTGTATCAAGTACATTTGCAACTTTCCAGCATATCATATGGGTACCCTTCTCATTTATTATTGCTTCCCTAGAAACCAAGGAATGTGTGGCACCTCAATATAAAGAAGATCTCTAAATCTTCTAAGATCTAGTCATCCATCATCCCAAGACTGAAACTTCCACAAATTGAAAGCTCTCCATCAGTAAAAGGGACCCTCTCAGCACTTATCACCCTCATCTTCCTTTGACCTTCTTCCACGAGCTTAAAGGAATCCTCTTCATGATAATAGATCTTACCACAAAACATACTTATATAACTATTCTTATGTACCTTTCTTCCTCCTTCCTCATTATTTAAACAAGAAATCCAAGATGTTGTTCCACTGCAAATTCTCCTATGTGCTCGTATTTATGATAATAGTGAAGCTTTCAAGTCGCCTAACATCAAGGGCTTTCCAAATTTATGTAGCATTCTCCCTAAAAAATGACATGTTTCTTTCCTTCTCTAGCAATTTTTTTCTATTTTCTCTATTTTCCAGCATTGTTTTTCCATGGCTCATATTAGATTTGATCGCACTGCAGGCAGCAATCTCCCTCAAGCAGGAGATCCAGTCCATTTGTACAGTTTGACAGATTTTTGCATCAACAAAAATTCTAAAAACCTCTCACACACACTTTTTATGGCTACCAGTCAATTAAACCCTTCAGTAACAGCAAAATTAAAAGAAAAAATTTCCAATACCATGCTACATAAACAGATCAAATCAAGAAATATTATATCCCCGGAACCGACAGAAGCATGTACCAGTCAAGAAAAGCGTGTGGGCACCGCCACATGATATGGCGATCGGAGGATCTTCTTCGTCGAAAAAGGGGCAGGCGGTGGGCTTCCACCTCGATTCCAAGCTTCCCAGCCCTAGCCTGCCGTAATCTCCGTTTCCCCATAGAGCAGCGAACTGCCTTGTCGAATGAGAGAACCAGCGCCGAGGAATACTCACCAGCGACGTCGATGAAGCGGCGTCGACAATCCAAATGCCTCGGAGGATGCTACGCCTCCAAATCGCCAACGCCATCGGAGATCACTCTGGAGATCACGCGCGGGGAGAATATCAGAATCTCATCTAACCGCTATCACGCTACATACCGAGCGGGATTTTTTTTTTTTTTTTTTTTTTTGCAATAAATATATACCAAGGGGGATTACGTTCAACGTATAGAAACCCCAAACGGAAGCCTAGAGGTGGAGCGTGTAGCTGTTACAGTTGTTAGCCTGTGGACACGTTGTTTGGTTCAAAATAATTTTTTTATTTAATATAAATTTTAATTATAAAAATTAATTTTATTCTATATTCAGTATAAATATAAATATTAAAATTTAAAATATTTTATATTTATATATTTTTTTAATATTAAAAAAGAAATTTTATTAAAATTAAAAAATAAAAATATTTTTTCTCTTGTCAAAAAAAAATTCGAAACAAACGAGGTCTGTATGGGTGGGCTTCACTAAGCATATTTGAAACGCCTAACCTGATAAGCTTCCCTACGCATTACGGCAACAAACAACACTCAAATATCATGATACATGAAGCCCACCACACACATATAGCCCAATATCATTGGCGAACTGATTACTGCATCCGCCAATAATTTTTCATTCACTTAGACCTATTTGGTCCTCGTATTATTCTTATCATACTAAAAATTAAAATAATTTATTTGTTATAAAATTTAAAAATTAATATTAAATTAATTTTTATAATTCATACATGATTTTGAAAATTTATTATAATTCATATCAAATATCATTTTTAATATATTAATTAATTTTATTTTATATTCTATATTATTCTTAATATATAACTAATTTTATTTTAATTTTGCATATATATCAAAATAATATCATAAATTTTATAGTAAAATCAAATTAACTTTATTACTATATCAGACATGTGCACTCAATATGACATATTATAAGTCAATTTCTTTTTTTATAATAATACGTTCACTAAAAATTATATTAAATAGGACGATAATATTAAAATAGTGATAAATACATTAAGTTAATCAATTACTATTTTTTTTCAATAATTCTCTTTAGCATGTGACGAGTTCGAATGCAATAGCAAATTGTGTAGCAATTGTATTGCCCGAAGAAGTGCATTATGTTAACTGAGGATATTGAGAAGTCTAAATTAGAAAGATATTTTTTAATATTAAAATATATTTCTGTGTTTTGTAAACCAAGCTAATTTTTATTAAATTAAAATTAAATTTGAATGGTGATATTTTAGCAGGATTTTTTTTTTATTGATTGGAATCATTTTATTCAAACTTTTGCAAAAACAAATTCACATATTGTTGTAATTTACATTTATGTAACTAAAAAGTGTAAATACTATATTTTTATTTAAATACTTATCATTTCATTTCATAGCTCAGATTTTAAAAAAAACATATGACATTAAATAATATTTAAAATTTTATGATATATAGATAATTATCCCCTCACACAATAAATAATAAATAAATATAAGGAATAATTATCTACATGTCACACAATTTAGTTTTATTTATGTCTTACCCATTCATTCTTAATTAATTACATTATGCACATTCAAAACATTACAAAATCTTATATACACACATTTGAGTTAAAACTTAATCAAAATCTATTTGAAAAAAAATATTCTATTAGTAAATTATTAAAATTATATTTTTACTCTTAATGGTATATATTTTTCTCTTCCTCAATACCACACTAAAGCGTTGATTTGTCCTAAAATCAATTCACGTCGCGGGATGTTTTTCTTCCTTTGCCGTCACCTAAACATTAAGGTTTTAGGATTTTCACTCAAAATATATTTAAATATTCTTAAAATAATACGATGAACGGCTCAGATTTTTTGTAATTTAATTATAGTTAGGTTATTGAAAAATTATGATTATTCATTATAATAAAAATAAGTTAAAATATATGTATGTAAGATTTTATAATATTTTGAGTGTGCATAGCGTAATTAACTAAGAATGGATGAGTAAGGCATAAATAAAACTAAATTGTGTGACATGTAGTTAATTATCCCTAAATATAAATATAGAGATAATATATATATATACATATGTATGTGTATGTACATGCTTTTTATTCGAGAGTACCAATGAATTTTAAACGTGTATGATTTGACGTTGAAATAAATTTTTTTTTTGACAATGTAAAGTGTAAAAAAAAAAATTATCTGAATCTCAATTTTTGTATAATAAACTGGACCTATCTTTTTGATATTGTTGACATAGATTAATATTGTTTGAAATGGTTAATTTTATTTGAAATGGTTAATTTTATTTGAAAGATCTATCTAGAAAGTTGGTACAAAAGTGGAGTCGGCGTTTAGTTCGAGAAGAAATTTTTATTCAGCATAAATTTTAACTATAAAATTTAACTTTATTTCATATTTAATACAAATATAAATATTAGAATTTAAAGTATTTCACATTTTACACACTGTCTAATATTAAAATAAATTTTTTCATCATTAAATTTAAAAAATAAATAATTTTTTTATCTAAAAAAAAGTTTGAACCAAACGAAGTCAAAATTGGTCAGAGAAAGATTTAATTTTAAATTAAAAATTCCGACAAATATATATATATATATATATATATATATATATATATATATTTGATCATCTACAAACATATATATTTGTAAAAAGTAAAGGATAGTTAAACATTTATTTGAAACTAAATTAAAATAAATAATTACATTAAAAAAATACATAAATGAATATAAAAATAATTTTTTAGCCATCACTCATTTTAGCACAAACTCTACAGAGTTGCTCCTTTTCTAACCGAAATTATCCAGAAGATGAGAAGTGTCAATGTGTCACAAATCTTTGGCTCGAGATTTAAGAAAAAAGAAGTAAAAACCTACATATAATAGTGCAAAACCTCAAAGATCCAAAAGTAATTTACCCTTTTTCTAAAAAAAAAATTATTTACTTATGTCACTCCTAAATTTAACTTTATTACATATTTCACCCTCAAAATTATTTATTTACTTTTGTCCTCTCTAACTTTGAATTATTATTTACAAACACTCATTCTCTCACTCCCGTTATCTTCCTGTGACTTTAATTTTGAGGTAAAATATTGGCCATTAAATATTGATCATTTTAAATATTAATCATTAATTTTAATGTAATAATTTTAATGATAAAATATATAATAAAGCTTACTTTAGGGGAAACAAAAATAAATAGATAATTTTGAAAATAAAATATAATAAAATTTAATTTAGGGGTGATATAAGTAAATTTTCAAAAAAACAATCTCACTATTTTTTTTTTACTGCACTATCAATTTGATAGTTTGAGCGTACAGTTTACTAAGTTTACGCACCTAAACCGTCATATTTATTATATATATAGACCATCAAAATTTTAAAATATATTCAAATATTATTGGTAATCATTTTTTATATTTAAACATAAATATATTTGAAAATTCATATATATGCATATATATAAATATATTCTACCTTATGAATGCAAGTACGAGTAAATAAATATGTAATTTTGAAATATTACACATAAACAAACATATTTTAAAAACATAACAGACTACAAAAAAAAAAATATGTCCACTATTAAAATACACACACAATATTTATTAAAACAAATAGAATTACAAAGTTCATTGGTCAATATATAAATATTTAAAAGTTTAAAAATCAAGTGATGTAATTTAAAGAGATATTATAAAATTATCTAAAAATATTATCAAATTAAATAATTATTTTTAATAAATAATATGATATAATATTAAATCAAATACTAATTTTAAGTAATATGTATATAAATATTTATTTTTTAAAGGTAGTTGAGCTTAGTGCTATTACCGACTTGAAATTGAATTGATTACATTTCGATCGACTCGAGCTCGATTGAATTCGACTTCCAGCCGGCTGGAGTCAATTCCAATCAGCTTCGAGCTGATTTCGAATCATTTTCAAGCCGGCTCGAAAATGAATCAAATCTCAATTTTTTTGAGCCGATCTCGAGCCAGATAAGCACGACTCGATCCGACTCAAGATCAGTTCGATTTATAATATATATATATATATATATATATTATATTTAATATACATATATATATAATATATTTTAATTCGGGCTGAGCCTATCCGGCTCGAAATTATTACCGAGCCGAACTTTTAGCTCATTAGTCGGCTCATTTAGATCGACTCGATTTAGATTCGATCTAAAATCAATTCAATTTTTTATTGATGTTCGATTCATATTAACACCACCCTTAATTGAGGGTGTAGATTGCTCAAGACGTCACTACATACGATAGATATTTTCAAAGACGACTTTTTGGAATTTGGAAAAAGTTTTGACCATAAAAAGTCAACCAACACGGCGTTCTCCAAAAGTCAAACTCCATCGTTTCTGCTTGTCGAAGAACAGCCAGAAAGCGGACCATTATTTATGCGTGGTCGTACTAAGCGGCTCAAATTCCAAAGAACAAAAAATAAATAAAAACTTGATATAAAGAGAAATAAAAACATATATAAAAGAAGATATATATACACTAATTAGCGAGACCTGATACATCTGAGATGTGAAATAGCTTTAAATTATTGTTAGCCCCAATTCAATATGATCAGCTTCATATAGCACATTCCGGGCTGCATAAATGAAGAATTCTGGAAGAACCAAAAAAATATAAATTCAAAAGGAAGAAGGAAAATGGAAGTAGGGGGCGGGGGGGGGGGGGGGGGGGGGCGTAACACGTATAATGATCTGGCGTATGTTAACCTGCTAATGGCTCGAGATTGATAGTGGCCGCTTCACGAAGGGGTGCTCAAATAGCTGAGCAGCGGAGGGCCGGAAACTCGGATCCACTTGAACACATTGCCTGATAAAATCTTGTGCATCTTTTGACAGGTGGCTCGGAATAGGAGGTTGATCGCCGCAACCGATTTTGTAAAAAGCATGTTGCTGCAAATGAATTAGTTGTTAAATAGCATAGTAGCAAAGTCAAAAGTATCAGATTTGATTATCGTATTACCATATAATCAATAATGAAGGTTAACAGAACTTTAAAAATAATAATAATAACATACTTATCCCAATCTTCTAATCATTTCGCCCAACCAATGATGAAGAAGTTTAAGGGTTAAATTTATCCAAACATTCTATTAATGAGTTATAGAGTTTAGGCTTTAGAGTTGCATTTAAACTTTAGGATTTTAATGTTTAAGATTTAGGATTTTACTCCGAAACACTGCTATTTCCCCCATCCGACTTAGAAATTGCAGTGGTGTAATTCGAACTTAGAACCCCTTGATACTCAAGCAAGTTCTTTCCACACTAGGCTACAAGAGCACCATGGTTTTATGATTTAGATATAAATATACAATTTAATTAGAATTTACGTTTTGATCAGGATTTATAGTTTATAGATTAAGATTTAATATATAAGGTTTAATGTTTATAGTGTTTGAATAGCTAGGCATATCACGTCATACATAAAATTTAATATTAAAAATTAATTGTATTTCACATCATACACAAAATTCATAATAATAATTAATTTCATTTCACTTTGTACACACGTACTATAATAATAATTAACTTGTATCATAGCACACACACATTCCACCATAATAACTAACTTTATTTTACATATTATTTACAATTTTCAATAAAAAAATATCTTTAGCCAAATTTAATTTTAACTATATTAAAATTAACTTTTACAAACAAAAAGGCAAGTTTTAGGATTTAGAATTTATGGTTTAACGGATGTTAAAATCTACCACCTCTTTATTAGAAAGGTTAATTTGAAATGATTAAAAGATTAGGGGCTTGATATATTTAACAATAAGAGGGGTAAATATCATATCTAAAATGATTTATGAGGTTGATATGGAAAAAAAAAACATATATTTGATCATGCACAAGCTATGTATAAAGTAAACACTAGAATTAAAAATTTATGGTGTAAACACTAGAATTGAAGCAAAGAAAATAGAAATAGCTTGTCCAATGTCACTTACCCACTCCACATTTGGAAAAGGAATCTGGCGAGTCAGCATCTCAAGAACAGTGCAACCCAGGCTCCATATATCAGCTGCACGCCCATAAGTCTTCCTAGGATGAACAACCTGGAAAGAGCTAATTGAATGAGAAAGGGGACCAGAACTACTGGTGGCAAAATGGTGAGTTTGGTCAAAAGAATTTACATATAATTTGGGGCATTTGATTTAATATCTACAAAAAATAATTATTTGATTTGATAATATGTAATGCATAGATAATCTTATAAACAATTATCAAATTGTCACTAAAAAATGACATGTAAATCTTAGGACAACTAAAAAATATGATATTAACAAAATGCCTCCTTAGTTGACTTTGCAGCAAAGATCATCTTTTGTGGTTTTTTGTGAAAACTATAACAAAATAATAATGTTGAAGATGTTCCACTGGTGATTACAATAAATTATGAAGTGCTACTGTGCTTAATGCTCATGCAAGAATGGCTAATACGCACACAAAGAGAAACCCACCTCTGGAGCCATCCAGTAAACACTTCCTTTGCAGGATTTCAGAACATTAAATTTGGAAATCTGAAATTGTGAGGAATGAGTATAAGAAACGAAGCTACTGAAGTATAATGAAGCGCTCAGAAAAAAGTCAAACATAACTTACCTCCTTTGCCAATCCAAAATCTGCCAGCTTGACGGACCCATTTGCATGAACCAATATATTCGCGCATTTGATATCTCTACATGTGTTAGAGCTTATTATATTAGCAATGGCAGAGAACAATCAGCATTCCGTGCGTAAGAAAAACATGAATCCTAAAAATTGAGACCAGGAGTATCTAAAATTGACTGTCCAACTTCTAATTTATTTTAGGCAAAGATAATAGCAAACCCTGGTAAACTTCACGTATGTCTCAAAGTTCCAACATCCTAATGACTTGGGATTCACATGTGACACCACACATAGCTACCAATGTCAGCACAATGAGAGGTCAATAGCACACAAAATTTGGATGTAGTTGTCATATTACTAGGTAACTTGGGATTTTTAAACCAAAATATTGTTATACGTTAAGGACATATCCGGCAGAATTCAACAAGAAGTCCACAATTAAACTATAAATAATCTAATGTATAAATTAATATACAATAGCGAAAACGTTTAATCACCTGTGAACCACATTCCGCTCGTGAAGGTAATTCAATCCATTTAAGATCTGCCTAGTGTATGCTGAGACTTGTGAATCTCGCAGATGATATTTTTGATAGAGAGATGCTAGAGAACCTTGTGTCACAAGTTCAAGGAATATGAACAGTTTGGCTTCTTCCTACAAAACAAATTATTTCCAACAGCCATTCATGAGCTTGGCTATAGTTTCTGAAGAAGGCATAGTATGTACACATTTCCATAGATGAAACTATGAGGACTTCCCAGATTTCAACTATTTGACGTTTAAATACTATTGTTCGAAAAAAAAATTAACATTTAAAGTAAAAAAAAATTGTGAAAATATATCCACAGCCAAAATTTTATGAATATGCAAAAAGTAATAACAAGTAATGCACAGGACATTGTTAAATCTTCATTTACCAACTGACCTAAAAGCTTAAGCTTGTAGATTATAGCCCAAAAATAATATGATACTCTAATATATCTCTTCACGTACAAACATATTTGCTTTGCAACATAGAACTTAGCATGAGTATTTGTTTTAAATTTTATTCTATAGATAAATAGAGGCTACTGAGATTCTAACTTGAAACAACTGGCTCTAATACTATATTAAATCATAGGTTACCGACTGACTACACTGATATCATGTTAAATCTCTTATTACCAATTGGCCTAAAAGGTTAAACTTGCAGGTTATCACCCCAAAATAATCTTATGTTCTAATAGACTCAAAGATCAAAACTATCAAGCAAATTAAACAATATTTTCCCCTCTGTGAGTGTTCTAGGACTTGAGTCCATTTTGATGCACAATAAATATGAGAGTTCAAACTTCATGTACTTTCAAGCTAAAAATGATATATGCAAGGAAATACTTGAAGTTTGGATTAGCCAACAGCACTGGTTAAAGGGAGTAGTGAATTTTGTAATATTTACATGGTTAAATTCAAAATAATTCTACTATCAAAAAAATTCTAAATAATTCCATTCAAAAAAGCAATGTAGTTGTCATCTCCCAAGAGGAGTAAAACATCAAGCATTTTAGATGATCAGTAAAATTTGACAACAACTCAACGCTGTGGTAGATGAAACAGGACCCATAAGTTATGAAGGATGCACCTAAACATGACAACAGGGGGTAAAAAGGTCCAACAGTGCGCATGTTCATAGAATAACAATTCTGAAATCCATTACTAATTTACTATCTTATGTAAACATATCTAGAAAGGATGCGAAATAAATCGAAGTAAAAGAAGCAACAAGTAGATAGAAGCTGAACAATGGCGACAACCAAAATAAAGTATTGATCCAAGTATACCTTATCTGTTCCATAATACTGAACAATGTTTTCATGCTCAAACTGGCTCAGAAGTGCAATTTCCTAGAAAATAAGTTAATAATCAGTAAAGAAATGATTCCAGAATATATATATATATATAGGTTTATAGAATTCCAGGAAATTGTAAAAGTGAAAACACAGTGGCAGAGCTAAAGTATCAAATCATCACCTGTTCCAGTTGAATAATGCATTGTTCGGCATTGCTTCCTTTGTCAATCAGTGACACCTCTTTAACAGCAATAAATGTTCCATCACTGGAAAAGGGGACAATTAAGTATTTTAAGGGAAAACAAGTAGATTTTTCCAACTGTCATGGACTCATGGCATAATAAGGACCATGGTAGAAAGACAATCATATTCAAGACACTGTTGGGTTGGGGATGCATATCTTGATCCCAGTTTCAACATCTTAAGTAAACATGAGAATTGTCCCATATTAGTGAGTTATCACAAGTTTTAGTGTTGAAATAAGCAGGCTTTTAGGTTAATGAGTATCCAGTTAAGGACTGACACTATTAGAGGGTGGGTGTCCTGCTCTGTTTGAGGTTTCAAGAACGAGTAACACTGACCATTGCTCCAGGTAATCTAGCAGTGAAGTGGATTAAATGTGGATTCTCATATGACAATGGAAATTGTTAAGCACGCATGAGAAGTGCCCCACATTGATGAGTTGCCACAATTTATGGCAATGATATACAAGTGGATGGTCCTTGGATAATTGGATTTTGACTTAATGAGTGTCCACTCACTTGCATAGTGAGTCACCCAAAGTCCCTCTAACAAAATCTAAAATTTCTATTTAAATTCTCACATGTAAAATAAGATTAAGGTTGAATTTTAATCCAAATTATATGATCAAATTTCTAATTTTAATCAAAGGGTTTAATCCAAAGGACATTTTCAGGATAACACAGTCTTAATTACATAACCAATAAAATTACTTTTGGACTTTAATCTAAAATCTAGCTCAAATATGGGATCGTTTTATTGGCAGCCAGATTGCCATAATAAATTAGTCAATATTCCTTTTTTTTAATAATTATGTGGATTAATTATGCGATATGATGAGACAACAGGCATTTTAGGAGAAAAAGCGACATGAATCAACAGATGAAATCAACTTACTCGCTGATCCCCTCGTACACTGTACCAAAAGAACCGCTCCCGAGAAGGTTCCCACGCATCCACGATGTAATTTTCTTCTTAAACCGCCCATTTGGCGAAATCACAAACATTGATTCAGTCGTCGTGCTAGAGGAATCGTCATCATTAGATGTGGAGAACGATCCAGTGCAGTCTGAAGTTTCTCCTAAAAACGGGACTTCTTCCTCCAAATTGTCCTCAGCATCTCCACCACCAACCCTTCCCTCCACCAACACCTCATCCTCGTCAGAGTCCACCGATCTCCGCCTATCTCCTTCTACATTCACATCGACCGGGGCAAAGGACCTCACTATATCCCAAGTCGATGTGGGCCTGTCGTCAACAGGAAGGGTCATGGAAGGCGGCCGCGCAAGGACCAACCTCACCGGTGGAGGGGAAAGAACCGTGGGTGACAGCGGAGGAGGAGTGAGGGCCGGCGGCCGTGCGCCCTTAATCCCTCCATCTCCACCACCACTTCTGACAAAGGACAGGAGCGAGCCCTCCACCCGATCGTCGTCTCTAAACCCAATTTCCTCGCTAAGCACCGCCGCCTCCGCCCCAGCTTCGGCCGGAAGGTCGGATGGCGGTGCGGGATTCTCTGTTTGCAACTGCAGCCTATCCGGGCTGTTGAAGAAGCGGGAGCGGGGAAGAAGATCGGAAGACGATCGAGCCTTGAGGGTGGCCTCCCACGCATCGGCCGGTATAGCGAAGTCTTCGGGACCGGAGATGCCGAGGCTGCGGTACAGGATCTCGACCTCTCCCTCTATGCTTCCGCCTATTCGAAAGCTTGTTTGTTTCGAGTACGCTTCCGGCGAAATGTCGAGAGAGCGAGTGGTCCGAAGCGAAGGCGACTCGTCGGACGATGTAGATACCCAGGGGGGCTCATAATTGATGTTCTTCCCGGCGTTCCTCCGATCAAGCTTCGGCCTCCGCGCTGCCCCCGCCCTCATCTCCCGCCGGTGGCTGGCCTTCTTTCTACCGAAAGAGAACATCGTTTGTCGTCGATCTAAGACCGGAGAGAATAGGCTCCATTACAGGACGGAAGAGCTGGGGTTTCTGAATTGAGAATTCTCAAAATCTATTTCTTTCGAATCCTTCCCTCTGGTCGATTGGAACTAGTGGTTGACTGAGAAGATAAAGGCAACGCGGAGCGAGAGCGAAGCGAGAGAGAGAGAGAGAGAAGGCGCGACCCGCGTCGCGTGACCAGCTGAAGAGCCGGCTCAGCTTTGGTTCCTCGCACTCGCAGAAAATTAGTCCGTTCGGCCATCCCTGTCGCGTCATTTCTGCAGCATTTAATATTATTTCGAGTTAATTTTTTATCATTTTTTTATTTTTTTATAAAGTTTACATATATTTTAAATAATTTATAAATCTTATTTTACTTTCTGTCATCGTTAGTTTCATGCTTTTTTTAACAAAAAAAATATATTTTAATTTTTAAGTTTAATAAAAAATATTTACTTTAATATTAAAAAATATATAAAATATAAAATAAAAATAATTATAATATTTATATTTGTATTAAAAGTGAAATAAATTTAATTTTTATAATTAAAAATTATATTGGACTAAAAATACAGTCTGAACCAAACGAAGCCTCTGTTCATTTTTTTAAATTTTATATATGAATATAAATTAAACAAAAAATATTTAAAAAATTAACACATAATGTTCAGAAAACGATTTGAAATAAAATTTTCTTATCATTGCACAGAGCACTACGCCTACACAATATAATTTGATTGAACATCATAAGGATAATACTACACGCTGACCACACCAATACCTACTCTACTCACAAAAGGTAAAAATTGACAATGCGATATAAATTAGGAATAATAGAGTAAATCAATAATTTTATGTAGATTTATAAAAATAAAAATATATTATATATACTTTTTATTTAAATTTTTTTAACATGGTATTATATTAAGTTTACAGTTAAATAATTACTTCAAAAATTTATATAAATATATACGAAAGTACTTTCATTTAATATTGAAATCTCAAATTTTTTTCTACGTTTTAAGTTATAATAATAATTTTTAATATTTAAATATATATTTTTATATTTTTTAAAATAACAAGATAATATTCAAATTTAATGAAATTCAAAACAAATTAGGTAGCAAAAAAATTGAATAAAGTGGATTCAGATTGTATATTTTTATTTTTATGAATTTATATAAAATTAAATAACTACCTCATAAATTTAAATGAAATTACCCTTATAAATTATTTTTTTTAAATCACTCCAATTTTCACAAAAAGATAAAAAAATATTTTTTTTGTTCAGATGGAAATGATAAAATATTTTACTTGAACCAAAAAGGCAATTTGACTAAAATATATATTAAACAACTTATTATATTTTCATAAATTATGTATCATTTTTTTTGTACACGTATGCTAAATAATTCAATTATCGTGCATTCAATATTTTGAATTAGTGTTATCAAGCCAGCTAAAAATCCAATCAATTAAAATAATAATAATTGTTATTATTATGTAAATATTTATTCATATATATATATATATATATAATTAGCTTAATTATATTAATTCATAAGCAACAATTTAATATAGGATTGCCTTAAAATTTCCGCTAGTAACACTTATTCAAATCTACAAATTATTTTCAATTATTTTTATTTATGAGTGTTAAATTTGATAGACTTATTTTAAAGTGACTAAATGAATAAACACATAGACAACAAAAAAATTAATTATAAAATTAAAATTTAATCAAAAATCAAATCTATCTTAGTTTAAATCAAGTTTAAATCAATAATTAATAAGCCAACTCTAGATTAAATTCAGAACAGATTAATCTTTTTTTCATTCAAAATTTAAGATAAATAAAAATTAAATTGAAAACTTACGATTCAATTTTGAGTTAGTTTTTATCAAATTATTAACAACCTATTTTTGATCATAAAATTTAAAATTATTGTATAATAGTAATACGTACAATAACTTATTTCTATTATTTATATTTTGAATATAACACTAATGTTCACAATACTTTTTTTGACAACTACCAAGAACATAATTTTTAAAAGTGCATTTTAATGCTATTGTAATTAGTAACGTTATTATATATTATTTGAAAAAATTAATTATTTAATTTAATAATATATTAAAAGAATATATAAAAAAACAATTACTCTAAAATAATATTTAGGGGGACGGGACGTTTGGTTCGTTATTATCTTTTTTGTGTTATGTTATGTAATCTAGATATCATAATATTTAGATGTTATCTTTTGACTAATAATTTTATAATTTAATAGAAGATTATTTGTAGATGTCATTAAAATAGATAATTATTTTTTCTAGATAACGTAATATAACATCAAAAACATTAAACCAAATATTCTCTTAGATATTATTTAAAATTAAATGACATTTATAAAATAATGATACCCGCATGTCATCCTATTATAATAGAAAGAGGTGAAGTTAAAATAATTTTTTATTATTTTTTAATATAAAATATTATATTATATAAATAATAATTTAAAAATAATGAACTCTTTATTTCTTTATCAAAGATCTATATTATATTCATATAATATTGAATTAAATATCTTCTAAATTATAATAAAAATATTACGAAAATAAATAATAATAAGTAAGATAATTAAAATATAACTCATAGTTATTTTAAAATTATAAATTAAATATTAAATAAATGACTTTAATATGCAAATAAGATAGCTCTATTGTTATTTATGGGCATGTTTGATTAGGTATTAAATTTAAATAAAGAAAAAAAATATTTTATAAAATTAATAAAAATAATTATTTTAATATTAAAAAAGGTGTAATATATAAAATAAAATTAATTTTAAAATTAAAATTTACATTCAATATGAAATAAAATTATTATAATTTTATAATATTATTTGTTGACATGTGGCTCCAGCGCTGCATCACAGTCATACACGTGACGCTCCTTCATCTTGGACATCATGCATTAACCTTTGAAGCTGTTTGGAGCCTCCAAACCTCGTGGGTGAGGTTTGGGACCTCTAACCTCTAACCTCGTGGGTGTGGTTTGGAACTCTAACCTCTAACCTCGTGGGTGAGGTTTGAAACCCTCTAACCTCGTGAGTGAGGTTTGGGACCTCTAACCTCTAACCTCGTGGGTGAGGTTTGGGACCTCTAACCTCCTGCATAACTCTTGTTCAAACAGCTCTCCCAACCACATCAAGTATGATGTTTCTCAGCTATATCTATCACTGTCAGCGTGCTCTGGCTGCACCGTTTCCAATGCAACATGCTTCTTCCAGACACGCAAACCAAGGATCTATATGCTTCAGTTGTCACAGATCCCCAGAAACAGTACCAAGATCCAAGGGTCAAGCTCTTTTTACTGACTCTGGTCCCTCTAGTGGCTGACAAGCGGCGCGAACCCAGAGCTTGTCCACCTTTTTTCCTCCGAAAAATCAGGATAAAGCTGCATCATCTGCTACATACTAATACCAAGGAGCAGGCTTCAAAAAAATGATGGGAAAAGAGAGGAGAAGACAACCCAAAAAAGAGGAAAACTCGCCCCAGCAAGAGCAGAATCCCTCCTCCATCACCTCTTGTAAAACAGGAGCTTGAGAATAAGAAAAGCTCTCTCATTCTTCTTCTTTCTCTCTCTTCCTCTTATAAGCTTTTTGTATTAGCCTTCATGGCTGCCCTCTTCCATTAGTGAAACTTGTTCGCTGATCGCTCGGTGGACGTAGGGGATTTCCTCCCTGAACCACTTTAAATCTCTGTGTGTTTCTCTGAATGCTCTGAACTGGTTCCCTCCTTGAGCTTTCATTAACAGGTTCACCCCTTTTGCGCACCGCCGTCTCCCGGAACTCTCTTTCTCTTTGGTGTTTCCTGGGACCCCCACATCCTACGTCAATACTATTAAAATATAATTTTGTCAATTTTTGGGCTTTAGTTTATATGTTACTATAAAAAGTCACGGTTATTTTTGTTGATTTAAATTAAATTAACTATGATTAAGGCCAAGTATGAAGTAGATACTACCAAGTTGAGGCACGGTACAATACCCCACAAAATTCACCCACAGACCATGTAGGACCCATCGACGGGTACCAGTGGGTGAGACTGTCAGAAAGCGTTAATCCCCCCTGAGATATTTATTTAATTCAATTGTTTAGGTGGGACCCAACCAGTAGTGGCCACCATTCACGCTTGCTGCCGTGCCGTGGGAAAATGGACGACTCAGATTTCGCCATCAATGAAGACGCACGGTACATGCGAACTCAGCCAGCTTTGCATACCTGGGTGATGATTGCACGAATCTTAAAGGTTCATTGACGATGTGCCAAATGGTTGAATTTTTTTTTTCCATCTGAGAATAAAAAACAATTATATATAACGTAAAATAAATTTTTAGGTGAAATCGTTCATCAAGAACACTGTTCAGCAATATATCGTTCGCCTCGAAGTCTCCCTGTTACATCAATTTAAAAGCTAAAAGTGCAATGTTCTGTCTTTCGGGAGATCTCAAAAGATAATAAAATTTATTATTATCGATTAATTTTGGCAAAAGATTGACTATACTAATAAAAAAAAATTTATAAAGTGATTATTACTATTTAGATGATGTACTGGCTTATTAACGAGGCAAAGAATAGACAAAGTAGAACTCTAATTTTCTGAAAATTCGCATAAAATTTTTTATTTCAATTGACAATTCTCAATTCTCCGTTTATTAAAATAACGTAATAATTATTTTTAGACAATAGAAACAAAAAGTTGTGTACTCTCATTTTCTTTTTACTACAGAATATAACTCTCGTATCACTTCTATCTTATATTTTCTATTATAATTCATGCAAATCTGTAATCGTTATTGTTATCATAAATTTAAAAAATTATCAATAATATCATTATTTTTCGCATAAAAAGATTTTGGTGTTTCTTTTTCTTATTTGTTTATTCTTTTAATTTGATTTTTCTTGAATTTTCTAGACCATCTCATTTATTGATATTTTTTTTTTGTTAAATGTGAAATTAAAATTTTTAATGTAAAATATAAAATTTAATTTAATTTTTATATCAAAATTTATGTTTAGTGTAGAATAAAAAAAATAAATGGCGAGGCCATTTTGAGGCCATTTTATTGTTTCACATCAATTATTTGATTGATAACTTGAACAAAATTTTTATTTTGATTTTCTAATTGAAGGAATTTTAGGTATGATTACACCAATCAAATTTAATAGCTAACTCAAATTATCAAAATCCTTAATTAAATTACCCTATAATTATGACCGATTAACATCGATTAACTACTTTATAACATAAAAACAAAAATCAAAGCTAAGATAAGTAATTTTTTTTATATCAAAATTTAAAATAAAAAGTCCTCTAGCGATTATCTAGTTTATCAAAGTTTTTAATCGATAAAATGCAACTATCGATTTGTAATCATGATTTTTCTTTTTTGAAATTTTATTATTTTTAATTTTTAAATAATTTCATTAACTAATATGTGATAAAAATTTATATTGAAGTGTAAAAAACAACTCATAATAATATTAAATATAAATATTATTAATAAATCATTCCATTATACAAATAAGTTGTACTGAATCATAAAATTATTCTTATAAATTGCATAAATAGAAGAAATTTATTGTTAAGTATCATTACAAATTTCATTTTAACATATAAGTCCATAAAAAGGTTAAGCTCTAAGTGAATGACTACAATATTATTTGTGTGCAATAATACGACTAAATAGAAGAGACTTAGATGAAAAGTTTAAGGCTTTATATTATTTTTATTTATAAGCTAGACATGTTAATCTGTGAAGGTAATTTAATAAAATGATCTAACATATTTTATTAATTTGACATTTTTTAATATTAAAAATCGACCTTAAAATTGAAACTATCAAATTTTAAAGAATAGAAATCAAAGCTGAACTCAGAGGTTAAAATTTTAGTTCAATTTATTCAAATTCATATTAGATTTTTATTTTTATTTTTCTACTCAAATGCCATTACATTATAATTCAAATTAACCTAACTCGGAGGTATCCTATATTTAAAAAAATAATTGTAGCTGAGTCCCTCAATTTACATAAAGCTTTCAAATGGATTATTAAGGCTAAACAAATCCCTGTTTGGCGCGAGGACCAAATCAGGACCAAAATGTTACTAATTTAAAAAACAACAATAATAATAATAATAAATAATAAATTTTAATCATTCTACACAAATTTTAATATAAAAAAATATTATTTTACTTTACATACTTAATAATTTTATTTTATATCCTAAATCAAAATACTCGATTTGAATATTTTGGTCTAGGATGTGAAATAAAGTATATATTTTTATTAAAAATTATTAAGTATGTGAAGTAAAATAATATTTTTTTATATTAGAATTTGTGTGAAATGATTAAAAAAAATTATTTATTATTATTATTCTTGTTGTTTAAATTAGTATCACACTCCATTACTCTTCTTTCTTATAAATTTTTTAAATTATCACGAGAAAAAAGGTGACAATAAAATGGAACAGTGAAAGCTGTGCAAGCCACGACAATGGCAACATGACAATTCAGATTTTAAAATTAATTTTATTTCACGTATTAAAATATATTTTTTCATCAATTTTATAAAATAAATTATTTTTTTATCTATGTTTTGGGATAGTGACAAACAAGCCCAAATGATCAAAGAATGTAGTTTCCCTTCATCAAAAAAAAAAAAAAAAAAAAGAATATAATTTCCATCATGCATTCACATCGAAGGCCGGTTGTCGTAGTCAACTTCTCAGACTCCAAGAATTGGGTGCCGAAAATTCTGCATACACTCAAATTCTTTTTTAAAAAATTTTATATCACACAAATTTATAATTTTTAAAAAACTAATATTTAAAATTTTAATTTTATAAAAATTATCAAATAATTTTTTACTTTATTTTTCTCCCAGACTTTGTTAACATGTCCACGATTACCCAGATAGCATCGTATTCTTTAGATTTTGATAATCCACAAACGAAATTCACAGTAATATGTTTCAATTTTTAAATAAGAATCTCTAAAAGTTAAAGCAATCCTGCTAGTTTTTAATATTCTGTTTTAACTCTTCGACAAACAAAATAACGACTTACAAGTTCAGCAATATTATTTTTCATTTCGGGCCATCAGAATTGCTCTCATAAGTCGTGATACATTTTACTCCCTTCAGGGTGAATTAAATATCTTATTCTATGTGCTACACTAACAATTTACTTCTTAAGTTCATTCAGTGGTGAGTGGACGCACTGCTACTCTTCTACTGTCGACCAGAGACAAATCCATCACTGATAAGCCCGCTCCCTCCTGCTTCTCTAAAGTCCTGTTTGGCGCGATGATCAAAATTAGAACAAAAAATATTACGAAAATTAGTTTAAAAAGTAATAATAATAATAATAATAATAATAAATAAAAATTTTAATTATTCTACATAAATTTTAATATAAAATATTTTATATACTCAATAATTTTTAATAAAAATATTAATTTTATTTCACATTTTACATTAAAATACTTGATTTAAATATTTTAATTTAGAATGTGAAATAAAGTTAATATTTTTATTAAAAATTATTAAATATATGAAATAAAATAATATTTTTTATATTAAAATTATATAAAATACTTAAAAAAATTATTTATTATTATTATTATTTTTTAAATAGTACTGTTTGAGATCTATAAAAAAGGGAGAAATAGAGTGAGAAAGGGGATGGACAGCTGGCGCGCTCTCTCACCTACGGCGGCGAACAAGTGGTAGAGTGGAAGAGAGAGAAAAGAACAAATATTTTAATATTTTTTTAAAAATAATATTAAAAAATAAACTTATTTAATTTTCATAAAATCAAAAAATCAGATATTAATTTTTTTTTTTTTTGATAAAAAACCCTTCAGGGTGCAACAAATTTAAGACAAAACAGAGCTACACTGAGAGTCCATCTTACACATGAGCATTTCCTCTCTAATAACGGCTTGAATAAAAAACAGAGCTTTCTTAAACCACACTTTCTGAGCCTCTATATAAGGTGCATATGGGCTACAGGTGTGTGCTGACGTCGTCTATATCCTTCCCGTCGGGATGTGATGATAATACTGATGACCTCAACAATTTCATGGCGATCCTATGTATTCTTTAGATGAGCGGCTGAATGAGGGAAAGGGTCTCCCAGTATGCTGAGTTGCTTAATAGGCTTCAAGGAGTCCCTCCTCTATCCAGACATGTTGCTTGCTTTTGAATCCTCTGCTAAAACAATGGTTGCTCGACGCCAACTTCTGCCTAGTGTTGGCTTCAAGAGCCGTGAGATGTTACTTGAAAGGGCTGCAATCAACTTCTTCCGTGGGAGTCACTAGCGACGCACTTCCAACCCACGCTTCCTCTTTTAATCGTCTACTGCTGTGCATCAATTTTATTAGTAATGGTTTGGATTGTTTAGGAGGATCCAGACCTTTTGAGCTCTTCTGTGGTGGTATTATTTGAATCCGCGAGTTTGCTTGCATCTTCAACGAGGATAGTTTGTGGCGAAAAAACCTTGTTTCCTCTGGTGATTTGCCTTGCTCTGTGAATGGGCATTGTAAGACTCCTTAGTGATCATGAGTAGGGGTTAGTGGATGGTCGTTGGATCTCTGTGAGGAGGATTATCGCAATGAGGAGCGTGTTACACATGGTAGCTGTGTGTTAATAATGTGTGAGTGGTCGATGATCGTTGTGAATTCTGGCATGGCTCTGCGATGCTCCAGGCAGAGACTTTCGATAGGGGTTAGTTCTTGTTCGATACTGTGAGTGTTCTAGTCACTTGTGCTGCAGTGGGTTTTAGGCCATGTCATGGGTTGAGAGAGTGAGTAGCACTTGATTCAGATTTGGCGCTACTGGGTCAGACAGTAATATAATCCAGTCCTCCGATGAGCCTGACGGGTGCCTGTGTGGACTAGCTCGATTGGGCATCCCAACGGATGCCCAGACGTTAGCCGAAATGCCAATCTTTTAGCACATGTCAGTCGTCCTGGCTTTGAGAAGCACAACAACAAGTAGTATATCAACTTTTTAATCGTAGTCGACCAGTAATCTGCAAAGTGGGGTATAAAGTCATAAGGATCTCCAACATGGAAAAAGCTTGATTTTGCTGCTTCGAACCGTGTAGGGCTCCAAACTATCATTCCCGATTGGGCTCCCGTGGGGTACTAGTTCCGGCTCCTCGCAGAAGTGGGGGCTGAATCCCGTTAATCTGAATGTTGGTATTTAAGGAAAGCTCCTGGATAAAATTATAGCCGCTTCGCACAGAGTACTTGCCTGAATAGTGAAGAGCCCAAATTTTACAATCCGGTGTTTGGAGGTCCCCTAGTGGTATGCTATAAATAGCTTTGATGTCCTCCTGAAAGAAATTCTCCTTTAAAATTGGGATGTTCCACCACCCATCATGTTGATTTATCAAAGCAGTCACTGTGGTGTCAGCATCAAGAGTATTGATCGGAGAGAACGGTTTGAAATCCCAACGTCTGGGGATCCATTTATCTTTCCAAATTTTGATCATTTTTCCATCTCCTACTCGCCAGATGAAGCCTTTGTCTATAATTTTTTTAGATATTAATTTTTTAAAATCAACAAAAAAAGTGATATTAAGCTTTAAAATAAAAAACAAGCAGTTATTTACCATTAAAATTACTAAAAAATAATAATTTAATAAAAAGAACCATAAGAATGATTTATTTAGAAAAACAAACAAAATTTATTTAATTTTGCGGACTTGCAATTGAGCATCATTGCAGGTGCCTAAAAGTAATTTACCCCATAAATTTATATGATTTCCAATCTTTCGATCAAACGAAGTCCTCCGTTATCTATAGCTCAATTTGAAAAGCAAGTCAAAATCAAAATTAAAATGATACTAATTAAAATAATAATAATAATAAATTAATAATTTTTTAAAATTATTTTACATAAATTTTAATATAAAATATTACTTTATTTTATATATTTAATAATTTTTAATAAAAAAGTAAATTTTATTTCACATTTTAAATTAAAATAGCTCATCTTGATAGTTAGAAGGCACAAATCCAAGGGAATAGGAAGTTCGTGTTTGATAGTGATGATGGGGAGGGGAATTCCCAGTCCCACCACAAGAAAAGACTGAAAAGTTGACGGGTTCAATGACCAGAAAAAAAAAAAAAAAAAAAAAAAAAAAACAGTATAAAGCAGGTGAACATGCTGCTGGAGAAAGTGAAGGAATGACGGGTGGTGGAAAATTCTCCCCTCCTCAACTCCTGGGGATCTTATCATCACAGGGCTATGCATAAAACGAAATATTCACAATAATCACATCACTAATTTAGGACGGTTATCGATCCGATTTCGAGCCGAATCAATACCGTCTCAAAATCAAATCGATCACATTAAATTGACTCGAAATTAACTCAAAATCAATTGGGTTCGACTTCGAGCCGATTTCAATTCATTTTCGAGTCGGCTCGAAAATAAAACAAATTTCAATTTTTTTTTGAGCCGATCTCGAGCCAGGTAAGCTCAACTCGATCCGGCTCGAAATCAGCTCAGTTTATAATATATATATATATATATATATATTAATATAATATGTATCCTTTAACTCGAGCTCCGATTTTCAGAAGTTAGACTTATTCCGGCTCAAAATCAGCATTCGAATCCATATATTACCGAGTCAAACTTTTTGGCTCATTTAGTCGCTCATTTAATGAACTCAATTTTGATCTCGATCTAAAATTAATTCAAATTTTCGATCGATTTTCAAATCTTCCGATCCATATTAACACCCTTAAAACCAAAATGCTCTTCATACGAACAGGACAAAACAAAAATTAAATGTAAATACCAATTGATCACCATCCAAGCTTGGAGTTTTCTGAAATTTCAAAGGAATTAGGGTTAATAACAAGTAAGTTCCTTTAGTTTGGGTCTACGTGCAACTCTAAGATCTCTCTAATTTTTCAAATTAACCAACTTGATCTCTAATTTTAATAATATGCAAAATAGATCATTCCGGTCTAATAAAAAGTACACAATAAAAAATATTTTTTCTAATTACTTAGATTAAGTTGGACATTATGTTCATCCAAAATATTGATGCAATTTTTAATTTAATCAAATTAGTCCACAAATTGATATAAATATTCATTCCATTGGTCTTTTTATTAAGACCAATGGACTCTATTTTGCAAATTTATCTCAAATTTAGAGGACCAATTTTATGAATTTGATAAACCAAATAGACCTAATTGCGTGAAAATCCAAACTAGAGAAGGTTAATTGCTATTACCAAGAATATCCACTGAATAGATTACAACAATACTTTCCAAACCTATACAATCAATACTAAGCATGTTGAATAATGTAAACATTCTCATGATTGACTTGAGTTTTAATTGCTATTGAACCAAGCAAACAATAACAATCAAGCCGCAGACTTTAATTACGTACATACCACATTAAACATCTTTATTTACGTATTACCCATTCATTCTTGTTTAATTACGCTACACACACTCCAAACATTACAAAGCTTACAACCACACACTTTAACTTGCTTTACCATAAGAAATCATAGTTTTTAAGTAACTTAACTATAGTTAAGTTACTTAAAATTTGAGCCGTTCATAAAAATTATGTTTGACTATGGTAGCGACGGCCGATGGCTGCGACGGAAGAAAAAAACCACGAGTGTTGAGGGGAAATCGGTGCCGATGGCTGCGACGGAAGAAAAAAACCGCGATCTGCGGTGATTTTAGGGCAAATCTCCATTAATATACCATGGTATTGAAGAAGAAAACTATTTACACAAGGGTAAAAATGTAATTTTTAAGATTTATTAACGGAATATTTTTTTTCAACTGGATTCTAACTGAGTTTAACTCAAGTGTGTGGTTGTAAGCTTTGTAATGTTTGTAGTGTATGTAGCGTAATTAAACAAAAATGAATGGGTAATGCGTAAATAAAGATGTTTAATGTGGCATGTACGTAATTATCCCTACAATCAATTACAGGTGCTGAAATTGTGTAGACTGATCGCTATAAAGAACTCTATACTCTGTGCTTGCCATGAATCGAATTAATCTGTATGACTTCTATGGTTTGCAGATTATCATTAGTGTGAAAGAACATAAAAAAAACCCAAAAAGTAGACGTAATTTTTAGCTTTTGAAATCTTTAATGGACATGCAACATGTCTCTCACCAATTTGTGCTCTTCATAGATCATCCACCTTAAATCCTCAGGAAGAAATATTACTGCAGATGACAAGGAATCGACAATTTAATTGAGAAAAAGATGCTGCTGCCCTGTTTGGCATGCGGAAGTTATTTGAATTTTTTTTTTTTTTGAGTTGAGGATAGTGAGAAAAATAAAATTATTTTTATATGATGATGTGAAATAATAAATTTTGTGTTTTTTATTGAGATATGTGTAAAATGTGAAATAAAATAAACTTTTTAGTATTAAAGTTTATATAAGATGTTAGATGCTTTTAAGGATTTGGACGGTTTTGATCCCAATGCCAAAAAGAGATTTTAGAGCTTGTTTGATCCTAAGACTATTTTGGTCCTGCCCAAGACCAAAATGATACCGATTAAAAAATAATATGATAATAATAAGAGAGAATTACATACATACCCCTTAAATCATCTTGAATTACATATTAAACCCCTTACTTTTTAATTTTACAACTTAACTCCCTAAATCATCCAAAAATAACATATTTAGGTCTTTCTTAAGATTTTCAAAGTATGTTTTTTGCTGATTTATAATTATTTGGATATCTATTATCAATAATATGTATATACAAATATTATAAATATTTTTGCAAATACACGTATTCTACTAGTTTTTATTTTTGGATGATTTAGGGGGTTAAGTTGTAAAATTAAAAAATGAGGGGTTTAATATGTAATTCAAGATGATTTAAGGGGTATATATGTAAATGCCCATAATAAGAGAGAATTACATATTTATTATACCTGCACAAATTCTAATATAAAAAATTTTTATTTTATTTTACATATAGTTTAGTCTTTATTATTTGGATTCACCATTTTGGGACTATCTGCAGTTTGGCCTCTATTATTTTGATGCACCATTTTGGTCTCTTTACCACACTAAAGTAAAGTGAATACTAATTTAATATTACCACCACCCACCCAAAGCCATCTAGAAAAAGAGTAGGTATTTTGGTGATAAAAAGGAATTCAATTTAAGACATCATATGCTCTCCCCTTCAAGCAAACACTCTAAAGATACTAAATGCACTAAAATGTTGGTTTTGTTGAAAAAAATATAAGAACTAAAGTCATAGATTGAGAAAATAGAAATATCAAATTTTAAGCAGTCAAGAGACATAGGAAACAAAGGTACCTTTCATTATTTGTCAATCCGCAGGCAGTTTTCCTCCATGACAATGGATTCTACAGGATTAAGCTGAGCCCAGACAGTAGCATCAAGATAACCCAGCTCGTAAAGCCTGTCAAGGATGTCGTCATCTGCAGGTTCCAGAGCCCAGTTGAACAGCTAAGGAGGAGCATGCAACAGTCACCAGTTCAACATAATGACGCTTAACAAAGAATAAAAGAATAGATTCATCTTTGGAGGAAAGGTTTGTAATCATGCTTAAGATTTGAAATTTGCTCGATAATTGCTCAAGCTTGAATTTTAATCGACATCAAATCAAAATTGATTTCCTCATGACCAAAAAGCTAACTGACCAAAATGAAATAAATTTGATTCAAGGTTCGTGATATGCGCATGTGCAATTACCTATATAATTACGTATGATATATATCATGTGCTAACGAGTGTCATCAACAATATTTGTGCAATAAAGAAGAACCGTATGCATAGCTGTAGGTGTAGTTTTGATTAGTAACAGACCAATACAAAAATTATGGAGAATGACAACCAGAGATAAGAACATCGTACAAATGCAGCGCCTGACAGTATTTTTGGATGGTGAAGAAGTCAAAATGAAATATCACTTAAGTAAAAATGGAGGGGCATTACTGAGCATTACAAGTAAAGCTCCTTTTTAAACAATGAGGCCTAGTATAAGTTGTGTTTGTTAAAGTAAAAAATACCACGATTGTGTTGACCTAGACTGTGACATATGCATCAAAGTCAACCTCCCATAACGCAATGTGATTGGGGACAAATCATGCAGAAGGTTGTGGGTCTATAACGATGAGATTTGATGAGGATGGGAGTGGTAGTCATCATTGGGGTTGTACAAAACAAGAAGTGCCTTCTAGGACAAAATCGTAATACTTAGTGTAAGATGAACCAATTTGGACTATACCTCAACAATGTCACATTCAAAAATGATAATTTGAAATAGTTTAAGATGTTAAGAATTTCTTTTCAAAAATCGATGTTATGAATTAGTAAACTCAACGGGGGAAGTTGATGTGCTTTATAACAAAAGTCCAACTTAACTAATCAGTGTACTTATGTTCTTTACAAATGTAATAAATTAGTATTGATAATTTGTAAATCGATTACATTATTAGTAGGCAAAATAATTAACTAGATTTCACCTCAAAAGGTGTAGCCTTTCAAGTTTTTATTTTATTTATCTTATTTTATCTTATTTTATCGAAACCTTTCAATTTTTAGATTTTACGCGCAAAAGACCCATATGGGCAAGCCCTTATGATTAATTAACCTTCCCATTGAGGACCGCTACAAAGAGTTCATGCAATTGGGCATACTATTCATGACACTTCGTATCTTTGCATACTACTCCAACATCTTTACCATGTAAGCCCATGCAGGAGCATGGTTATATCTAAACCAATTCTTTCCATTAACATATTTGTCAAGATCTTTGAAAATAGATTTATGCTAAACTACTATAAATCAAATGGTGAAAACCGCACCAGAGAGGAATGCTCCACACATTTATCGATGTGTTATCCATCGAAGACTGAGGAGCAACAAACACAAATTGGCTATACCTGGGCATTGGGCGGGTGGCCCCATGGATTAGCCAAAGCCCGATAAATTTTGAACGGGTTTGATTAACTATTTTGGAAATCCCGGCCCAGCCCGATTTGACATAGTCAAAACCCGGTTAAGTCCGATCCATGCCAACCAACCCGCCCATTGCCCAGATCTACTTCTTATATCTCAGACTTCTAATTAATTATTTCTATTGATTTATGTTATTTTTATGATAATGTTGAACTTTTTTTTAAAGTTTATTTATGTGTCTAAGGTGTAATCAATGATAAATTTATGCTAAGGCTTATATTTTTAAGATATATTAATTTATTGCTGTTGTTATTATTAGATGAGTCTTATATAATTTGATTGATGATCTGTGTTACTTTGTGAAGTTAAAAATAATAGTTTAAATTTTTACCATTAAATATTCTAATATATTAATTTAACATCCGTTAGACATCACTATTCACTAATTTGTTTAATTATTTTAAATTCATATCCTAGGTAAGATATCATAGGATTTTAGTAATTATCAACTTAAATAAAATTATACTAATATGTAATTATGGAAGACGTATATAGCAATATAGCATGCCAAAATATCCAGAACTTAAATTTATATTTGAATATAAATTTCGAACCTTTGGGGCCCGTGGGTAGCCCGTCCCTCACATTGGGCGGGTTTGATCATAAAAGTAGGCCTGTAAATCGGGCTAAGCCTAGCTCGAGCCCGCTTTGACTTAGTCAAAGCCCAATTAAGCCCGGCCCATGCCAAATTCGGCCCGCCCATTGCCTAGGTCTAAAACTGGCCATTCTTTATCTCAGTATTAATTTTTCATGAATCGATGCCCATTTAAATTTTCTACGAATTTTCCAAGTCTCAGGAAAGATCCTACCATATTGAGGATTACATGGGTTAATCCAATCATAACCCATGTAGAAAGGGACCTTGGAATACAACGTAAAAATTTGGGATTTTTGGAGTTTCCTAAAAATATTTATGAATAACTCATTTTTCTGGACCTAGATGCAAATTTCAAGCACAAAACTTTCAAAGTCATGCAAATATTTTAAGGAACTTGAAAAGCAAAGTGCAAACTTTTTTAAGCCCAAAGTCAATTTAAATTCATAGAGAGTTTGCTTCATCTCTTTTAAGCCCCAGTAAAAAACAAATTAGAATTTCTAGTCCAGGTTTTATATAACATATCATCTGAATGCAAAATTCTGATTGTATTTTATGCCATTTTTTATTGCAGGTCCAGGAGGTATGCTTTATTAATAAGTGCTATATTTTGGGACAAAATTCCATTCAAAGTCACGGGAGTTATTTGTAATATTTAAAAACATAGAGAATGAGATTTAACATCTATCATTTTAGTAGTTATCCTTTTCTATTAACCGAAACTTTCTCTAGATTAGCTAGGGCGACAAGATTGTTATAAATAAATCATAGGCAATTATTTTTAATTTTCTCTCATTTCTTCTGATTCTTTCCCCCTTATCCTTTGTTCTTTTTTTTGCTGAAAATTCTGTTAAATGTGAAAGAAACATGATTATTTTGCCATGATCTTTTTAGTCCCCTTCCAAACAGAGAGTTGTGGGAAGGTAGAGGATAGTAAAGGGAAGAATTGGGTGGCAAAAAGAAAACTGTTTAAGAGATGAAGGTTTACATTGGGTGGCACAGAAAATATATAAAGAGAGAGATGAGGAAGGCATGAGGGAAAAGTAATAAAGAGAGGCCAAATAGACGTATAGTGGTTCAAAGCAGTGGCAGAGTTGTAGAATTTTTTTTGTATCATATTTATTTTTAGGTTTTGATGAGATCGGTCAAAATTTGACTAGATGTCGATAAAATTGACTAAAGATTAATGGGAAATTTGGCAATTAGTATTGTTTGAGTTAAATTTGGAAGTGTTTATTAATTAAGCCGATAATAGTTTATTATTTTATTTTTACTAGTTTTTAGGCACGTGCATTAATTGCATGTGCTTAAATTTAAAAAATACATAAGTTTTTATTATAAATATTATTAGCAATTGAGGGACAAATTATTGTAAGAAATTAAGACCTGAGATGAATACCAAGCGAAATAGGATGATTAAACTGTAATATTTTAGGACCTAAAATAAATACTAAGAGAAAAGTAGGAACTAAGTTGTAACGAATTATAATTTATGTTATGAGCAATTAGGACTAAAATAAAGACAATAGAAAATCGAGATCAAATCATAATTTCTTAGGATCAAGAGCCAAGCCTTAAAAAAGTTGAGAGACAAAATTATATGTTCAATTATAAAGAATTAGGATCTAAAGTAAGGACTTAAAAAGACTAAATTGTCACTTCATTGGATCTAAGACTAAGTCTACGAAAAATTTGAGAACTAAATTATAATTTTTGTTTTTAAAAAATAAAAAACTTGTAATCAAGTTGACCATGTTTAAGAAAAGTTAGGGGACCAAATTATAATTTTTATAATAAGTAATTAGGATTTAGAATTAAGACTAAAAGCACAAAGACACTAAATCGTAATTTATACCCCAAGACCATGACAAGACAATGAGAAGTTGGGGTACTAAATTATAAGTTATAAATATCTAACACAAAAGCTAAGATAAATTTGAGGAGAAATTATAAATTTTTATAGTAATTAAGACATAAAATTAAGACTAAAAAAATTAAAGGACCATGCCATAATTATAATTTTCATTATAAGTAATTATGACCTAGAATAAAGACAAAAAAATTGAGGCACAAAATCATAATTTCACAGAATGAAAAAAAAAAACTTAGAGGATCAACTTATAATTTTATTATAAGTAATTAAAACCTAAAATCAAGAGTAAAAGAAATCAAAATACTAAATCATACTTTTTTCAAATAGAGAAAATTTTCATTCTCTTTAAACTAAGACAAAGCCTAAGAAAAGTCGAAGATCATACTATAATCTTCGTTACAAGCAACTAGAACTTAAAATCAAGACTATACGAAAAATCAAGACCAAATTAAGAAAAGTTGTACGAACAAATTACAATTGTTGTTGTAAGTAATTAAGATATACAACCAAGGCTAAGAGAAATCGGGAGACTAAATAGTAATTTCTATTATAAGTTATTAGGACCTAATACAAAAACTAAGAAAAATTGAGGACAATTTAAAAATATATGGGATTTAAGAATAAGTCTAAGAGAAATCGAGGGGATCAAATTAGAAGTTTTATTTAGCACTAAACTATATTTTTTTAAGAAAAGTCGGAAAATCAAATTATGGTTTTTCTCAAGCAATTAGGACCTAGAACCAATACTGACAGAAATCGGGAGACTAAACAGTAAATTTTGTTATAAGATATTAGAGCCTAATACAAAACTGAAACCAAATTAAAACATCATAGTATCTAAGAACAAGCCTAATAAAAGTCAGGAGCAAATTATAATTTCTAAAGATTTGAGACAAAGCCTAAGAAATGTTATGAGAAAAAATTATAATTTCTGTTATAAGCAATTAGAACTTAGAATGAAGACTAAGAAAAATCCAAGGACTAAGTAATAATTTCGTGTTATAAGATAGTAAGATCTAATAGAACAACTAAGAAAAATTGCTACCAATTTACAATTTCATGAGAACAAAGAACAAGCTTAAGAAAAATAGAAAGACTAAATTATAATTCTCTTTATAAGTAATTAAAGCTTAGAATCAAAACCAAAACAAATCAAGGTACTAAATCATAACAATAATTAAGGACTTAAAATCAAGTTAAAAAATAGAGGGACTAGATTGTAATTGTGCGCTAGAAGATAAATTTTTTTTTTACCTCCATATATGATAAAACTTTTGAACAATTTGTAATTTTGCTCGGATATTAAATTATAATTTATGAAGACCTCAAATGAAAACTAAGAATAAGACAAATAAAAATCAAAATTTTGTATATTATAATTTTTTATAGCCATTAGTACTTAAAATTAAGTTTCATTGTAAAGTACCAAACTGTCAAGTCTCTTTGCTTTCGCTACCTCTATATGCCGGGCTATATTAGGACCTAATAGCAAAACTCAAAAAATGTAATCTAAAAATAAGCTTAAGAGAAACTGGAAGATTAAATTATAATTTTTATTGTAAGTAATTAAGACTAAAATCAAAACTAAAATAAATTGAGGTACTAAATCGTAATAACATTTAAGGACCTAAAATCAAGACTAATAAAAACTGAGAGACCAAATCATAATTTTTTGCTAAGAGACAGTATTTTTTGCACTACGTAGCACAAAATTTTTAGATTAGATCATAATTGTGCACGAGTACTAAATTATAATTTATGAGAATCTATGATAAAAATTAAGATAAATTGAGAGACTAAATTACACTTTTTTAGTCATTAGGACCTAAAATAAAGACTAATAAAAATTGAGGGAACTAAATTATATTTATTTGTAGCCATTAGGATCTAATATTAGGAAAATTTGTAATTATTAAGACCAAATAGTAATTTTTAATCTCTCGAATAAGACAAGTTTTTTTAGTAGGAGTAAAAAGACAATTTTAATATGGATTCACACTTTTTATACATAGAGAGAGAGATCTCTCAGGCTTTATATAGATTGGATCAATTGGAATTTGGAGTCTGGAGGACTTTGGGATATGAATGGTTTTGGTTTTGAGGGAAAGTTTGTTAATTTTCGGGTTAAATTGTAGGTGATTTAAGCATGATTTGAGGTAGAAGTATTTATATCAAATTGACTTCAGATTAATTTCTTAAAGATAATTAGGTGGGTCAAATAGGATTTTTTATTTTAAATGGATTTGAGTTTGGTTAATTTAATTTGGTTAAAAATAAACGTTACATAGAGCAAGTCAGATAAGGTTATGAAAATGGGTAAAAAATACTTTTTAGGATAAAAGTATAAGTTAGTATGGAATGGACTAATGCAAGCAATACCTCAACAATGTTAGATTGGAACATGATAACTAGTTCAAATAACACAACTCAAATCAAAAACATAGTTGATGTGGAATTGATACTTTATATTCGAATTGAGGCCAATCCGCTGAATCCAAATCAATGTTTAAGAGCTAGAAAAAATGAAGTTAAGGTGCATGTTAGATGGAAATGGGTGGGTTGGCAAAATTACCTGTCTAGGACTAGCTCTGTTCTCTGGGTTGCAATCAGGACTAATACCTATCCCTCTCAATCCCAATCGTTTAATGGGGAAAGCACAGACACGAACCTGTCATGACAGTCATTAACTTTGAGAGAGATAAGAATCATTTAGCATCAGTTTTTGTCCTCCTACGAAGTATTCACTTGAAAATTTACTTGAAATTTGATATTGCAGAGGAGGCATTTATGAACAGTTACGAATAGTGAATGGGTTATTTAAAAAATAAATAAATAAAAAGGCTTTGATGGGCTGTAGTTACAGGGCAGATACATGAGCATCAAGGCCCACTTACTAAAACAAGCAACAAGTTTTATATTTAGTGTGCTACACACACAAGATTTCAACTAGACTAGATAACAAGGAGCTTGTGATGATTCTGAATGGCAAATGAGCACAAACTGTCTGTAAGCCAAACAGATCATCAATACTATCCTCTGCAGGTCAAAGGATTGTTAGAGCTCCCAAACTGCTCATCCATTCTGAAGTTTTTTTGTTCAACTAAACAGCATGAAGACTAAAATTCCCAGAGGTTTTCTGGCTATGAAAAGAACAAAATAGCATACCGTATTTGAGGCAGAAGTCGGTGGCATAAACAACGTCAAACCCCCATCAATACATAGTCGATTGCGGAAAATTGTAGCTGGCCTTGGAGCTACATACCTAAAGAAGTGACATTTGACCAAAGATCTCATAGCAAGTTACCAAAGGAAGTTTAGCAGCAAAAGATATTAGACTTTAAGGTCAGTGTACCCAGGAATAAATGAAGACGTGATGACTGCATTAATAAGGTCCTCCTTGGAATCAAATTGATCCACAAGTAAACCTCTTGGCCTCCAAGATAATTGAGTAATAGCAACTAAAATGAGCCAGGAAAAAGAGGCTAGTAAGATTAAAATAACAGAAAGCCTGCTTTTATCTAACCCTCATAATATGCCCAAAAACTAGCATAGCAAACTAATTTTGCATTTCTCCATCAGGTATATCACAACAGGGAGACCAATAGAAAGTAACTTCAAGAAATGTAAACTCTTAACTACTGATACCATATTGATGGATGCTGCGGCCAAATTCATGATGTAACATGCCTGGAAATGAGCATAATATTCCAGATAAAATATGTGTGCCACATGTTCCCCCCAATTATCTTCGCCATAAGCAATCCAGTCATTCTTATATTGTGATGCCCATAGCCAAAGAAGGCGGAGAGTGATCGTCGAGTGATGTCCCAAGAAAAGAGAATCATTGGAACAAAGTGCGGCTCCTAGCAGGCTTCTAGACCGATAAAATAACCGTGAGAGGGACATAAAAATGAATCATCCCACATCGGAAAGAAAGAGAAGATCCTGAGCTGTATAAATATAACGTGATCTCAAATGGTAAAGGCGTCTTCTGGGGAAAAATCGTAAGGCTAATAATAGGAAATTCCGTAGTTAAACGTGCTTAGGCTGGAGTAGTATTGGAATAGGTGACTTCTTGGAAAGTGCTTAAGTTATGTAATTTTCAAAAATTAAAGTGGACAATACCTCTACATTGGGATCACGGGATGTTACAAATATGATATCCAATGGTATCACATAAGATAATGAATGTAGCAAGCCATTCGCAACTATAAATTTACTTTTGTGTACAAGTTTGATAAGACAGAGCTGAACAACATGAAAGATTATGATATTTTTCACACGCATAGACCTAAATCAAGCAAATAAAACAAGAATTGTGTATTAAAATCCTATGCTGTATTGTCAATATCCCATTTGTAACTGAGCAATCTTACTTTTCATTTGAGAAAAATTAGGTGTAACTCCACTCTACTTGATTCGGTAACTTAACACAACCATCAGTTAATAATCACAATTTCATACAGTGGTTATGAATATAAATTTCATACAAGGAAAGATAAGATAAACTATTCATTTCATGGGGAGGAGACAAATTATAAAGACAGTGAAAAGGGGCATCGGAAGCCTATCAAATCCAAGAAGTTCACACCTAGCTTAATTTGACAGGAAAATACTGTAAATTAGAAAGTGGCTATTTAGCCTGGTCCTAGATGCACACAGGAATTAATATGTGCTTACCTCGAATCCTCCCATTAGACTTAATGTGAACATCATGTGGCAAAAATTCATTTAGAACATTTCTCAGCACTGCCTGCATCCACAAACAAGGCAACATGGTCATGCATGTGATCAGTAGAGTTGTGTATCATTATTTTGTTAAATAAACGTTTGAAAATAGATACAGTGTGGCAATACAGATATCCTATCAGTTTTACATCCTTTCAACAATAAAGTGGTGGTGCTGACTGTTGGAAGTCAAATAGACTAGATCCTTAGACAACCGCCTCGAAGTCAAAAACTGTCCTTTTCAACTTTGTGTATTCGAAAAGGAGAAGCAACAGAAAACTTCTCAGAACTTTTAAGGCAATGGATCTACATAGTAAAGACCAACACAAGCATAATCTTTTTTATGAGGAAATCCAAGCTCCAAGAGAAAATCCACAGTAATCAAACTCAACAACAATTTCACTCAGAATAGTAGTAGAAAAAGACATTTTTTTGCCGGAACACTATGGAGGATTGCAATGGTCTTCACATAGATCTATATTGCTACCTAAAAGATATTCACTACGTGACTAATCTAAATCTTCTTCACTTGTTTTTCCTTATAGAAAAGATGATAAGTTGTTCTCTCCGTTGGTGAAGGCTTTAGGCAGCTGATATTTTGCTTGAATAACTGCTCCACAAACTAGACTCTCTGGAAGGTGTTGAGCTCTTAGATTGCTGATCAACCTCATGATGCATCTCTTTGCTCTTCATATAACAAGAATACAACACTGATTTTAACTCTGTAGCGACGAAAATACCCTCATGTGCTATCCAAAGTAGCCACTCCCACATGAAGGCCTGCTAAGAGGCCGGGCATGATCACTCCTACATAATCATCTGTAAATTCTTTGAATTTTCTTGAACACTTATTCAATTAATCGACAAAATTCATTTTGAAGAATAGGAGAACAGTAACTTCTTCATTTTAAAGAACCTCTTCTCGAAGAACACCTTCTTTGAAGGATCACTTTTGTTTAATATACTTTTCTTCAGCTTTCAACCTTGTCAAAAAAAGGATATTCTTTGCGACCTTGTTGAAAAAATGATACCCTTTTCGACGTTATCGAAAAAAGAATACCCTTTTTGACACAGTTTTTCATCTTTGCTTTTAAAACAGATAATCTTCCAGATAACTCCACCTTCGAGGATAACTTTGTTAGAGGATCTTCTGCAAAAATTCTTCTTTGACTTGTCATTTTTTTTGATGCCTATTCCCAAACAATTTGCTAAACATCCAACAATAAAGATACTTTGAATCACAAAAGCAAACAATCTGAGAATGACTATTAACTAAATGATTCCATCATTTTGATCCATAATTTCATACCGCAACATAAAAAATTATTTGGCAATTAAAAAGAAAGTTCTCTCTAAGGATGAACACTTGCACAAAAACACCATAAAAACTTAAAAAGTGAGATGCCAATATAAACAAGAAAAGGGAAAGTTCTGCATACCCCTAGCCTAAATGCAGTGCCTTTCACACGACAATCCTCAGCCAAAACCTTGGTAGCATGCAATGCATCGCCCATACTATTTCCCGAAGCAATAACTGCACAAACTATAGCACCAGCTGAAGAGCCAGCTAATGGTGTAGTTTCCTTCAAAAAACATTGAAAGTAACTAGATTAGTATCGGATAATGTAACTACAAATAAGCAATCACGAAGAAGGTTATCAGTTTTGAATGGACTTCAATCCAACTCAGTCACACACAAATCGCAGGGTAGATGTCCTAGATGCCTAGTAGAAAGAATTTACAATCATTACAGGGGAGTCACTCCCACATAACAGATAGCTCATCTCAAAGATTCAAACTAATTTTTTCACTAGATTCTGATTAGGCAATCAAACCATTGAGCTAAAGTCCAAAATAGGTGTATCAAAATATTAACAGGAAAATTGAAACTGGAAGCACTAAGAAAATTGAATCCATTTCTAAGAAATTTTCACCTTGCTTGATGCCAATGTACTTTATTACGTAAAGTTCCATTACCACGATTTACACTAAAATCTAATCTAGCATCTGAAAGGTAACGCATGCTTCGACATTCATACAGGCTCTACCGGAAGCAGCGTATTGTTAAGTTTCTAAATCCTTATAAACGGGACGACCTATGAATACGGAGTACCTGGATGTATCCCTTATCGAGAAGGAGCTGTGCAACGCCGAGGTGATAGGGGAACAGGAGTCCAGCAGCAGAGAAGCTGAATCCAGGGCTCGTGACCTTCTTCCTCTTCCTCTCAGCCTCCAAATCCTCGATCCTCTGTTCCCATATTACCGGTTCCTCCACCGCCGACGCATCTCTCTCTCCTCCCTTGGCATACCGCGGCGCCTCCTCCCCACGATCAGCCACCAGCTCCATCACGTCCTCTGGCACAGCGACGGCCCTCTCAGTTACAGAGGAGGATCCTCGGGACCTGAGAAGCAACGAAGCAAGGCCCAAGAATAGCTCCCCTGTAGCGACAGCCAGAGATCTCTTAGCCTCCGCCACAGGCGCCGGCGTCGGACCGGTGCTCATCTCCCCGTTCCCCCTCACGCAGCACCAAAACCGCCGCGGCCGAGTCGTGGAGAATCGGATACTAGGGTTAGAAATAGTGTTCGGAGAGAATAGAGGGCGAGGGTTCTGAAGGAGAGAAGAAAGTGCGCCGACGGCGGCCATGAGGGACCGCCGGGGATGACCTCCGGGCTTCCAAAGCATTCTTCCCTTTCCTTCGCCGCGCGTATTATATAGCAGCTACTGATAGCGAGAGGACCGGCACGTAGTTATATCGGCAATAGTTCGTAACAGTATCGGCCGAAAAGGAAGCCGACAAGAGACCGTGCGCGTCCGACTTGTTTTAACGACGCAGAAGGGAAGTATGAATTATTTAAATTTTAATATTTATATTTGTATTAAATATAAAATAAAATTAATTTTTATAATTAAAATTTATATTAATTAAAAATTTTGCCACAATCAAACGAGATATAAATATTATTTTATTTTTAAGTCTGTTTGATTGCAGAAAAAAATAATTTCAAATATTTTATCAAAATTTTTAATATATATAATTTAAAACAAAGTTAATTAATTATATTATATATGAAATAATATAATTATTTAATATTAAAATTTATATAAAATGATATATAAATATTATTTTATTTTTAAAAATAAAATCAAATTTTAGTTTAAAAAAAAATAATCATAATTAAATTTTGTTTCAATCAAATTAATCCTTTATGTTTATATAATATTTAACTTATTATTAGTATTATTTTAAAAAACAATTAAATTTTTAAAAAAACTCCACAAAATATGTATTTTATAGGAGTAAGTTTTATATACGGAGAACTGAATGTTTGACCACTCAATCAGTGTCTACCAAATCAGCACTGAGTGGAGCTCACTACTGATATGATGAGTGCTGATTGGTGAGCTAAACGTTCAGCTCCCCAAATGCAGAAATTTTTCATTTCAAAAGTGTGATTGTTGGGCCGCTAGATGGCGAAGAAAAAAAACAGTGACATACTAACATCATTTTGATGATAATTAGTGTGGCTTTTTCTGTTGCCACGAAAATATTATTAGGTTCATTTAACAGATAAATATGACACGTGGATGACAACTAGTGGCGAAGCTAAGACCTCGTATCAAAGAATCAAATAAATTGTTTATAATAATATTATAAAATTTTAAAATTATTTAAATTATAAAAATACTAAAAATTTTAAATTTCAAAAATATTAACATAAAATATGTACCTTACATAAATTTTAAATATAATAAAATAATATTATAATTGATTTGATATAGTCCTAGGTCAATTGAAAATTCATTTAAATTAACATTTATCTTCTTTTTTTTTATCAATTCCAAATATCTTAATAATCACTTTATTTGAATGACAATTGTTCATTAAAAGTTAATTTTTGCTTGAAAAGTTTTTCGCAATAAGCACATAAATTGGAAACTAACTTGAAGTTGAATAATTTTTTTTTTTTTATAATCTATAAGATTATAATGAGTACATTGGCCTAGGCAAAATATAGTAAATCAATTCATATACCACAAGATATAATAAATAATATTGTATTCATCAACTTAGGCTACGATATTCGGAGAAGTGGCTCGGGCGACTCGTAGTTGCTAAATTTTTTTTTTAATAATATGGGGGCAATATGTAATTATAATATTAAATAACTAATATAAACTATTATTGTATTATAAAATTTCAGGAGATGCGGTTGATGACCACCTCACTAATGGAATTGTGTCAATGTACTAAATAGGAGCGTGCAAATTATGATTTAAATCAAAAAATTGAATTAAATCGTTTAAATTTAACGGTTTGATTTGGTTTAGAATCTAACAGTTTAGTGATAATTTGATATTTTGAGTATTTCGGTTAATTGGTTTGGGTTTGATTTCACATGTTTGGAAATCAAACCGACCAAATTAACTGATTATTAAATAACCCATATATAAATATGATTTTAAGATTGGGTCAGTTTAGTTGTATTATAATAATTTTACAGTATTAATTTTGAATCTATTGAAGTGACAGCATATATGTATATTTATAAGTTTTTATAATGTATTTTTATGCTAATTATTTAGTATATTTTTTTAGGTGTGGTAATTAGGATGAGTTCTTATAATGAAGACTATTTGAAAACTTAAAAAAATATTCATCATTTTTGATAAACAGATAAAATTTTTGTTATGTAATTTTGATTATACTGTAATATTGATGTAATAATATGTGCAATTGCTTCTGAATTCTTTTAAATTTTTTGTTAGTTTATTTTGGTAATGCAATGAAGTTATTAAGTTAAATTACTTATTGTGCTAAATTACTCTTATATTAAAGCATTATCTAAATCATATTAATATTGATATATTTAATATTATTATAAGAAGATTAAGAAAATTTTTGAGATAAAAAATATAGTTTTAACCGAACCAAACCAAGCCAAATCGATATTTATTTGGTTGGTTTAGTTTGGTTTATAATCTAATCTGGTTGGTTTGATTTCATTAAATCTAAAACCAAACTCAATTCTTTTTCTTTATTTGGTCACTAAACCAATCAATTAAACCGAATGCACAAGCCTAGTACTAAATATACAATAAGAGCATATTTAGAGGGATGAAAAAGAGTGGGGATGAGAAAGAAAATTAATTAGAATTTCAAAAAAATTTAATAATAAATAAAAATACTTATTTGATGATTATTTTAAAATTAGGAACTAGCTATTAATTTTTTAAAATGATAGATCTATGTAATATTTAGGGTTGATAATTTATACTCATATCTATTTAATCCGGCCCAATCCGCCCTTAATGGGATGGGCATGAGTATTAAAATTATACCCGTGATTAATAACCTACCCCTCCCCGTTATAAAAATGGACAGGTTCCTGTATGACTCGATCAAACCCACCCTGATCTATAACTCGAATAAAACCAAAGTCATGCTTGTAACCCTTCGAGCTTGTTAACGACTTAAACCCAAGTCCTGCCTATCAGTGATTGAAACTCAATCTTCTGATCGCATCGAGCGATGCCCTACACCTGAAACTCCCAAATGCTTGTCCCTCCCTCAGCCGCATCACCTTGCAGCAAGCTTTTCTAGCCTCCTTACAACTCAGGCTTTCGTTGATGGCCCGACCCTGCTTCTTTTCGCCGCTAGCTTCCCCACGTCCCAGACTTCCAATGATAGCCCTATGTTTCACCATGCAACTATGCTCCCCAGGCTTCTATCGAAGCCACAAGGTCGACAGTGTGGAGAAGCTCCACGCTTTTAGGCCACTGCTGTAAAGACCTCTCGCACAAGATTATTTACAATGAGGCGCTGCGAAGTAAGATGGGGAACTAGAAGTTGAAATTGTGCAAGTCACAGGGTGAGAAGGGTCGGGTATGAATATCATGAAATAGTAATTGAGAAAGGGCAAGGCGAGGTGGATTCAAGTATGGGGCGAATATGAGGAATAAGTTATGTATAGTGTGGTGAGTTTGGGTGTTAGTTAACCCGCTCCAAACCCGCCCTGTTGCCGCCCCTAGTAATATTAAACCTTAAACTAAGAATATATGTATAATTTATCTTTTTTTTTTAAATTGTCATAATCCTTACTTACATGGCACGAAGGAAATATACTCCTCAATTATATAAATTAAAACACTAATAATGCGTTTACTTAATGAAATAACTATTTCGTTTCACTCTTATTCCTTATAGGATAATTAATTCAATGTTTACTTTGATGAAATAATTATTTTATAGGAATCTCTATTTTATATTTCATGAAATAGCTATTTCTTTTTTCTCAAGAAATAGTTATTTTTTGTATTCTAAAAGTATTATTTTAAAATTATCTTTATTCATAAATTTACACACATATCAGTATGTATATATATGTATATATATATATATATATATATATATGAATATACATGTATGCAATATTATGCATATAAATTATATTCATCTAATTATTTATTTAAAATTAAATTTAATAATAATAAATAATATAAAATTTCATTAATTTTTTTTTATAAGAAAATTTTTGTTAAGTTATATTTATGAGTATTTTATTAATTTTCTTTTATATTTAACATATAAAACACATCAAAACACATGATCTAATCTTTGACTTATATTATAATCACATTATTTAATTTTCTTTCGTGCTGTCAAAGACCCAATTAAATGTTAGATAAATCTCACATTAGTCATTTGCATATTCATTTTTTTAATTAAAGTCTATGAAAATATTTAGTAAAAGCATAAAAAAATTTGAAATTATCAATTTTCACGATCAAAGTTCACGATAAACAAATTAGGAGATCCATTACCCATCTATTGAAAGAATCAAATTCAAAGTTTATTTTTTAATTCATTTAATAAATGAGTAGAATATAAATAAATTTAGTTTTTTTTTAATGTAAAAATAGATCGAGTAAAAACTGGTGACCGTACCTACTGCTTATAAAAAAGTATGCGGACATCCGCAGAATCTGGATGGAAAACCGTACCGGCATCTTTAGGCCTGTCAACGAATCAGATTCAGATCGGGTTGAATCCGACTCGAATTTAAATTCATATATGTCGGATTGGGTTATATATCGGATCAGGACATGTCGATCCATATCCTCTCGGGTCGGAAATCGAATCGGTTCAGAACTCGAATTTTCGGATTTAATCTATTTACAATAAATGTGATTATTTTTAAGTTCATAATCAAATTTAAAACAATGTTAAATTTATTAGAAATAAAATAAGAGAAGAATATTATATTTTTTGAATTATTTAAATATTTTAATATAAAAATCATATACATTGTAAAATATAAACTGAGTACTATAAACTATAATGTACTAATATAATTTGTGAGAATTTTTTATTAATTAATTATAGTGATATTTTTTATTTGAGGCTTCTAATAAAAAGATTATTAGCCACAATATATCCATGTATGAACTATAAATTAGACCACACTTGATCTTAGCCAAAAGGCCGAGAAAGGTATATATGAACTATAAATTAGATTACATAAATGGATCGAATTTTAAATGGGTCGGGTCAATGATGATTTATATTCGATTCATTTATTTGTAAATGGATTAGGTCAGTAAACGAGGCGGATCGTTGGGTCAAAAAAATTCATTTAGTGATTTAATCGAATCAGAATTCGGATCAAATCGAGTCATGATCTGATCCATTGACTAGCCTGGGCGTCTTTATACGAAGCTTTTTTTTTTTTATTTATTCTTTTCTTTTCTTTTAACACAGTAAAACCTCATCGGACGGTGCAGAGCTTTGACCAGATCGCGGCTCGCCTACTCTGAAATTACTTTCTACTATCTCCCTCTCGGCCGGCGGCGGGGAATCGGAGGAGCTGGGAATTACCGGTGGTGTGGGTTGGATATAGATGAAGCTTGGAGCTGTAGATCGAGAATCGTCGTGAGCATGGCGCTGCCGAGGGGCGGCTGGGACGAGGAGAGCGCCGCCCCCATCGGCGATGACTTCCCGACGAGCAAGAAGCCGAGGTTTGGTAGTTCGAGGTTCCCGTTGTCGAGATGGGAGCTGGCAGCCGCCATCGCCGTCTTCTTCACGTTCATCATCGGGATCTTCTCCATTTTGGTTACCATGCCCAGGGAAGAATACGACAAGATCCTCCGACTGCCGCGGAATCTATCGGATCTCAGGGTTCTAAAGTGTGGTTTTTCTTTCCGAATCATACCTGATATTGGATTTTGCTTGCGATTTAGATTCGTTTAAGCATATTAAGTCATAGAAGTTTCTTGATGAAAATTATGCCAAATTAGGGGAACCTCGCCCTTCGAACTGATGGGAAGAGAGGGAGCGGCTGGCAATGCAATGTCTTTACACTTTTTTTCTGGGGCCTGGATGATTCCTTGGATTGAAGTCCCCTGGTGATAATATAGCCTGCGATGAACCTACATCTAATTATTAGGATTTCAAGCACGGAAGATCAAATTTAGGGCACATGGTTCTTATATCTAATGAATGATCAAATTTAAGATTACTATTAATTCTGTGACTTGCACAAGTCTTTTGTTGTTAACCAACCACTCGTAACTATTCATTGTTTAGATTGGAGACTGACCATGTTCAAGCAGACGTTCAGAGGTTCACTAGAAAGACTACTTTTTCTTAACTGGCTCTTATGCGTCGTGGTAAAGTTTGATAGTGTCACTTTGGTTGGAATGATAAAGGGACTTCCGCCTAAGTGAATAGTGGTTTGCTTATGGTTTCTAGATAGTTTTGGCAGACCTATTTTCTCTAACTGTAGTTGAGCATTGTTTGGTTGTGGTTTAATTCAAATTTAATGTGACTGACTGACAAAATATTTTGAGATTTAGACAGTTATCATCCTGAACCAAACATGGAAAGTTTGGTGCTAAGCTGGGAAATTTAATGATAGATTAAAGGATTGGCAAACTGTCCACATGCTAGTGTTGGTCTGGTTCTGAGATTTATATAACCACATTTTTAATGTATGCCTATGTAAAACTTGTGCTTTGAAAGGTTAAGGCTATCAAAATAAATACAGTCAGGCATGTTAAGTATTTGTAACACTTTTGTCCATGTGTGTTTGTGTATTATACTATTATGTATGCGTGTATTGACTTAATGTTTGTAGTTATGTATTGTATGTAGGTGCTTATTTATGTGAATTTGTTTTTTTCATCTGTGAATTGGAATGTAAGTGCTTATTTATGTGAATTGGTTTTTTTCACCTGTGAATTGGAATGTATGTGCTTATTTATGCATTTGTGTATGAGGCATGCTATGTTTGCGTGTGGACAGTGTTTAGGATCATATTTTGTAGATTTACAATATATGTAGTTAGTTTATAGGACAGTTATAACCATGTCATTCATTCATATTCATGTAGACATGTTCATTCTAAATGGCAAGCCTTCAAGGTTAATCAAGGGATATGTAAATTTGCAATGGTTACAGGATAATACCAAATACCAATACTTAATATTGCAATGGAGTATCGTCGATACCAAAATTTGTATGATTTGAGGTGGCATTTGGATCATATCGCTCAAGTATTCATATTCCAGTCATATGCAATGAAGTTGTGGAAGAGAGGCATATTTTTTGCATGGAAAGTTACAAACAGGGAAAAAACATGATTGCCTAAAGGCTAGGAGCAATGAAGCATTTATTTTTTTTACCATATATGTATGTGTGTTTTCCATCTTCTGTAGAATTATTCTTTGTGTTATCACGCATATGGGCTTACATTCCTTAGCCAATTGCACATGTGTTGACACAATTTTTTATCAATAGTCAATCGAGAAATAGGGGAGGTTGTACGATATCGAGTGGTTAAATCTACGCAAACACCTGGATCCTAAATCGTGAAAAATAAGAAAAATATAGATACTGAATTTACATGATTCAAAACCCACCCTCCTACATCAATTGGAAGATTCACTATGTAATAAGAAACTTCTTAGTAGAGGTTTCATTTAAGAGAATATATGGGTCAGACGAAGGAGAGAAAGCTATCTCCTTGAGAGGAATGAGGAAAAGAGATTGAAAAAGATTAAGAGACCTTTTCTTATCATCTTAAATCTCCTTTTGTGTGGAGTAGTCTTATATTGATAATAGATGTGAGGTTTTTTAACTTCTCTCATTTGATAGCTTCTGTCACTTAATGGCTCTGTTTGTTATTATGGAAATGATGGTCCATCTAGGAGTTACATTAATAGTTTAATGGGGAGCAGTTATGTAGCGTTACTTAATTTCAAACATTTCTTCTGGCTTTCTGATTTGATGCCATGAGTTTGATGGATATAATGGTGTAAATTCTCGCATTAATACAAACCCCCCCTGTGATTGCATCTTGCGACATTTCATGTGTTCCTAAGCAATCAAGAATCATTCACGATAAATAAGGATGTGGCTTTCTCTTACTTTGTAGATGTTCTTTGCATGATTTTCTTATAGTTTGTCCGAGATCTATTACAAATGTTTTTGTTACTAAAAAAATTAGTCAAAGAAAACATTTTATTGACCTATAGACCCGGTCATAGGAGCTTGTCTTCAAATTTATAGATGCAACTCTCTAAAAGTGATGTTTGAAGATGTAGCATCATTTTACCAACGAACATATAACTTGTGAACATATAAGCATGTAAACTGGTAATACATATTCGCCAAATGTGTTATCGTGATAAGAGTAAAATTTCCTTGAAGAATTCGTGCAGTCAAAAATTGTATAAAGAGGAAGAGGGAGACCAAAGAAGACATGACAAGAAATTATAAGGAGTGATCTTAGTTGCTTAGACTTAGATAAGAATTTGGTAACTGATAGAGCGCAATGGAAACAAAGGATTCATGTAGCCGACCCCACCTAGTGGGATTAAGGCCTGGTTGTTGTTGTGTTGTTGTTGTTGTAGTATAAGAAAGCTTAATCACGAGTGACTAAAAAAATTCAAGTAATTTTGTCAAGTAGCATACTTGATGTAAATTGAGGGATATATTCAAAACATTATTGTCAATGAATGTTTTTTGATGTGTGTGCAATTACGTGGGAAATAAATTTTCAAGGGGAAACTTTTAAAAAACTAAATGGGTTTTTGGACTGTTATAAATGTTTTAAATGGGGACTCTTTTACTGACTGTTATAAACTCTCACAGACAAACAAATCTTCCTGATTAGCTTTATCGCAAATCACCTTCCTAATCTTTTCTGATTTCTCATTTCTCATGGTATTTGCCTGTGAGCGTTCTTCAGTGCAAAATCATATACGATTTATAATGTTAGACATAATAGTCATTTACTTGCAGGGATAATATTGCTGTATATGCGAGAGATCATCAAGCACAATTCATGCTGGGTTATTGTTCAATATACATCTTTATGCAAACATTTATGATTCCTGGCACAATCTTCTTCTCGCTGTTGGCTGGAGCTCTTTTTGGCATCGGCAAAGGACTTATGTTGGTGCTTTTCACCGCAACTGCTGGTGCGTCGTCTTGCTATTTCCTTTCGAAAATTATCGGCCGGCCTTTAGCGAGTTGGTTATGGCCAGAAAAGCTAAGGTTTTTCCAGGCTGAGGTATGCAAATTCCTCAAAACTCGATTATGGGAATTACTTTCATTTAATTCGACGAAAAATTCATTTGTTTTGTTTGGAATGCAGATATCTAAACGAAAGGAAAAGCTGCTGAACTACATGCTGTTTTTGAGGATAACTCCTACCTTACCAAACACGTTCATCAACTTGGCATCTCCTATAGTTGACATACCATTTCACGTATTCTTTTTTGCTACATTGTTTGGCCTCATTCCCTCATCCTTTATAACTGTGAGAGTATGTTTTTCTGAATCTTTTTTTTTTTTTTTTTTTTTTTTTTTTTGCTTTCTATAAACTGTGATTTTCATGTAGTTTATTCACTTTTTCCCTTATTAAATATATTTGTGTATCTGCAGGCAGGCCTTGCTCTTGGTGACCTAAAATCAGTAAGAGATCTGTATGACTTCAAGACCTTGGTAGTACTGTTTTTGATTGGATCTGTGGTCATTCTGCCCAGCATATTGAAGAGGAAACATACATATGAATGAATGGGGACTTGAGGGCAATGCAAGTTTTTGTTTTCTTGGATTTTTTTTTTTTGTTAATGATGTGGGAAAAATAGAAAATACAGCATTTTTAGCATGCTTTTATCTGTAACTTTTTTAAATTTTTTCCGAAGGTTTATGAGGTAATTGAGTTCTTGAACAAACTCATTCATTGATTTCTACTTTTCACTTATATAGCACTCTGACAAAATAAATAATACAAATTAAGGTATAATCCTGCATAAAAATAAGGGTAAATTGGATTGGTGTTACAAATTAGTCCTAATGTTTTAAGTTCTTGAGGTTATAAAACTTCTATAATTTTGTTTTCAATTAAGATAGAATTATTAATTTTTTACTAGTATGTTGTAAGATTATTTATATTTATTAATTATGTAATTTTTAGAATATGATTTTGAAATATTAATATTTTTATTTTTACAATTTTAGTATGGAGAAAGAAAGAAATGAGAAAAATTAATTTTTTTTTTTATTAAATTTTTAAAAAATAATAAAAATAAAAATATGTAGTAGTTCTTTAAAATATATAAATGATTTAAATTAATTAAAAAATGATGAAATTTTATATTTTTAATAAAATAATGATAAAAATAATGAGGTAGGATCCAAATTTTAATTTTTAAAAAGTTGATATCACTTTGTAATGCTCTTCTGACTTAGGAGCTTAAATGCAATTTAACTTAAATATAATTATAAAATTTTATAAAATTACTTATTTTATAAGATATTTTTTATAAAAAAATATGAATTAAATTATTGATTTATTTTTATAATTCTTATTCTACAGCATATAATTTACAAGTTTATAATAAAAAAAATTATTTTATTAAATTGAGTTTAAATAAAAATTTAAATATAATTAATTTATAAAATTAAAATTTTATTATTAAGATTTAAGATTTAATTGGCAGTGTTAAAGTAATTTATAAAATAAAATTTAATATTTAAATTATAAGTTGTGATTTTATGAAAATTGATTTTGTAATTTTATAAGATTTTAAGATGTATATATAATTTTCTATTTTTAAACTGTTTTATATGTAAAAATCTCAATTATATATAAAGATCAGACAATTATATTTTTTTTATCCGACGGTCAAAAATTTAAGAAAAAGCATCGCACGGCTCTTTTCGCATATTATGCTGCAGCTGCAGATTTCATCTACTATAAATCGAATTTCGTCTCTCTTCGAGTTGCCCATCAATCCGAAGCCGACCCTCATTCCTGCCAAGGTTTGCTTTTGCTCTTCTTCCTCTCTGCCTAATCATCGCTCTTCGGCGGAAACCTGCGCGTCGGGCTAGGGTTTCTGCCGTTTCCTGCTTATGTTTTTCGTTTTTTTTTTTTTTATTTCTTTGATGTGGTTTTTCGTAGATCTAGGGTTTGTTGACTGGATTTTGCCATTTAAACGGAGCTTTTAGATTTGAGAACTCGCTTTCCTCCACCAAGCTAAATATGACAAGGGCGTCACTATTGTGTTATTTGTATGACTGATGCTTTAACCGTCTCTGTTTTTTTTTTTTTTTGTTTGTTTGGGCGGGGGGCCGGGGCGGAGGGATACGTAGCATAGGTATGGATATCCTGATCGCCTCAAAGCCATGGGGCTGTTGTAGTGCAATCAGAAAATTGTAGAAAGACTCATGGAGTTCTTAGTTGTTTGTCGTCCACGAAGACTTGTATATTCTGCTGTTGAAGGTGGGTTTCAGGTATTAGATACATTAGATGTTAGTTCTTCACGTGTCAGAACCTGAATGTTTTGTGCTTCATTGGATTCTTTCTTATTTTTGTATGCAAGGTTTTAAAACTCGGTTTTGGTTTCAGTTTTTGCTTCAGCTGCAAGTTGGAAGCATCAATTTTGTTAGTTTCAGCAGTTTCGGCGGTTTTGTCATGCATACTTGCCATGAACTTTGAATTTGGACTCAAAAATCTTAGAGGGCTTTTGGTTCGTTGTTATCTTAATGTTATGTCATGTAATCTAGATATCATGACATCTAAATGTTATTTTTTGATTAATAATTTTATAATTTTATAGAAGATTATTTATAGATATCATTAAACAAAATAATTATTTTTTCTAGATAGCATAACATAACATCAAGATAACATTGAACCAAACACCCCCTTAATTTAAAGGAAAGTTTCCCTACAAACTTGAGAGTTTCGGTTGAAACTAAGTTGAAGATTTTGAGTGTTTGATGAAAATGTCAAAACTCATGAGTTTCGGATGCTGAAACCAACAAAGTTTCTTTTTTGTGTATGTGAGCTGAGACCAATCCTTAATCACCGAAACTGATAGGCTTCGACTGAAACTTAAAACAATGGTTTTTGAAGTAGAATGCGTCTATTACTTATTCAGAAGAAACTGGATTCACTTGTTTGATTTCTTAACATCGTATGGGGGTTATAGGCATTTCAGGTCCCTGGACATGATTGTTTGAATTTCTTCAAAACTTTGTTATTTTTCTTGGTAATTTTATTTGGATCTACATTCATATGAATGTAAACTTATTTATTGACAAGTTAATTTTCTAAATCACAAAATATGAATTTTGCGTGATGAAATCATAGATGTTGCTCTTTACTCTCTTCATTCAGTCACTGTGATAGTTTATTTTAACTTAGGATGAAGAGCATTGATCATTTGTTGATCTGAAAAATTTACATAAACCATACTTCAAATTTGAATATTTATTTACATCTCCATTTGAATGTGGAATGGCAGATATATTCTATTGTAAAAGCATATGCTGACAACGCTTGACCATCATCTTGAAATTGTAATATTTATGAGTTTTAAATGTGTTCAACATAAATTTTGTGATTTGGAGTTTCAATATATAAATAGGCAAGGTTATTTGGTCCTTTATTGAAATCTTCTACCTTTTTTGTCAAACAATGCATAGCTCTTTCTCATGCGAATGAAACTAGGTTCAAGTTTTGTTAGGTCACTATTGCTTGTTTCCCTTCATGCAAAATGCGAAATTTACTCTAATTTGTTAATGTTCTTCTTGCTGTTAAAGAACCATTCAAATGAAGGTATGCCCTTTTAGTATAAACTAGCGGTAACCTGTGCAAGTATTGCACAAAAAAAAAATTATGATAAATCTATCAAATTGCTGAACTATGAAATATAATGCTATTAAAAATAGGAGTTATACACAAACTTAGTATATACATAAACATTATATACACGAATTGTGAGTGGAAAATATAAACAAATTTTATATACACATAAGAACGTAAAGATAAATAACCTTTTTATATGCACAAATTTGGATCAAATTATAATTATAATTGTTAGGATTTAGGAACTAAAATCAAGAGTAATAGAAATTTAAATATCAAATTCTAATTTCTTAGAACCTAACATCAATACTAAGAGAAATTAAGGAACTAAATTATGATTATCATTGTATGGATTTAGAATCTAAGACCAAGAGAGAGAAAATTTGGGGCACAAAATTATTATTTCTTAGAACCTGAGGCAAAGATTAAAATAAATTGGGAAACTAATTTGAAATTTTTGCTATAAGTAATTAAGACCTAAGACCAAGACTAATAGAGTTGAGGAACCAAATTATAGTTTTTTTAATACCCATGACCAAAACTAAGACAACTCAGGAGAGCAAATTATAATTTCTTAGAACTTAAAATGAAGTCTAAGAGAAGTCAGGGGGATAAATTATTATTTTTTAAAACTTAAGACCAAGTTAAATTTCTTGTTGTGTGATATTATGATTTTTTAGAACCTAAGATCAAAGTTTAAAGAAGTCAAAGTATCAAATTATAATTTATTTGGACCTAAGACAAAAATTAATAAAAATTAGGATCAAATTATAATTATTTATGATAGAAAAATTGGAAGACCAAATTATAATTTTATAAAGGTTAATTACTGAAAGGTCTTTATAGTTAACTCATAATTATTGTTTGATTTACAATTTTCAAAAACGTACTGAAAGACCCCTACAGTTTACCTAGTATTATATAGGTCTCCTTACTGTCAAATTCAACAGATTATTAATTTTACCCTTAACATTTTCTCAAATTTTCATATTTTTATCATCCGTTGATGCCTCATCGATGTCGCTTTGCAGCCGCCTCCTTGCCGTCGGCACCTCGCAGAGAGAGAGAAGGGGGGAGAGAGTGAGGGAGGTGGTGGGCTTGCAGGTGCCTACCCCTCTCTGCGCTAGCACGCACCTACGCTGGAGAGAGAGAGAGGGGGTAAAAATAAATTTTTAAAAAATTTAAGACAAAATATTTCCTAAATGCCGATAGAAATCATTAGTAGGGACTTGTTATGTAATAATTATATTTTATAGGGATCTTTAGTGTTATTAACATTTTTAAAATAGGAATTTTTCAGTAAATTTTTGAAAATCATGGATTAAATAGTAATTATTGGTTAACTATAAGAACCTTTCTGTAATTAAGCCATAATTCGTAATCTTAGTCTTATACTTAGACCCTTAAATCCCAAGACTAAAAAGATATCGAGAAACTAAATTATAATTATCATTGTAAGAACTTAGGACTTAGGACTAAGATTAAGAAACATTGGGATACTAAATTGTTATTTTTTAGGAGCTAAGATCAACATTAAGATAAATTGAAAATCAAAATATAATTTTTGTTGTGAACATTTAGAACGTAAGATTAAGACTAAAATAAAATGAGGTATTAAATTATAATTTTTATTTTAAGGAATTAGGACTTAAAATTAAAAATAAAAGAAATTGAGGGACTAAGGTATAATTTTTATTACAAGAGTAAGTCAATGGGGTAAATTTTAATTTCTTATGAACTAAGAGGAAGAATAAGAATAATAGATGTGAATATAATCATTATAAAACATGCATGTGACACACTTGGCACCCAAGCATCATAAGAGGAAGATATGTGTCTAATTATTTCTTACTAATCAGTCAAAATAGGCAATTAAATAAAGACAAAAATAGTTCAATAAAATATAATTCTTTTTGCTCTTTCTCATGCTAATTAGCAAGATTATGAAACATTAATAGGATAAAATTGGTAACTAATTTTCAAATTTGATAAGATTAAAAAATTCAGATAAATATAGCCCAAATACAACTTTTTATGGGTAAAATTGAAAAATTTTATTTTTAGTAAGGACAAAAATGGTAAGCCTCAATTTTAGTAGCTTGGTACCATCTTTAATAAGATATATAAGATAGTGTCATTTCTTTGTCTAGCTTCATTTGGAAATCCAATTAATTTTAGTGGTTGTTTTATGTTGTTGCATGTTTGATGTTCGTAATAGTGATCTTTTTTGAAATTTGCCTTGGTGTCATGTTCTACCATTGTCTCTCCCACATACTGCCTTGTATATGTGGTTAGTGTAACTTTGTGTTGCATATATCAGTGTGTTTTTCATGATCTCTTGGTGCTTTAATTTGTACATATCTCTTCATGGTTTCTTGATGTTTTTGTTCGTACAAATCTTGCAATAGATGATTGTTTGCTATTGTTTTCTACGTCGCTTTAAATTAGGCAATCAAAATGCGGGCTTGTTTGGCATTTGAAAAAAAGAAGCTTCTTGGAAAAGAATTTGGTGCTTTTCAACATACATATACAATGGGAAATAAAGGCTAAAAATTGTGTAGGATGTAAAATAAAGTTGGTTAATGTTTTGAGAATTATGTAAGATGTGATATAAAATGAATTTTTTTATATTAGAGTTTCTGTAGGATGATATAACAATTTATTTTATGTATATATATTGTAGAATTGCATGACCATTTGAAATGGCCAGATGCCAAACCAACCCAGCCTTCTTATATTGATTGACATGGCTGGACTGTATACTTCTTACATCTGCCTTTACTTTGTGCAGGCGCATCTCTTATTGAAGGCTTGTGAAGATGGCTGATGGTCATGAGAATGATAGGAACATTGAGATATGGAAGATTAAGAAACTCATCAAGGCACTGGAAGCTGCTAGAGGTAATGGCACGAGCATGATATCCTTGATCATGCCTCCTCGTGATCAGATATCTAGGGTTGCTAAGATGTTGGGTGACGAGTATGGAACTGCCTCCAATATTAAAAGTAGGGTAAATCGGCAATCTGTGCTAGCTGCCATCACCTCCGCACAACAGCGGCTGAAACTATACAGCAAGGTTCCTCTTAATGGGCTAGTTTTGTATACTGGGACTATTGTGACTGAAGATGGAAAAGAAAAGAAGGTGACTATCGATTTTGAACCATTCAAACCCATAAATGCATCCCTATATTTGTGTGACAATAAGTTCCACACTGAGGCACTCAATGAACTTCTCGAATCTGATGAGAAGTTTGGCTTCATTGTTATGGATGGAAATGGGACACTTTTTGGCACCCTGAGTGGTAACACTCGTGAGGTGCTGCACAAGTTCACAGTTGATCTTCCTAAGAAGCATGGACGAGGAGGGCAATCAGCATTACGTTTTGCTCGGCTTCGGATGGAGAAGCGTCATAACTATGTTAGGAAGACAGCAGAGCTTGCCACACAGTTCTTCATCAATCCTGCAACGAGTCAACCGAATGTTGCAGGCCTTATTCTAGCTGGGTCTGCTGATTTTAAAACGGAGTTGAGTCAGTCTGACATGTTTGATCCTCGTCTGCAAGCCAAAATAATCAATGTTGTTGATGTCTCATATGGTGGAGAAAATGGTTTCAATCAGGCAATTGAGCTGTCATCGGAGATTTTAGCGAATGTGAAGTTCATACAGGAGAAGAAATTGATTGGAAAGTATTTCGAGGAAATCAGCCAGGATACTGGAAAATATGTGTTTGGTATTGATGATACATTGAAAGCTCTTGATATGGGTGCCGTTGAGATTTTAATAGTGTGGGAAAATTTGGAAGTTAATCGATTTGTTCTCAAGAATGCTGTGAACGGAGAGATTATCATAAAGCATCTCAACAAAGATCAGGAAACAGACCAAAGCAACTTCCGTGATTCCGTGACGTCTGCAGAACTCGAGTTGCAGGATAAAGTGTTACTGTTGGAGTGGCTTGCCAATGAGTACAAGCGATTTGGATGTTCACTGGAGTTTGTTACTAATAAATCGCAAGAAGGATCTCAGTTCTGCAGGGGATTCGGGGGAATCGGGGGTATCCTTCGCTACCAGCTTGACATGAGATCTTTTGATGAGCTATCCGATGATGATTTATATGAAGATTCTGATTAGCAATCAGCCAATTATCTCCTGGAGCTGGTCCAGGAGGCGCCAGGGCTGGCCCCTCTAAGACAGGAATGCTCCAAAAAAAGTCAATACATGCTGTTGAAGAACTATATGGGTAAGTAGCATCTTTCTCTATGGCTTTTAAGACGTCTCTTAATGCATGTTGAAACCCAAGTAAAGGTGATAAAATTGGATCTAAGAGGATGTTTGGTTTAATGTTTTCTTGATATTATGTCATATTATCTAAAGAAAATAATTGTTTAATTTGATGACATGTGCAACTCAATTTTTAAGTCGTATGCAAGATCACATAATCTAAATGTCATTTGATGTCATGCTGTTTAGTTTTTAGCTTTTGTTGTATTATGATAATTAATTTTATCAAGATTAAAATTAAATAGATAACTTTGTTAAAAAAAAAATTTGTCACTCAGAAAATGACATTTAGATGCAAAAATATCTAGATATCATAACTTAAGATGATATTGAACCAAGACCCCAAAACTGATTACGAATTGAATGTCGTCAACTCATCATTGTTCATATCAATTGTATGATTGGACAGAATAGGTTGTAAACTGAGTTTTGGCTGAACAAAAATATATTAGCAAAGGGGTATAAACTTGAAAGCATCCAATGGTGAAAAAAGAGATTTCAGAAGAGTGGCTTACCTAGCAGACGAAGACAATTGTTCGGTTCTGAAACTTATAAAAATGCTGACATTGAAACTCGACTTTATTTTATATCCAACGTAAATTCTAATATTAAAATGAATTTTTTCTCATCATGTGTATATAATAATATGTTTTCTTTCTATCCCCAAATGGCCCTCCAACCGGTGGCTGATTTACCTGCTTTCGCAATCTGTTTTGCTGCATCTAATGATTCTAGTGTTATGAATGGCATGCATGAGGGCATGTTGATTGAATTAGATGCTTCTTTTTTAAAGGTGTATGATGCTATCTTGATAGATGGATGTTATATGAAGCATATGATAAAAGTATCACATAAGTGAACATATAGGAATCGAATTACGTTGAATTACTCGTATTATGATATTTTACAGTCTATATTGTTCCATTATCTGGCTTATGCTTTTCAAATTGCATTCAAAATAATAATAATAAAACTACCTCAAATTTATTTCGAGCATCATAGTATACATCTCTGAGAGTTTTTTATGATTCCCACTACATAGCTTTCAGTTCGCCACTACCATCATTCAGAATGCTGGATAACTTATCCTCGGATTAAGTTGGGGTCACAAATTATTGATCTGGGCTTTTAACTCAGGTTTGGATTTAGTTGAGCAGGAAATGGCTTGAACCTGCTTGCACTGTTTTCTGTTTCTCCTAGACATTAGAATTTACTGAATTATGGTGATTATGGCTTGTACTTTCTTCTTCTTCTTCAGGGTTTGACGAAGAGAATGGGTAAACATGGCTTCAGATGATCAGTCATTCTGTAGCAGAAAGTAGTCATCCACAACTTATTACTGTGAGTTTATCAGCTGGATTTATGTTAAACGTGATATTAAGTTAAGACTTATCTTTTTTATGTTATGTTGACTCAGTGCTCGTTTAGCCTGTTGGGTGCCTGTCGCTTTTGGCAATGTTGTTATGTTTCTATTTAAATGCTATTTTAGTATTGTTAGTAGTGTGTGTGTGTGTGTTGAAACCGCATGAAGTTTTAGCGTATTCCCGGCGGAACATCTTATTTTAACGTTAAATACATATATAGACGTCAATCAAGTTAACGTCCATTAAGTATAAATAAAATATACATGGAATATTTCATCTATAGGTTATTGTCGGCTCATTGTCATACCACGAGAACCCTGCTATTATGATCTAGGCTATTGTTGTCTACCATGTGTTGATTGTCACTATAATATACGGTGTGGTACTTACGTAAATAAATTTTTAAGAATGCTTTGTAGTTCTTATAAGTGATTCTAAATTTTTAATTTAACTAGGATTTCTGTGGCAATAGTATTGCTATGTGACATTTATGTGGCAATAGTATCGCATGGATAAAAGCTATATTTTTGGCTATGCGGTACTATTTTCATGTAAGAAGCTTAGTTGAATTTAAAATTGTGGGTCATTTATTGTGGATGTGTATCTTTTACTTGCCCCTTAAAACATATGTTTGCGTGGATTGTCGAAATTTGAATTCACTGTGAAGGGACCATTTTTGGACTCAATTGTAATCAATATAATTTGGGGGGATGTTATTCAAGACTGACCCTGTTTGGCGCGAGAAACAAAATGGTACTTATTTAAATAATAATAATAATAATAATAATAATAATAATAATAATAATAATGATAAATAAATTTTTTAATCATTCTACACATTTTAATATAAAAAAATATTATTTTATTTTACATATTCAATAATTTTTAATAAAAATATTAATTTTATTTTATATTTTAGATCAAAATATTTTAATTGAGTATTTTGGTTTAAGATCTGAAATAAAATTGATATTTTTATTGAAAATTATTGAGTATGTGAAGTAAAATAATATTTTTTTATATTAGAATATGTGTAGAATGATTAAAAAATTTATTTATCATTATTATTATTATTATTTAAATTAGTATTATTTTGATTTTGATTTTGATCCTCGCGCTAAACGGGGCTTAAAAATTGCTATTCCATCTTTGTGAGAGATTTTTATGAAAATAAGAGACCTATTGGTTTGTAATCATGAAAATTAGAATGGAGTTGAGTGGTATTTTTTGTGTGATTTAAAATAAAATTAATTAATTTGATATTTTATTTTAAATGTATAAGAATATAACTTTAAAGTTTTCAATATTTATTCTAAATATTTTAAGCGCTTATGTACTGACTAGAGCAAAGAAAAAATATTGGGTTCATACTTCAAACCTGGCTCATATTTTGAAAAAATTATTGGGTGACTGTTTGGACGCCCAATCAGAGGGCGCCACGTGTGCCCGGACCCAGATGTATGGCACACGTGGCGCCGTCCGAACCCAATAACTTCTCCATATTTTGTTTGTACGAGTTCATACTTAGCATACATAATTTTATACTTATCAAATTTAAGCTCTTATTTACTTAGATGTGGGCTGCAGCACTTGCCTAATGGTAGGTATTAATGTCGTCGAGCTTGCATGAGGCTCGCAGTGTGCATGGCATGCTACCGTCACATCTCGAAGATCAGACCGTGTCAAGTTTCCTTTCTCAATAATTTTTTCGAGAATGATTAGATTGCTCGAAAATTTTCAAACAAATTGATGCCAACAATACCTGGTAGAAATTATTCTAAAAGTAGACAATTCGTGCTCTAAATAGGCGTTTTTAAAGATAAAAGTAAAGGAAGCTAAAGAAATGCAGTGTTAATTTTTCATCAACGACGAGAAGTCAAAAGAAAGTGTATATTCTCTACCAGGGATTGTTGTACTCGCGGTTTCTATAAATAGTAGAATTTGGTCATCGTGATAATTGTGTTCGTATTAGTCTATACTTTGAAGCATCACTCGAGCCTTTTATATAAATAGTAGAAAGAATGATTACAAAATTTCGTTACACTGCTATTGTAAAAATGAGTTTTTCTCTCAATTTCAAGAAGAAGTATTCTGTTGATAGTTCTTTTCAAATGTTTAGAAATTTAAAGTCGAGTAATCTTTGTTTGGCTTTGAAGTAATAAAAGCTAGATTATCGGCTTTCGCTTGGCTCGACAAAATTTATATTGCATTCATTTTACATTTTTTTTCTTGCATGATTTAATAATTAGAAACCAAGCACTTTGATCAATTTCAATGTACTTTCTATAAAAACATGAACTAAGATCTTCAATCCATGAGTTACAGTCAAAATATTAGTTGATCTCACACAACCCCACTCTTTATAATCTGTTTGGACTTTGGCGTGAGGATCAAAATATTATTAATTTAAAAATAATAATAATAATAATAATAAATATTATTTTGCTTCATATACTTAATAGTTTTTAATAAAAAAATCTACTAATTCTAGATCAAAATATTCTAATTAAATATTTTGATTTAGGACGTGAAATAAAGTTAATATTTTTATTAAAAATTATTAAGTATATAAAATAAAATAATATTTTTCATATTAAAATTTATATAAAATAATTTAAAATTTTTATTTATTATTATATTTTAAATTAGTATTATTTTGGTCCTAATTTTGATCCTCGCACTAAATGGGGCTAAATTTGGGCTCAATGCATTATCTCTTTAAATCCCACCAACTTATGATACAACCCAAAGATATATTTTATGTACTTTTCAATGCATAACCTTATGGCAAAGTGGAGCAAAAGCATTTTCCATATAAAAACATGTACACTGATTATTTCTATTTTAACAAAAGCTACTTTGGATTGCAATATTCCATACTTTATTGAGCCCAATTATCAAATAAGTCAATCAATATATCCTATTAGATAGAGTTATATATGACTTGATTCGTGAATTTGAGTTAAATTTAACTCAAAAATTTTAGATATGAGTTTTGAATTTTGACTCGTTTAATAAATGAGTCTGATTAGTTTTAGTTTAGGCTGGAAGTTTGAACCGACCTATTTATTAATAGAGTTAAGTTTGAGTCATCGATCTTAATATGTTTATTAATCGAGTTGAGTTTGAGTTGGGTTATTCAGTTGAACTTAACTCATCAACTCATTTTGCTAATCGGCTAATCCTACGTGAATTCTTTTTTTTTTTTATTACGCTTTATCAAATAATTAATTACAAAATATATTGGACTCAATTTAATTAAAGATTAATAAATTTTGCAGCAATTTTTTTTGTTCATGTACCAACATTTTTTTAGGGCAAATTCACTCAGGTCCCTGAGTTTAAGGGTTATTATCACACAGGTCTACGTTTTTTAAATTATATCTTCGGGGTCCCTAGATTTTCAAAAATTATCATCTAGGTCTCTTTTTTATTTTTTTATTATTAAAAAATATACAAATTACCATTATACCCTTACCCTCCCTCTCTCCTCCAAATCCGGCCGCCGCGCAGCCCCGCGTCGCCGCCGCCGCGCCGCC
>KZ452012.1:339348-524300 GCA_002786265.1 Apostasia shenzhenica | reverse complement strand
TTTTTTTTTTGTTTCACGTCAATTTAATTTTCTTTTGTTAGCAAAATAATAATTTTCTTATTATTAATATGAAAAATCAATCAATTAAATCAGACATTTCAATAGAATTTATCAATTTAAACACAAGATACTTGTTAGATCGAAGAGAATAGTTTTGCCATATTAAAAAATATATTAAAAAAAATCAAAGTACAAAGGCTTTTTAAATAATTACTTACAATATAAGTTTAAAAATGAAGTGAAACTATTACAAGGCATAATAAAAAAAGATCGGAGAATATTAAAAATATTTTTTAAATTTAAATATTTAAAGATGACGTGAAGTAGCTTGAGAAGAGCTAAAAAAGCTATTCCTTGCTAATTAAATTAACAAAAATGTTAACTACAGGAATAAGTAATAGTACGTTTAAATTTGAGACTTTTTTATATGTATATTTTTTTTTTGCTTATCCATGACGAATTTGTCACTTCTAAATATCATTGTAATGATTGTACAATCAATTGGTAAAGAAATTCATTTTAGGAATCAGTTAGTTGAAAATACATCTATATGTGGATTCAGCACTGCATCATGTTCGTAGGCATTCAAAATTTTAAATTTACTATCACTACCATCATCGATGATAACAATCTTGCTTGATGTGGCCATCCGATGTTTACTCAGATTTGTCTCAAAGGACCACTAACATTGGTATCTATAGAAGCTTAGCAAATAATACATCATATATGATGTATTGTATTATCACTGGTTAGTTCTAACAAAATTTTGTTAGAAGATGACTAGCACGTCAACATTTTCTTGAACAACATTTTTCAATACGATGGCACTATCTTGATTAATAGAAGGGGATTAGCAGGTTCTTGGTCAGTGTTCACCTATTAGTTGGTCTCAAATGGTCTAACCTATCAAAAATTTATGTGTTCTGTTCTTAATACAGTGATGGCTTTGCTTATCACTGAAAGTTATGTTTTGTTTTAGGGCAAATTTCACCCAGGTCCCTGAGTTTAAGGGTTATTATCACACAGATTCACATTTTTAAAATCTATCATCTGGGTCCCTAAGTTTTCAAAAAATATCATCTGGGTCCTTTTTTATTTTTTTATTATTAAAAAAATATAAAAATTATCATTATACCCTTACCCTCATTCTCTCCTCAAGATCCGGCAGCCGCGCAACCCAGCGCTGCCACCGCTCCGCCACCGCGCCTCCCCGCGCCCCCAGCGCCCCCTGCGCCGCCTCCGGCGACCTGGCGCGGCCGCACAACACAGGCCGCCTGCGGCCGCGCTGCGCGCAGCGGCCTTCAGCGGCCCGGCTGCCTCGCGGGGCAGCGGGGCGGGGCTGCGCAGCGGCCAGATCTGGAGGAGAGAAGGAGGGTAAGGGTATAATGGTAATTTGTATATTTTTTAATAATAAAATATAAAAAAGGACCTAGATAATTTTTGAAAATCTAGGGACCCCGAAGATAAATTTTAAAAATGTGGATCTGTATGATAATAACCCTTAAACTCAAGGACCTGGGTGAAATTTGCTCTTTTTTTTAATTATTCTTCACCACAATTCAAATTGTAATAGCGTGGATTTGAATCTGAAACTTAGCTTTAAGTAAGCTCCCTTTTTACTGAGTTAGAAGAAATTTTACTGTATGTACCAAGTTATCATTATTTATAAAAGTTAATTATAATCAAGTTAGAGTTATAATATTTTATTTTAAAAATTGTGTAGGGTATAAAATAAAATTAATTATTATATTAAAATATAATAGGATATGAAATTTATTTATTATTATTTTATATGCAAAATAAATTTATTTTTAATTTTATAATATATATATATATATATATGTTAAATGTAGCTCAATTTTAGTACTGAAATTTACATATAATGTGGTATACTAGCTTAATATTCTTTAACCTAGTTAAACAAATATATAAATGAATTCAATTGAACTTATGGTAATTACAATTTTTTTGTTCTAAGTTTATTCACAAAGGAGCTGAGATTTTGACTATTGTATTTAAGCATAGTTTGTTTATATATGTTATTATAGAATAAAATATTAATTAAATATAAAAATTGAGATTAGAATAATAATTAAAAATAATTAAATATATTTGTAACTCTTAAATATGTATTTTAATTTTTTAAAAATGATAATTTAATAGAATATATTAAAAAAGATAATATTAAAAAAAATTTGTATAGTAAAGACTTAGATGACATGTTTTATTTTTATACATTTATGTAAAATCGCGATTCTACCTCACGGACATAAATAAAATTACGATTCTAAAATCCAGAACTTACTTTATCTCAACAAAGCAATCTTCTTGAGACCAACTGAGCTGAAAATTTTTCATCAAAAAAAAAATTAAGCTGGAAATTTACCAATTAATCCAACTCTTAAATCAAATCAAACAAACTTTCTATAAATTATAAACTATGATCTTAAAAACTCCATTAACCATCTCACTCGACTTTATTCCGAAGATATTATTAAAAAAAAATAAAGACGATATTATTAAAAAAAAAGTACACTAAGATCCCTAATTTTAAAAATGTTAATATTTAAATTTTTTTTACTTTTTATTATTAAGTTTTTTAAAATTTCAATTACCCCTCACACTAGCAGTGAAAAGTGAGGAGATTTTAATTATAATTTTAAAAAAAAATTAATAATGAAAAAAATCAGAAAAAGTTTTCGGATATTAAAATGTTAAAAATCAGGAAACCCAAATGTTAAAATTTTAAAAATATAAACTCAAATATGTAATTTGCCCAAAAAAAAAAATAATTCCGTAGATGATCTTTTAAATCCCACTAATTTATGTCTTACACAGTAAGTTTCATTCGCATAACTGGATCACACTTGAGAAAATAATAATAATAATTAAAAAAAAATCATTTCCCATAACCACAATGAATGGCTTTAAATAAACCACTCATTTAGAGGATTAACTTTAAAATACATTCATGATGGAATCAATTAACAAATTAAAGGTTGAATGTATTACAAAAGTTTAGATCACAGCTTTAAGTTTCGATCAAAACTATCAATTTCATCGATTTGTTTCAATTTTGATCGATACTAATTTAAAATTTGATTGTTTTGTCGGTTTCAACCAAAACTCGAGTCAAAACTCTCAACTTTCAGTCAAAAATCTTACATTTTTAGAACAAGTTTCGCAACAAATATCCAGAGTAAAACAAGGTTCTCCGAATCAGATCAAACGACATGTTGGACCGGTTCGATCGTGAACCAACGACTATATCGATTCAGTTTGCCCATAAAATCAAAATAATAGTTTAATATAAATGAATTGACTAAAAATTGATTGAAGTTTGACCATTAAGTTTAATGGACTAGTCGAATCGATTAAAATACATAAATGTAGAATAAATTTGATAAGTACTTATTAATATTTTACATGCTCTCAATTAGGGGTGGCAAAATGGATTGACGGGTTAGTTCTACTCGAACTCAAACCTAACCTAGCTCAATCCAAATTTGACTCATTTATTGAATAAATTAAGATTAATAGCTCAAATCTAACTCAATTAATAAATAGATTAGACTAACTTGTCAATCCTACTCATTTATAGAACAAATATTAATAAATAGTAACTCAAATCCGACCTGATTATATCAAATCCAAATTCAACCTATTTAATAGATGATTTAAAATTAATGACTCGTATCTGAAATTTTTATATTAGATTCAGGTCAAGTCATGAGTTACATTTTTTACTCTCAACTTAGTCATTTAATTATTTATGTAAAATTATTTGTGTTAAAGTTTGCAAGTTTATATTTATTCCACAGTATTATTTGTGTGATAACATTTTTTTATGTGAATTGATAATTAAATAAAATATATTTTTGAGAAATTTACTTCCATCACCACCAAAGTAGGTCTGTCAACGGATCGGATTCGGGTCGGGTTGACTCTGACCTGGATCCAAATTCATATATGTCGGATCGGGTTATACATCGGAGTGGGTCATGGTCGATCCATATCCCATCGGGTCAAAAATTGAATCAGTGCAGAACTCGAGTTTTCGGATTTAATTTATTTACAATAAAAGTAGTTATTTTAAAGTAATTTTTATAATCAAACTTAAAATAATATTAAATTTATTGGAAATAAAATAAATAAAAAATATTATATTTTAATGAATTAATTAAATATTTTAATATTAAAATCAGTATTTGTAATATATATATATATATATATTGTGAAATATAAACTGAGTATTATAAACTATAATCTACTAATATAATTTGTTAGAATCTTTTATTAAATAATTATAGTGTCACTCTTTACTTAAGGCTTCCAACAAAAAAATTATTAGCCAAAATGTATCCTTGTATGAACTACAAATTAGATTACATAAATAGATCGGATTTTAAACAGGTCGAGTCAATGGTGATCTATATCCGATTCATTTACAAATAAATGGATCGGGTCAATAAATGAGGCGGATTGACGGGTCAAAAAAAAAATTTGGGGGTTTATTCGGATCGGAACTCGGATCGAATCGAGTTATGATCCGATCCATTGACAGATCTACTCCAAAAATTCATTATTTTTAAACAGCACTTCTTATTTTTGGGTGAATTTATAGGCAGTATATTATTTTTCAAGTTAAATAAAGGTACTGAAAATAATGAATTTTAAAAATGCTCTGAAAATAATAGATCTTTACGACGATACATGTAAATCTCCCATTATTTTTGTACCATAGAATATTTACTTAAAATTAAAGCACTAGCTTTTTTATTTATTATCTTATTTTAAAATTAACTTTTATTTCTTAAAAAAATAGCATTTACCCTAAAGTCCACCACGTGCCGTTCCCTAATTGGACAAACAGTTTGCGTAGGATTTTTTCCGGCCGGCCGTATCGATCCCCAACCGTACGAAAAAAAAAGATTACCGTTGGCCCACAAGTTTTTTTTTTTTTTTTTTACAGGACCACAAAAAATGGCATCAAAATGGCGCCCATCGTCTCATATTTCTACTAATAGCGTTGCGTCGTCCACTCGATTAACGATGTGGGACAAATATTAGACATCAGAATTCCGGCATCTCCTTCGAAACTAAGCAAGAATAAAGCTCTCCCTCTCAAAATTTGGAAATTATGTTCTAAATTCAGCATTTATACTTAGTTGCAGTCCACTTAAAATCAATTTTGATATTCCTGCAATATTAAGACAATAATTCTACCCAAAATTAATATATCAAACAATTCTTATTTATCCATATTTATATACATATACAACAAACATATATATCAAGTATTTAAATAAAAAATATTATATTCAACTCCTAGAAAGAGGCAAATAACGCAACATCAGCCACCTCTTCAAGCAGAAACAACTAATTCATATTTGGATATTGTAATTGATAATATAGTAACTATTTTACTCTCGTTTCAATATTATAAAATTACTCGTGTACAGCATAACGTTAGTAGAGTAACTGTTTTTTTGGCGCACTATGTTATGTTAGGCGATTTTTATTGAAAGAGGGGTATGCCCCTCCCCACTATTTTCTGCGATATCATCAAGGGAGATGTTAATTGATATTTGTACTTTTATATTTTGAGTAGTGTAATATTAAAGTTATGCCAATTTTCCAAAAAAGTAATATTATATAGATAAAGGCTAATTTGGTTGGAGAGTTATTTTTTGGTAAAAGAAAAAAATATTATTTTGTCATTAAGAGTTGTGTAAGTAGTTCTGTAAATCGGTTGGATTTTGACATGATGCGATATGAGATTCGGCTCAAAAATGTAGTAATTGGAAGCATTTTACTTATCATTTATCCAATCTAAAATCTGACCTAATCTATTATTTTTTTGGGTCGAATAACCGATCAGTTATGATCTGATCTATTTATATCCTACTAAATTTAGTTACTATGAAAATTTTAATTATTGTTGAAGATTCATCTGCATTTGTATGTGCTTCTTTAAGTATATTTCCTAGAGTAAAGTGAAACATATTTTCATAGTATTCGAATTATTCATCTTCTCTTTTATCCAAATTAATAAATTATTGCAATTACTATGCTAAGACACATCGTCTTACTAATAGACGTCAAAAAGTTAAGATATTTAAGAAAATGAATGAATAAATTTTAATTATTAAAAATAATATCATCCCGTAAGTAATTCATCAATCAATTATTTTGAAATAAATTGGTATCGTATATATTAAATTCGATTCGACTTGAAATCAGACATGATCTGGGTCCAATCCAAATTAGATTCCCGTCAAGACTAATTCTATTCGAATTAAATAGACTTATATGAAAGATATGAAATAAAGTTAATTTTTAATATTTAAATTTATATTAGACATAAAATAAAATTATTAAAATTTTAATAAAATAATAATTTAATTTAAATTTTTTAGCATAAATCAAGCATGGATGTGTTATCCATTTAAAAATAATCAAAAATCAATAATTATTGTTTTATTCCTTTAATTAAAGTTTATTGTTTTTTTATTTTACTTAAATTTGCATTCAATGCTTTAATTTGAGACAAGTAGATAACCATAGGGACAACAATTAAGACTTTAGGCTATTAGGTGGGGTCCACGTTCCTTTGATTTGAGACAGAGAATAAAATTTATTCATTTTTTTATTTATTTAAGATAAACTTTTTCTTTTTTTTCCCACCCATGGTATGGCCCACCATGACATCTGAGCTAACCAATCATAAATCGAAAAAGGGCAGGCCAAAGTTTTCATGGCCCATCCCAACTTGCCTTTTCCACAATAAAATGCATGGGGCATCACATAATATTATATTATTTACTTTTTTTTACATTTAATTTCTTTAAAATAAATACATTATTGCATCTTATTATCTGATTATTAACAATAGAACATCAATATCTCATTTATTTATTATTTTAAATTAACAAGGTAAAAATTTTATAGTGTGAAAAACTTGACGACTTCAACTGATTTGGAGATATCAGCGGTAATATTTGATCGATTTGGACTCAATTTAATCAGATATGGGATAAGTTTTTACGAGTATGCGCCAAACTTATACGAATAGGGTCATAAAATTATTGACCTGAATGTGACCTATCTAAGAGAACTCAGATTTTATGTTGGCAGGTCAACTCAATTATAACTGACTAATAAATTAGATGCCTATTACATAATTTAATTTAATTTTTAATTTTTTTATTAGATTTTATGATTACCTTGATTTAAAGTACAAAAGTATTAAGTTTACCAAATTTTGATATCTAAAAAATTATAATAAATAGATCAGTAGGTCAAGTTGGGTAACTTTTTTATTAAATGAGTTACGTATGAGTCTTAACGCTTGACCCATTTATAAATTAGTTAGATTCGATTCAAGCAGAAATGTGTTGCAATAAAAAAACGAGTTGACTCGAACCCACCACGCCAACCTAAATTGCTACCCTTATTTGGAGGTAAAGATTTCAATAAGAAATATGGGTGAATAGCAATCACATCCTAGACTAAAATACTAGTATTGATATTAAAAAATATTATTTTATTTTACATACTCAATAATTTTCAATAAAAATATCAACTTTATTTCACATCCTAGACTAAAATACTAGTATTGATATTTTGATTAAAAATTAGTGAGCATGTGAAATAGAATAATATTTTTTTATATTAAAAATTATATAAAATGATTAGAAAATTTTATTTATTATTATTATTATTATTATTATTATTATTTTAAACTAGCACTATTTTGATCCTAGCATAAAACATGGCCAAAGGTATCGAATTACTATTTAACTTAAGAAATATGCCAAAGAGAATTCAAATTTAATAAGACGAAACTAAACTAATCCTCACTTTTGTAGTGAGCTCAGTGAGTACCTGATAAATTAACCGATATGGCCCGAAGCTTCGAATTTTAGCTAGCTTAGTCGACAAGCAGTCAATTTTGAGACAACTCGAGCATTAACCTAGCTAAAAAAAAAAGAGCAAACAATTATACCACGATGTTTTTCCGACACATATCATTTTATATTAATCATACTTGACTCGAGTGCAACTCGAGTTAAATATGAATTCACAACATCAAGCTCATGTTATCAATGTTCAGGCCACACTCTCGGCCCCTAGAAAAATTACAATGTGGAATTTCAATTCTAAGTTTTTTTTAGTACTTGTTTCATGTAGATAATTAGATTTTATTAATTTAAAATATATTAAGATACACTTAAATAGTACTTAGAAAACATTTATCATGATATTATATTATATTATATAAATATTTAATACCTAAATATCACTTTTTCAGTAACAATTTAATAATTTTTTAAATAGTTATCTAAAAATATCATCAAACAAAAAAATTATTCTCCTTAAATAAGATAATATAGTACTAACATAATATTAAACTAAATAATTTCTTAAAATATTTAAAAATGAAATCAACTATATACCTAAATGTCGCACCATAATTTTTCGCACCTTAGTTAGATCTCAATTTGGAATTGTGATGATACGAAATCGTACGTGGGATCCCTTGATTGGTTAAAATTTATAAATTATATATGCAATAGTCAAAAGCTAATAAATTTTAAATAAATAGTAATTAATTCTAGTTGAGCTTAATTAATACATTAAAAATTACAAAAAAAATCATTTTTTCTGTAAATTTGAAAATTAAAAGAGAAAAATTCATTTAAGTTAATGAAATGCTCCTCTTAACTTGTATTTTTTATACGATAATATTATTTCTCAAATTTATTAATTTTTAAGTGTTGCATATATATTTTATAAATTTTGAATATTTTGTATATTATTAAGTAAATTTACTGTGGCATACCTTTAAAAAAATCAAAGAAAAGGAAAACATAAATACATTTGCACTTTGGGCCTTTAATCTAGGGGGTGGCAATATGGGTTGACGGGTCGGGTTCGGGTTAACTCGCCAACCGATCCGACCCATTTATAGTTAACTCGAATCTGATCTATTTAATAAATGGGTCACATCCTAATACTCATACCCATACCCAACCCGATTATTAAACGGGTAACCCGACCCATTAACCTATTTTATTAGAGAAAAGAGAGAATTAGAGAAGTTTCGTTGCGTTCAGAACTCTCGATGTCCTGCTACGCGTGCGTGCTGCAAAAAAGATGGCAGGAGGCCTTCAGAACTCTCGACTGAGGTAGGAGGCCGGCAAATGGGAGGAGGCGGAATCAGCCGGCGGTCGCCAAAGGCCGGATAACAGATCGGCAATGGGAGGAGTGGGCGGACGAAGAAGGGCTCGGCTGCTGCACGTCGAGGGCGGACGAACAGTTAGAGAATGCTCGTCGCCTGCAAATGGAATTTGTGCGCCTCCACTGATGCCCTATCTTGCTCGCGCAATCGCGGACTCACGTCGTCACGCGGCACGCCGGCACGCCTCGCTGCCCGGATGGATAAAAATGAAAAATGATTCTAGGGTTAGGGATTGGGAGGATACGAGATAGGCGGAGCACAGAGCATCGAGCGCAACGCATTGCGCACTGCAGAATTAAATTATTAATATTATTATAATTTAAATAGGTATTAGACTATTAGGCGGGCCATTTTTGGGTTGACCCGCCAACCCGAACCCGAGCGCTCTTACACAGGTCATTTTCGGGTCAACCCAATTATGACCCAAACTCATTTAAGGTAGACCCATACCCGGTTAGATCAGGTTGAGTTGAAAATTGCCACCCCTACCTTAATCTATGAAATCAAGAGTGTGGAAATGAGTAGTAAAAGCTATTTTTGGTATGGATGTAAATTCCAAAAATAATTACTTAAATAAATCATTTCAAATTATAATATTTTAAAATTTGGTATTATGCCATTTTATCCGACGCCGAATATCTGCCACGGCCGGCGCCTCAGCGGATCCCAATCTTGCCACGTATGGGAATAGGCACCTCAGCGCCGCCGTTGGATTATATGATCTGTTGATCGGACGGGTAATAAAGCTCCACGAAGCAGGCTCCGGGATTCTGCGGTGTCGCCGTTCGCCAATCCATGTAGACGGAAAAACGACGTGGTGGTCAATTTCGCGCCACGTGGATTACTCTGGTTCGTTAACCCGGCTGGGAACATCTGCTTCTCAGCGCCACACACCACGCATCGATTCTGCCCGCTAGGTCTCTTTCACGTGTCCAATTTAAAAAAAAAAGATTACCATCATTTTTGAGCTAGAAAGCGCCACATTGTGTGCTCGTCGCATAAAAAATTAAATAAAAAAAATAGAAAAAATCAATTGCACATAAAAACAAATTATAAAGACATGACATAGGAATATGATGAAAATTCAATTTTTTTCGCTCTAAAGAATTGGAGTTTCACGACCAACCTTAGCTCGAGTAACTTGTCAGGCATCAATTTCATATTGAAAACACAGCCCCCCCTCTCCACTCACTCACTAAACTAAATTGAACTTCAGTTGAGCTATCACAATCTATGCAATGTTCATTGATGTAATTGTTCATAACCACGAAGTCTCCCTAATCGCGGCTAGGAGCACTTTGGTTGCAACTCGTGCGTTCTTGACAATTATAAGATTAACAGTGTTATTAGTTTTGAGGCTAGCGGAGCAATGAGTGGCCAGAGCACATGGCATTTGGATCAAGAGTCATTCAGCTACCACCATAGTAGGCATGATCAAGGGAGACTATCTTTTCGAATAGCGTCCATACTTTGTTTATATTCAAAGAGCATAGGATTAGTTATGTTTATAAATCTGCAAATATGTTTATATTTAAAGGAGATAAGGGAGTTATGACTCTTATTAGTTGACAATGAGACTACCTCAAAACATGCTGATCAAGGAGACAAGGGAGACTACCTTCTTAGTTGACAAGGGAAATTACCTTTTTGGATAGTATCAAGACTCTTATTCCCATTATTTCTTCTTCTCTGTATATCTCTCTCCTTTGTCTCCTCTTTTCCTCTAGTGGTTGCAATAAAGAAACGTACACTAAAAAATAGAGGGAGATCTTTGTCTTTCTCTCTCCCTCAAGCACTCTTTGCTTTTGGCTGACTGAACATTTGACCGGCCAATAGGGGGCCGCTACTTCAGCACTAAGTGGGCGGGCTACTGCTAACCTGACATGTCTCCATTTATTTTAGTTAGTCGAGCCAAATAATTTTTTTTCTTTCTTTCTCTGATGTTCAGAGGAGTTGAGGATGAACAGGAGTAGAGTACCAAAGTTAGAGCCTAACAAAAGACATAAGGCCAACCTGATGGAGACCTAGCCTGAAAGGAGAAGAAGATCTAAAAATATATAGAGAGAGCGAGACATCTATAAAGAGGTGAATAGTGGAACAATAATATCATTTTTCGGGTTAACAGATTGAACTTGTCGAACAAAATGAACTTGTCGCACAAAAGATTCATTTTATTTAATTTGGAAGTTACAAGGACCTGGATGCACTGAGATCAAACTAAAAGAACTCGGTTGTTATTTACTCGTTAAATATGTGTAAATTGTATGAGAATTTTTTAAGAAACACAAAAGCTTGGATTGTTTTTAACAAATAATAAGGTATCTTTGTCCACCCTTCCAATATATAGTAGAAAAGAATAGGAGAGAGAGCAAGGGATTTATTTTATTTTATTTTATTTAGATGAAAGAAGAACAAAGGAATATTTGAGTAATGAAAAGTCAAAAGGGTTTTGTTACTAAAACATTATTATAACAGATAATGCGGCATATATTTTGATATAAATTATTATTATTATTAATTTTTTATTAATGATTATATAGTGTCCCGAATTATGTTACCTATAAATTAATTAACAAAAAACAATGGTAATTAAGTTAACATAAATTAATAAAAATAATTAAAAAAAACACACATTGCTATATGTTAAAATATGATTTGAATAATAATTAAATAATCCTAATTATAAGGATTATTTGTTAAGCTGTTGAGATTTTTATGGAAATCAAATACACGATTTGTTATAAGCTACCATTATAAATACGGGATGATCAGGTAAGCTGAAAAATTGAGAGAGAAAGAGAGAGAGAGAAATAGAAAAAAAATGGGATTATCAAGATTTCTGGTGGAAGGCTGCAAGTTCTCAAGCTTCTTCTTGGGAAACATGAATTGGTGATTCACTTGGATATTTTCAGCAGTGATTTCTGTTGGATCTTCTTCATCGGCTATGAAGGTGATTTCGTAGGAATCTGGAGGCAATCATCTGAGGCTCAAGGAGCAATTGGATTGTCTAATCTGAAAGAAGAAAAAAATTCAATTCCTGTATCCAGTCTGAGATCGAGAACCAGGTGATTGGTGTAAGGTCCTCTTTCTATCTGATTTTTTACATAATAAAGTCTCTCTATGCTCTCACCGTGGATATAAAAGGAATACCTCCGAACTACGTAAATCTGGTGTTCTTGTATGTGGTTGCTTCGTTCTTTTATTATCATTATTTCTCATTCTTATCTGACATGATTTATTTGACTAACTACACGTTAGGCGATCTGAATTTTCCACTGCGTATTATTTCACAACAGCTATCACCCTCTTTTAGGTGAATATGAGAGGTACATCCATCCACATACGAGTACATAGAAAATATGTAAAGCGGAGAAGAATAAGAATTAATATATAATTTGTGTAATGTTTGCAAATATTTAGCATATCAATAATGTTACTATATATTATTCACAATATTGTTGTGAGTTAGATATTCAAGTTCAACAATGGTATGAATCAAGTGTTAGACGGTCTATTTAATGCGTCATGAGACGCACGCGATAGAGAAATAAGTGCTTAAATAGACAATCCATGAGATCGCATGGGCGTAGTTAAAAATGAGATTATATATATATATATATATATAAAACATGAAGTTTGATACATTAATGTTTTAGAAAGAATCTCACTAATAGTGAAATTGATCATTGCATTGTTATTTCAAGAATTTCAATAATTGAATGACAAATGTATGGCTAAAGTGATTGGTAAAAAAGAGGTCTTATAAGTTTAAATGATAATTTTTTGAGGAGCTAATTGAGATAAAAGATTTTCGAGAAACATATCAAGTTTTTAAAATGTAAATCGAAGTAAAACGATCGATATAAGAAATTTTAAAACTGTTTCAATTGAAGTGAATTCAGATATTACTAAATATATAGGTTTGGAGTTAATGATGTGTAACTGAAAAGTACTCTTTTGTCTATTTTAATCTAACAATGGAATAGTAACCAAAGACAAAAGAAATAATATATTTAGGCCTTTCTCAAGATTTTTAAAAGATTTTTTTTCTGATTATAATTATTTGGATGCTTATTACCAATAATATATATATACAAAATATTATAAACATATTTGTAAATACACGTATTCTACTAGTTTTCGTTATTAGAAAATTTGAAGGGTAAAGTTATAAAATTAAAAAATAAGGAGTTTAATATGTAATTCAAGATGAATTAAGGAGTATGTATGTAAATCTGTCTAATTTTTAATAGTCAAATAAACGAGTCTAAATAATATATATATATATATAGAAAGAAAATATTTATCTTTTAAAATAATATATATTTATATAATATTCATCTTTTAAAGCAAATTGAAAGACAAATAAAAGGTTGCGGCCCACCATAACATTTTTATGCTTTTACATATCCGGGGTAGGCATGAGCCTAAAGCTTAGTCCTATCTTTTACCAATTATAGCAAGAAGTTGACATCTATTTCCAAAAATACATTCCATTAATACCATAATAAAATTTACAAAAAAAAAAAAAACCAATATGGGCCAAAGAATGATTCGAGTTCGGTCAAGCGAGTCAGGGTCAAGCTCAACTCTTTGATTTACAAGCCGGCTTGGGCTTGGATGGCGGAGTTTGAGCTAGCTTCCGCCCACAAGTAGTCACTGTCGAACTAGCTCTAATCTTTTAATGAAGAATTGAGTACAATTTTGAAAAAAAACATGTTTAATTTTAGGGACATTTATATGGTAGACACAGAAATTGAGTTAATTTATGAATTTCATCGTAAATCTCAAAATATTACAGTTATCACATCTAAAATAACTATTTTTCTATTTTTCACATGCTGAAATAAATTCTATTAGAAGATTTAACTATAATTAAATCTCAATAAAATCTCAACTATTGATCGCATCATTTAACCATCGACTTTCATGTTAGGGCATCGCGGAGCTGAATTGATTCCTGCGGCACGCATTCACGAGAGGCGGCAGCGTATTCATGCGAGGCGGCAGCTTATTCATGCGAGGCAACAGCGTATTCACGCGAGCATCACTCTACTATTTGCATCTTCTTCTTACACGGGCGTTGTGAGCGGGCATCAGACCTTTCTGTGGCCGGCAGCGACTGAACTCTGAAGCTGCAGAAATGTCCGATGCTCGCTCGCGATGCCCGCATAAGAAGAAGATATAAATAGCAAAGTGATGCTCATATGAATAAGCTATCGCCTCGCGAGAATATGCTGCCGCATCGCGTGAATACGCTACCACCGGAACCAATGCAGCTCCGCAATGCCCTAACATGAAGGTCGATGGTTAAATGATGTGATCAATGAGTGAGATTTTATTAAGATTTAACTATAATTAAATCTTTTGATTATAGAATTTACTGCAGGATGTTAAAAATGAAAAAATAGCTGTTTTAGATGTGATATACATAATATTTTAAGATTCACGGTGAAATCCGTAAATTAGCCTAATTTCTGTGTCCATCATGTAAATGTCCCTTAATTTTATACTGAGTTTTAAATTAAGATCAATCATACTCTTGGCATGTTCGATCCTCATGCTATTTTGATCATGCTAAAGACTAAAATGATTCATTTATTATTTAAATTTTTAAAAAATATTAAATTAATTTTTATCACATATTATACAATTTTTAATATAAAAAATTTATTCTATTTTACATCCTACATAATTTTTAATATAACTAGCTAATATTATTTCTCATGGTATACATATTTTATGGTAATTTCGTAATTTTAAAATCAAATTGATTTCTTTTATCAAACAGGCCCTGCAAGACACTCAATGCATACTCTAATCAGGTTACATGTAATTTTATCTATAATTGCACTTTGATTCATATTTCTTAAAATATTTTACTTAGGTCCTTATTTAAAATGTAGGCATCTATTAATTAAATCCATATTTTGCTACACTTTTAGGCCCATGTTTAAATCTATGAATCTAAGTGAAGAATTTTAAAACAAAATTAAACAAAAGTGTGATTACAGATAAAGTGTAGAAACTTACAAGTAATTCATTCTAAAAAAAATATATTAAGATCTTCAAGTATATTTCTTTGAAAACTTTAATTTTGACGATGTTATAGTTAAATTTGAATAAAAATATTTTTTATTGAGAATTATACATAATATATAATAAAATTAGTTATTATTTTAATATGCATGTAGGATATAAAATAAAATTAATTTCTATCCATATATATATATATATATATATATATATATATATATCATGTAAACTATAGTTAAATTTAAATATTAAAATTTATGTATGATGTAATATATCTGATAAATACTGACAGAATTAATCTTAACCTAGCAAATAAACATACCAAAAAATAAAATAAATATGTATACAATTCAGTCATGCTAATCGTAATTTAGAAATAAAACTAAGATGTTCAATTTAAATCAATCCAATCTGACAATTGTTTGAACTCAAGTCAATAAAATTACAAACTGTAAATATATATGGCTCATGATTTGATTTAATAAACTCGACTTTAGCTTAATTCAAGTTAAATACATATCCTAACATCGATCTCACTCTTATGCCTAATATTATGAAGAAATTATTGAATCCGGCATGTGAAACACATCATTAGTCTGCTCGATATGCTGCGTGCTGCTGGTAGCCCACGGTAGATGGCTAGCTAGCAGATAGAACCAAATGACCGAACTATCCTCCGAAGCCAATTAATTGGCCTAGCCAGATAGTATGGCCGCATTTGATCATCCGATCATGTAGTCCGGCTAACTTAGCCAGACAGTCCAGTCATTAGCTTGCATCCGCTTGCAGTCCACTGTCGGTTCACCAGTGGCATATGGCGTGTTGGCATTTGCTTGCGAACGAGCGACGTGCGTTCGCGCGGTGCATCCAATAATTTCACAGTATCATGACGACGAAGAAGAAGAAAAATTGCGTGAAGAAGAAGCCATTTTCTTTGTTTGGTGAATATCAGGAAAGAACTGAAAGCGATGCTGAAATTGATGTGGATGGCGCATCGCCATATTAAGTAAGGAGACCAGAGAGGGGAGAAAATGAGCGGGAATCTAATGCCATTGGCTTCACTCTCTTGGTGGCCCATTGGCTATATATTATGGTAAAGCTACTTTAAAATTCCATTGCTAATATAAAAAAAATAAAAAAAAAGTTAAATATGGATGCTATTAAATGGAGATGGAGCATCACAAGTCACCATTCCCCTTTTGAGTTCTCTATTGTTATAGAAAGGCTTGCACAAAAGGAGTAGGGAGGGGGTGGGCAAGGGCAAGTGGAATGATGGCTAGGCCCATAGGGTTTGCCGGCTAGGTCGGTTTGGCTTGTTTTGCGGCTCCTAAGACGGGTAGGCGTGAGTCGGGGATTCGGTGTTAGCCATTTCTCTCACGGGAAAGTCGGTTCAACATGTTGATGATCTCTCGTAGCTAAGTATATAGACTTTTCTTTTGAGATTTACATATAAGACACGAAATTCTATTAAAATGACAAGTTTTAGTTAAATTTTTTTAAAATTATACTTTTCACATCCAATTCTTAAATTATCTTTTTTCACCTCTATCAAAGTAATATTTTTATTATATTTTATGTAACTCATATATATACTCTCAATTTAAATTAGAAAATTGTAAATATTTAAATATTTATTGTGATAAAACTGAAAAAATATAAATTTAAGCATGTCTGGGTGAAACGTATAATATTATAAGAAATTAGATATAATATATACAATTTTTAAAATATTTGACTGAAACATATAATTTTAATAAATTTTCATATTCTACATGTAGATGTTTTTTTAGGGTTGTGTTCTCTATCATTCTTGTTAGGTTTTCAATAAATTAAAATGGAATCTACTTCACATATCAAGGTTGAAATTTGTTTGGCTAGGTTAACTTTTATTTGGGTTAAAATTGATTTTATTAATAAATCATATCGTATAAAAATTTAATATTAAATTAATAATATTTTAAATATATCACAAATTCTAATATTAAAATCAAATTTATTTCACATCTTATATAATTTTTAAAACAAGAAATAATTTTATTTTACATATCTAAACAGTAATAAAAAAAATAAAAAACTTACATTAGAAGGTACTTTAATTATAAAATATTATGTATTTTATTTTTAAAATAAATATTATAAATATCACACTAATAATTTAAAAAATTATATATATATTTCACATAAATTTTTTAAGATTATTGAAATATTTTTATAGCTCTTATATTTTCTATTATACATGGTTCACACAGATTTTATTATATTAAATTAAATTTAAAATGGATTTTATATATACCTAATTTATGGAAATTAAAATTCTAGGATTAACGTATAGGATTTAGAATTTAGTTTTTAGTACTAAAATAATTTAAGACATGAGATTTAGAGGCGTTTAATTCGATGCTACCTTGATGTTATGTCATGAAATTTATATATCAATTTAATTTTTAAGTGATATTTCTATAAGTTTTTGAAAGATTATTTAAAATATTATCAAATTAAATAATTATTTTCTCTACATAATATGATGTAGCATTAAGGAGGTGTTTAGTTTAATATTATCTTGGTATTAGATATGTTATATAGAAAAAATAACTACTTAATTTAATGACATTTATAAATAATTTTTTATAAAATTATAAAAATATTAATAAAAAAATAATATATAAATATCATAATATTTAAATTATATAATATAATATTAAAATAATAATGAACCATGCATGCATACACCTCCTAAAATAACATTAAACCAAAAGACCTGTGCAATTTTATTCAAAATAAATAAATAAAAATTTATAATTTTATAAAATTTTAATATAATATATATAATTTTTTATAATTAAAATATCTTTTGTACGAATGCTCTTAAAAAAAAAGAGTAAAACATTAAGTTGAAACCCAAGATACAGTAACAATATAAAGAACTTATTAAATCTTATAGAAAGAGATTGACAAAATCATAATAAATGTTAAAAATATAAAAGTAATATATATATATATATATATATATATATATATATATGTATATTGGCAGATTATATATATAGGCAAATTATTCATAAGTCTCTATAATTACACTTTTGCATCACATTTTTAAAAATATTTTACTTAAATCCCTAATTAAAATTATAAGTACTTAATAGGTTCATATTTTTCTTTATATTAAAGTTCCTATTTCAAACTTAAAAGTTCTTAATAAAATTTTTTAAAAAATATTAGAAACTTAAAAAAAAATAAAAATGTAAATATAGTTAAACTATAATTATTTATATATCAATTATTTACTGTATATACGTTGATAAATATACATTTGTAAAATTTGAGAGAGACTTTTTATTTGACTATTTGAATAATTAGTAATAACGTCTTAATTGTTCTTAAAATTTTTAGTGTTACAAACTTTCTTGAAATTAAGCTTAATTTGATAAAAAAAGCATTGAACATTTTATTATATTTACGAATAGAAAAAACTGTATTTAGGCCTAATAATTTTAGATTTTTGTATGTCGATCAGTCTATAAATTTTGAATTACAACACTTAGTTCTGTGAAATCTCATCGTGAAATCTCATGATTTTTTTTTTACACTAGTACATAAATTTTGAATGATAGCATTAGGTTTCATAAGCTTTGTAATCTATATATTGCTATTTAGTTTTCTGTATTTTAATAATTTACATACATGATTCAAAGTAAATATAATATTATAAGTGATAAAAAATCACATAGCAATAAATTCTCAGTCTTAATCATTAAAATATTACTATTCAAAATTTATTGGATAATTTATAAAATTTCTAAGATGTTTGATATATCAATATATATATATATATAGATTGAGAGAGATAAATTTGTAATAATATATTTGTATTTTATTTTTTTTGCAAATTTAAAAAATATATTCATCCTATTTAGATTTTGTAAATATTTTATAACATTTGGTATTCCTATCTTAAAATAAACATCGATATAATATGAAATAATATGATGTTAGATTTGATGATTTAAAATTATAAGCCAATATTTCTTCATATAGATAGAATTTTAATCATGTAATAGTTGTGATTATAGTATTAAACAAACAAAAAAATTAAAAAAATATTAAATTATATTTTACACTAGTTTGTAAAAATTAATGCTCAATATACTCTATATTTGAAGCACTAAAATTATAATTAATTTAAAATCATAAATTTTATAATAACCATTAAACATTAAGACTAAAATATAAATCTTAAAAAGGTAAATCATGAAGATTAAAATTTAAGTTTTTATTGATTAGTTATTTGTAATTGATTTTAAATGCAAATTGGTAAGATAAAAATTTTTTATTATATAGTTGTGAATCATATTAACTTATTAAAGTATACTAATATATTATTTTATAATTTTTAAAAAATTAATTTGACTGACAAGTTTTTAAAATTTTTATATCCTATATAATAATCTCACTGAGGGAGCATTTAATTCAATGTCATATTGACGTTATATTATGTTAATTATTTAAAGAAAGTAATTATTTAATTTATATGGGGCCGTTTGGTTCAGTGTTATCTTCATGTTATAATGTTATGTTATCTCTAGAAAGTAATTATTTAGTTTAATAACATCTTTAAATAATATTATAATTAATTACAGAAATATCATTACATGCTGACATCTAGATGTCACCCCAAGTCGGGCGACATCTCAAAATAACACCATCAATTTGTTATTATAATATCAATAACTTTCAACTAAATAAAAATAATTGAATAGCATTGATATTTTTTAATATCATAACATTAAACCAAACAAATGTTCATTGATGAATAACAATAATATTTAAATAACATGACATCTAAATAAATTGGCATTAAGATAACACTGAACCAAACGGCCCTTAATGACATTTATAGATAATTTTTTATTAGATTATAAACTTATTAGTCAAAAATGACATTTAGAATACATAATATAATATCAAGATAATAACGAACCAAATGCCTCCTAAATAAATTTGTGCAAACTAAATATTATTTATGTATAATACTATTTATGCAAAACACTATATAGGTTCTTATATAACATTATTAATTATAACATTACAATTTCACCCATTTATGTTAACATGCGGGCAAATCATGAATGAAAAATTTGAAATAAAATAATATTAAGATAAACACTTTATCTTTTGAAAAATGATCAGTAATTAAAAAATTTTAACACAAGGTTATTTGATATTAATCAGAATGATTAATCTTTTTCTTAATTGGTTGTTTATGGAAACCAACACACAATGGAGAAGGAGAATAATGTATTAATAAAAGTATGATACAATAATTCATAAAAATAATATGATAATTAATGCAACATAGTTATTCATTACATTTTTATTTTGTCAATATCATGAATAAAATTATTGTTCAAAAATCAAATTTTATGGACTACAAATTTAAACTTTCTAAAATTAAATTTATGAAGTTTTATGTGTAGTTACTTACAAACTTAAACTTTCATAAAATTAGATTAAAATTACAAGGATTAATTAAATCAAATTAAATTTCACTTATGATAAACAAAGTAAGTATGACCCTAATTTAAATATTTATATGTAAATATATATAAATATAAACTATTAATTTTAAATTTTTTTGAAAATTTAAATATGACATATTTAAAACTTTTATTGTACTGCATTTGTAGATATGATCTAAAATGACTTGCTATCAATAGAACTATAATATATATGGAACTAAAGTAAAATAACATACAGATGAAGAAATATTTAAAATAATTTTATGTACCACAACAGTTATATATATGATTAATTCACTTACTTCCTCTAATTTTAATTTAATAACATTAAATTAAATAAATAATAATTTACCAACAACATAAAGGCATAGATCAGGACTTTATGCTTTTCAATTTTTTTTAATAGGTGTTTAATCTAATTAATCTTCTTATAAGTGCAAACTTTAACATAAAAATTAATAATTTTTTAAATTATAACAAATTTTAAATATTAAATTTAATTTTATTCACATCTTATATAATTAAAAAAAATAATCAATTCTATTTTGCATCCTAGCTAGTTACACACATTTTATAATTTTACTTCAAATTCCTCATAATTTTCAAGATCAGTTCACATAAATATCTCAAATAATTGTTGGGTAAATTGATTGTGCTTATTCACTACATAATCTGATTAATAAAAGATTTAAATTATGATTATCAATTTATTGATTAATTAGATAAAACAATATGAAATTAAAAAAAGACTATATTAACAATGACAAAAAGGACCCTAATGAGGTCTTAAAACAGGTCAAATTTGTGCCCAATTGTTGTCATCTTGTTTCATTTCAATTTCGTACTCGTTTTTTAGTGAACACTTTCTTTTCATTTAGCGAAAGTCGAAAGGATTATCTAATTTTCTGTGTTTTTGCGCTCGTAGTACTTTCAGTTCTATTCATAAATAAGTAGGGATTCTTTATTTATAGAAATGGGCATAAGATTAATAAAAATTACAATAAGATTAATAAAAGACATGAAAATGATAAGAAAGTGATGCAAAATGACATTTTTTCGCTGTTGCATTTGTTGCATTGCGCCCTAATTAGGCACTGCAGAGCTGACAGGGTATTCACACTAAAATAAAATAAAATTTATATATTATAAATAGATTGTGAAAGTTTATATACAGAGTTTAATTTATATCTAAATATAAATATAAATATAATATACAAAAATATTAATTTAAGAAAAATTTATATCTGTCACTCTAAAGAATTTTATTTTACAAGTGATACCTCTTAGGTCAAATATTTACAGGTAGCACCTTCTTTTAAATCTAATAATTGCAGATGGTATCTCAAATAAAAGATAAATTAAAAAAAATTGACATTTAAAAAATAAATTATTATTGATAAATATTAAATTTAAGATTATAAATATTTAATTTAGGATTGTTTGTTCTGTAAATGATTTTTGTTAAGGGTGACAGATAACTTTTTCTTGATTTAATTTAAAAATAAATAAACTTTGATAAACGCTAATTAAATTTAAGTTGAGACCGACCGTTGATCGAATCAATGCCAGGCTTCAACCAGCTGTTGCTGTACAGAGTGGTGCGGAGATTGAGGGATCTAAAAAGATAGAGAGAAGGGCGTAGTAATTGATGAAGAAGAACGAGGCTGGAAAGCAAAAGAGTGGTGATTGGTGAAAAATGGTGACGGAGGGTCCCCCCCTCCGCCGGCAAAAGAGTTCTCTTTCTTCTTCCCCGCTATAAATACCCTCGTCCGTCCCCCTTCCCTCTCCTCATAACTCCGTTCACTTCCCAATCCAGAACTAAATCCTCTCTCTCTCTCTCTCTCTCTCTCTCTGGGTCTCTCGAGGCGCGAGCAGATCAAGAGGAGGAGGAGGAAGAAGAAGCACTTTCTCTCTCGTCAACAAGGTAAAATAACGCCATTTCTACTAATATGAAATAGCCTAATTAGCTTCGCAACTTCGCCGGAAGTAACTCACCCGCATGAGTTGATCATAGCAGCGAGGAACATGTCAGCGGCGTCGGTCTGCCGGAACATGGCCTCGCCAGCGGAGGCGCTGCTCCTCCGGCGAGAAGGGTGCAGGGGGATGGCACTGCATCCCATGGAGGGAGTGCAGAAAGCAGAGGAGGAGGAGCGGTTCGATATCTGGAGCTTAATCCAGAAGGGCAAGGAGCAGAGCGCTGAGCCGCCACCGCCGTACGTTCACCAGCTGGTCCGCCGGTCATCGAGCCTGATGAGCCAGAAGAGCCTGGAGACCTGCACGGAGAGCCTCGGGTCGGAGACCGGCTCCGACGGGTTTTCCTCTGGCTTCTTCTGGCCTTTATCTATGGCTGGAGAAACATGTGAGGAAGAGGCAGAGGAGGAAGATGCTGAAGCGGAAACAGAGGTCGAGGAGAAGAATCAGAGGAAGGAACAGAGCACTGTCAACTACCACTGCTCGATTGGGTGGAGATCGCCGGCTAAGCCCTTTCCGCCGCCGCTGGCCTCCCTCTCCCGCCGCGACGGGCCGTGCTTGAAGATGAAGCCTCATCGCCAGAACGGCCGCCTCGTCGTCGAAGCCGTGAAGGTCCCCTCTCGAAACTATCTCCACGCCGAGCGCCATGGCGGCCGCCTCCTCCTCTCCTTCGTCGAAACCTGCTTCCGGCCGACCTCCCCTGCCGCTGCCACTGAACAATCTGTCAACCTCGTGAAAGAAGACGACGCTGTGGAGGAAGAAGACGACGTAGTGGAGGAAGAGGAAGAGGACGAAGTCGAAGTAGTCGACAGGGGAACCGTCGTCGAGGTCAAAGTCAGCACCCAGCCGCAGCCGGTCAGCGGCGCGGCCCCGCCGGTCAAAGTCCATCGCTCTTCTCTCGTCATCAACAAGTTCGTCGTCGGCGAACCGCTGCCGAACTCCGATGAGCAGCCTCCGGGAACGTCGGCAGCTCCCGCTGCGATAAGGTCCACAACGACGGCGGCTGCGGCGGCTGTGGCAGCGTCGTCAATCAGCACGTCTACCACGACGACCGACGGCTTCCACTACAACTACCTCCAACTAGACTACGGCAGCCGGTGGGGGATGCAGTCGCCAGCGGCGGCGGCTGCGGCGGACGCGAAGCTTCTTTTCACGTCGAGGCGCCGGAGCAGGGAGGAGCTTCTGCACGACATGTGGCGTTGCAGCGAGCTCCGGCGACCGCTGTTCATATTCGAGCAGCCCTACTGCATCGCCACCTCCTCCTAATTAACTTTTCTCTCTCTCTCCCCCTCTCTCTCATCCTCCTGGTGAACTCCATCCAACCGTTCATCTTAATCTGATTATAGTCAACATCGTCCCCATAGTTTGACCCTGGGCCCCACCCTGGTTTGTTACCTATTTTGGAATATTCTGTGTTGCTAACTTGCTATATTATTAATCACCGTTAATCATGTTTTTTATTTGGTTGGATTAAGGCCTGAGAGCAGTACGTTATGGACGGTTAAGATTTACTTTACTTACCGTGCAAGTGAACATACGATTTTATTAAGAAAAGATTCGAATAATTACTGATACGTACTATGATATTATAATGTTCATCCTATTTTTGAAATATTATTATATGAGAATAAAAAAAATTTAAATATTCAAATTTATGTTTTCAAGTTTTAATATCTGTATTTCTGATTTTTTTCCAAATTTTTAATTATTAATTTTTTTTTAAAAAAATTAATTATATTATCTACTCTCTTAAATTATATTTAAGTCTCGATTTGCTGGCACATAAATTTGTTATTTAAATTTTTTTTAGTTTTTGAGATTCGTTAATATTTTCACGTGGTTCCTTACAGTTTGTATAAATTTGTTATATGTTAATTTAAAGGGATAGTTATATACATACCACATAATTTAGTTTTATTTATGCCTTAACTATTCATTCTTAGTTAATTATGGTATTCACACTCAAAATATTATAAAATTTTATATACACACATTTCAATTTATTTTTTATTATAATGAGTAATTATAATTTTTTAATAATCTAATTATGGTTAGATTACAAAAAATCTGAGCCGTTCATCATATTATTTTAATGATATTTAAATATATTTTGAGTGAAAATCTTAAAATCTTAATGTTTAGGCGGCGCCAAAGGAAAGAGACATCCGAGACGTGAATTTATTTTAGAACAAATCAGCGCTTTAGTGTAGTATTGAGGAAGAGAAAAATATGTATCATTAAGAATAAAAATATAATTTTAATGATTTACTTACATAATATTGTTTTTCAAATAGATTTTGATTAAGTTTTAATTCAAATGTGTGTATGTAAGATTTTGTAATGTTTTAAGTGTGCATAGCATAATTAACTAAGAATGGATGAGTAAGACATAAATTAAATTAAATTGTGTGGCATGTAGGTAATTATCCTTTTTTTTTTGAAATCAGAGATCTTATAACTTTTAAACAGTTTGTAAAAGTAAATCCATATGGTTAAATTGTAAACACTGGAGTTATATGTTCTATACTAAACGAAGTACAAGTACATTATTATTTGAACGCGATAATTATGCTCGTTATTTTCAATTCTGTAAAAATCAGATTCGAATACGAACTGGCCTAGCATTTAGTTCATAGTCAAACTCGTTCAATTACCCAATTAGTAAAGCCAATAATTCACCATCTTCTTAAGATATTAAAATTTTGAAAAAACTTCATATAATACTATTTTGTAATCTGTTTAAATAATTTTATCGATTCTATCAATGTGTAACTCTATCAACGCATAACAATATAAAATGATTGTTTCATCGTGTACGATTAGACTTGTTAGAATGATATGTAGTTCGATTTTTGACATCCACGGACCAGAAGGAGAGATGATTTGTAGTTCCGGTTGGATCGATTTGAATATTTTTACACAGTAATTATATCCTGTTCTTGCTCGATTATAACATAATGGTAATTAATATTCAAGGTTAACATGTGAAGTGTACTTTTAAAAAAAATAATTACTTGATTTATTTCATTCACACTCATGTGAAAATCAAATTTATTAAAGTTTGAATAAATTGGAAGTTGTCTCTTATAATTCATGCTAGCAATATATATATTAAGTCCACTGATCAATATTGAGTTAGATGGTTAATTAATTCAGAATTGTTGTTCAGTTTAAGACTCAACATGTTTAAATTTTTATTTTATTGTTATTTTAAATTTATTATAAATATGTGTAATTTTATTTTACATTCAATATAAATTTTAATATTAAAAATCAATCATAATTTAAATTTAATATAAATTTTAATATTAAAATTAATTATATTTCATGTTTTTTAATATTAAAATATTTTTATTTTGCATTAAATTTATAAAGCAGAAGTTTCCTCTCTTATAAAAAAAGTAATACTGAAAAATTTCTTCATAAAATTGTTGAAAAATTGATAATTTAATTACGTAAAGCATTACTAACAAAGATTATTTTAATGTTATAAATTAATAAAAGTAACCCACGTTATAATTACAAATGATAATATTTAAGACAGTTGCATGTAAAAAAATCATCTTATTTACATATGAAAAAATTAATTCTTTTTTATTAGATGAAACAATTAATTCTTAATATTTACATTTAGTATATTTTATTAATTTAATCATTTTATCTGTTATTCTCACTTTTTCTCTGAAATTCATTATTCACTTTCTGTTATCCAGTGTTGCTGAAGTGAAAGGAAAAACTGTACTTATTTTTGTTAAAAAATTCTTATTTAATTTGAGTATAAAAAGATAATTTAATTTTTTTTAAAATTTTTAAAAAAATATATATGAAATAAAATTTTATAAAATTAATTAATTTACTGAGAATTATATTGAATATATATATAAAATAAAGTAATTATTTAATATTAAAATTTATGTAATACGAGATATAAAATAATTTTTGAAATTTTTATAATAAATTAAACATTTTTTTTGTTATAGCTATATATATTAGTGTTTTCTTTTTTCTGTGAATCAAACAGTGCCTAACCTGGCTAAACTATAAACATTACTATCTGAGAATGGTTATTTTATGCTTGATTAATTTTGCTGCAATGTACTGATATTTATATATTATTTGAAGTAAAATCAATTTATTTATAATTTATGTGCATGATGTGAAAATGTTGATGGTTAAATTAACATAAAATAAGATGTAAATTACATCAATATCTGTACTTAAATTATTAATGGAAAATTTGAAGACTTTTTTGTGTACTATTATGAATTGTATTCAAGGTAAAACACATGATTAGATAATTCTTATTTTTTTTTTAATCTTGCCAGACTATTGAAACAAATGTCCATGTGCACTCCTAAAAAATTATATATATTATATATATATTATATATATAATATGAATTTAAAAAAATATTTTTATATTTTATTAATTTTTAAAATCACTGTTGAGTAATCATCATCATCATATATAACATAACATTAATGCATAATCAAAACATTTATCATGAATAGAAGCCACACATATGGAGCTAGCCCAAGCTAAGAATTAGTAATTTTTTTTCGATCAAGTATCCCATAACAAAGGAAGCTAGAGTTTTGATGAGTATCACATACTTTAATCAAAAAAATTTCGATCATCCAAGATTTTTAAAGAAAGTGAATTTGTACCTAAAATTTAATTATTCTCTACTAAATTAAAAATAATCTCTACAACGATATGCTATATTCATCACGAAGATTCTCTATTTATTATAACGAGTGATGAGATTTATTAAAATTCTTCGGCACTCAAGTAAAGCTCAAGGCTCCATTATCGAATATTATATTTTCTTCCAATGCATTCAAGTCCTACCAAAAAATTCCGTTACAAATATATAGAATTTTCATAGTTGAGAATTAGTTATATTTGTACTTAATTAATGAAAATAATTACTGTAAATCTTGTATATAATTTTAATAAAAAAAGAGCAATTATATTTATTTGCATTAAAATTTAAATATTTTATAATATTTGATATATAAATTTTTATTATTATAGATTATTAATTAGAATTATATAAAAATTATAATATATATATATTATAATTTTTTTTGATATAAGTTGTATTTTTTTATAATTTTAATAGTTAATATATAATTTGTAAAGTCATTTAAATTTCAGTGGCATATTTGTAAATGGTTAAAAAATAAATCTTTGAATTTGCTTAATAATGACTGCCGCCGGACACGTCACGTGACTCGCGCCATGGCGAATTTCCAGCGGGAGAAGATGACGTCACGCGATCTATCCTCCAGATTTTTCCTGGGTGGAACTGGACTCCACTTGACCGCACTAACTGTTAAATGCCACGTGGAAATTTCACGTGATTTTATTATTAAAAAGAAAAAAAATATGGAAAAAACTTTCCTAGTACATGGAATTTTATTACTTCAAATCAACTAAATTAAAATGATAAAACTTTCAAATTGTTTACAATTTTTTTTCCATTGGCTGAAGGAGGAGGCCCTGAGGAGATAGAAGATAAGTAGAGATCGAAAAACTCGATTCACAACGTATACTCCTGCATGAAATGTAACAAAGATAGTACGATATACTATCAAAATAATTAATATATAAAATTTACGTGATTCGGAGAGATTTTTTACACTCACAAGGTTAAAAAAAAATTTATAATATGTTTAAAAAAAATTACCAGAGGCGATTATAAATATAACTTTAAGTTTTAATTGAAACCTATAATTTTGACAACTTAATTTTGCAAAACACACACGTTATAACGAGATTTAATACCTCAAGATACATGTCAATAGCTAAACGACAATTCGCTAAATTATTTCACAAAAGATGCTTTTGACACCTGTGAGATAATAGAGCAAATCATAAATATAATCGTCATCTATACTTAAAGGCCTTTCTCTTCACTTAAGAGAATCCAATCACACTTCCCCTGAATCACATTGTTAGGGGTTTTCCTCGATATACGATCAGAGGTCACACTCACATTTATCCCTAGAGACCCTTCTCACACCCATTGTGAGGGATCAACTAATTATACCCTTTAATCACCTAATTAGAAGCCCTCTTCAACTCAACAAGAGAGAAAAAAATAGTCGAATGTATGATATTACAATAAAACACAAAGTAAAATATCTCATAAATTTCTAAGAGTGAAGAAGACGGGTCAACATTGAACACTTAATCATTTATTAATTATTCTTTAATTATTGGTACTAAGATTTTAAAATTTGACCGAAATTTATTGATTTCAACTTTTGATATCGATTTCAGTGGACTCCAATTCAAGAAAGTTATAATTTTTTAGTTTTAGCTAAGACTGTCAAACTCTCAAAGAAATAAAATAACGATCATTAATAAATTAAATTTTGATTTTATAAAATTTAAATAATTTATAAATTAAGATGAAGCTATAAAAATTGTTGAAATAGTTAAAATCACAATTTCCATCTTGTGATTGAAATTGAGTTTTAAAATTTTGATTGACACATTTGGAGATCAATTCTTGGTCAATAATAGGTATCCTAATGGACATGGGTAAAACAAGAAAAAACTTTTTTTTTTCTAAAATACTTTTAATTTTTTTTTTTAGCTTGTCGTCTCAACTCTTTTATTCTTCTTTCTTGTCCTCATAAGGATAACCTAAAAAAAATTTAGCGAACAATTATTACATGTTGAAGCTAGAAATTAAATTTACATATTATATCATGAATTTTACAATTTTTTGTTAGTTCTTATGGTAAATGCTTTTAGTAAGCCCACATATACACATATTTCAATTCAATAAATGATTGAAGAAATTATGAGCAAATCCATTGGCAAAGGCAGAGCCACATGAGTTGGAGGTAGTGGATGATGCATAAAAAAAGAGTGAAAGCACCACTTGGCCCATAAACCAACAAGCAAAGCAATTAATCTTCTCCAAACAAGCAAAGCAATTAATCTTCTCCATACAAAATTTGATTGAGATTTGAGGTGAGGAAGGGAGAGAAAAGAATCATGAAATAGCATGAGTTTAAATATATAATTGGGAGATTTTTAGAAACTTATTTATTTTCATAGTACACTTAAATATTATGTTATGTAAGTTTTATTGCAATAAATATTACATTATCTATATTTTCTTTAACAAAATCGGAATATTGATGACACTCAAAGGGATTTTGAAACTTACAATCATCCCAAAGAAGTAAACTTATTCCCAGATAACTCCATTCAATATTTAATGTTGATAACTCATAAAAATAATAATAGGATACACATCTAGAGAAAATATTGTCCACTACTGTTGTCAAGAATATCACTAGGAAAACGGAAGCACACAACTCTCGTAAAATTATTGTTTATTAATACTATAACTTAACAACCTAATCGAGTCCGTTTGCTCGGATCTCATCGACCAATTGCAAGTTTCGCTCTTTGCTATATATATATGGGAGGAACACCATTCAACTTGGAAAGCGAATTGCTCAAAGGAGCCTAGTATTATTGTCATGATGTCACCATAGTCGAGGAGGAGAAAGAGGAGAAGTGTGTTGAATATAAATTTAGATTTTCAAAACCGACTTTGCGTAAATTGGAAAATTTTGTTAATTAATCATTATGGTTAACTCATCATGGTGTAATATCTATTCAATAAGTGTAATATTGAAGTTCCATGTATTTAATAATAAGTAAATAATTTTATAATATTTCCTTTTCAAAAAAATTTATAATATTATGTTTGTAAATCCTCATTATTTCTATTGAGATATTCTTCCAATTATAAAAAAAATTATATGTTCTTTATTCCACTACAAAAAAAAAACCTTTTTAGTGCATACTCAACCCTCCAAAATATCAGTGAAGTTTCGTTGTTTAGTTCACACTAATTTCTTAAATTTCAAATTATTATTAGCAAGAAAAACTTATTTTTGAGTCCCAATTTTTTTTTGATATTTCATATAAGTAATCATGTAAACTTAATCTATTTTATAGATTAATCTTATTTCATATTTTATGCAAACTCTAGTATTAATAATCAATTTAATTTTGTATCTTATATACTTTTTAATGAAAAATTGAATTTTATTTTACATCAAATACGTATCTCAAAACTATCTGCAACTTTGTATATATATGTGCAGTGATAGGTTATCAGAGCTGTAGAAGATATCAGTTTAACCTCGAACTTCATTATTTTTAGATTTTATTTTTATATCTACGTACACGTATATTAACTTAGATAATTAAACTTTTTCATATTTCATTATTCTGTTATTTTCTGAAATCTAGAAATATAAAATGAAATAACTAGTTAAAAAACCTTGAAAATCATTTTTATGAATTTTTCTCCAACATTATTATTATTTCTAGTGGTATTTTTGATGAAGAGGCTTCTGTATTTATACATGATCTCATCATAATAAGTCTGTATGACTATTGCAAAACTATATTCTTATTTTCTATCAAAAAACAAATTATGTTCTTATATATTTGGAATATAAATATATGTAGTTTTCATATACTAGCTAGCTGTATATGATCTAATTATGTGGTTTCCCACAAAAAAACTTCTTGTAATTTATTTAACACCACAACATATTTCTATAAAAAAAAAACACCTCATCTACATTAAGAAAAATATTTGGTTTAATGCTATTTCAATATTTATATTAGTTAAATATTTATATTATCTTTAAATTATTAATTATTTGATTCAATGTTAATATATTAAAAGATGATAAAAATCAATTCAACACTATTTCTATCTATTATAATTAGTACATTGTTACTCATTTGAAAGAAATAATTTCATAATTTTTTATAATATTATTTAAGTATATCATTAAATAAAATAATTAAAATTTACATTAATACGTAAAACCCCCTATCATATTTATTATAAGTGTAACATAGAGTTTCACTTAAAAAAAATTATCAGAGCAATATTTTTCTTTCACAATAAAAAATTACAGTAATATGATTCAAAATTGAGACCTCTCATAGCAATTAAGCAAACTCCTTCCACTGTCACTTTTAAAGAAAAGCTTTTTACTCATATAGTCACTTATATTATATATTTATATATATTATTTCATATTTTAAATGAATAATTATCATCAATACCAACTTGTATTAGGGAATGATTAGATTTTTTTTCTTAAATAAAATTAATAGTTAGATCATATTCAATTTAATAGAAGAAGTGTAATTTATAATTATACATTTAAAATATAATGTGATATATGTAAATATTAAGGATTAAATAAATAAAAATTATTTCAATAGAGGTGAAATAAGTAATTTCCACCCAAAAAAACTCCTCCAGGCGTGGTATAGGCCACTTGAGCACCGGAAGAAAAGATTTTGGATAAATTGCTAATAGCTCACTATAGTTTATCTATAATTATTTTTAGTTCATATTTTTTCAAATATTTTACTAAGGTCTTTTATATTTTTTATGAGAGATTTACATCTGTCACCCTAAAAATTTATTATTTTCAGACGGCACCCCTAAAATTCATTACTTTCATGCAGCATCTCTATCTAACTTGAAGAACGAGATATTGCTTGTAAATTTACCCCAAAATAAAGGGTGCTGCTGAAAATAATGAACTTTGAGAGTGTTGTTTGAAAATAATGAATTTTTAAAAATGATAAATATAAATTTTCCTTTTTTTAATATCTTTTACTATCCCTAGAAATTAAAATATAGAACTAATAAGTCTCTATAGTATTAATTAGGGATCTAAGTTTAAGATTGAAAAATAATATAGACTAAAGTGTAATTGTATGTAAATAATAGAGACTTACCCGTAATTTGCCCTTTTACTGTTATCTTCCTTCGTAAAGGATGAGTAAATGTAATCTGACGACGGCGACGCGCAGACTCTCCTTCGCGCGAGCCCGGCACGAGTGCTGGGCCCGCCACCCACGTCGGCGGGTCGCTTTCGGGCCGGCCGGCCCGCTGCTTTCGGGACCGTACGGTGGGCGATCGAGTGTGGGAGGCGCAAAAATCCAACAGCGAATCCGAGAGAACGGAGGGCGAGATCCGCTGTCCCCCTCCCCTCTCTCTCTCTTATTCTCTCTCTCTCTCTCTCTCTCATTTTCTCTCTGCTCGGCTCGCCATTTTTGGCTGGCAAAAAGCTCGAGGAACAATAATGGCGATGGCTGGCTCGGCCACATGCCAAGTTGGTGCTGCTCTCGCTGTGAGCCACTCTTTGTGCATCGAGTGCTGATATTTATGCATGCATATTACTATACATATATATATATATATATATATATATATATATATATTGCATTTGGGAAAGGTATTCATCACTAATTAAAAAAAAAAAATTGATTTTGTTAAAATCTAAAAAATATATTTAATAAAAAAAACAGCTTTGATGAAAAGCTAAAGAGAGGAATTTTTTTTTAAAAAAATTAGCTTTTGTAAATTTAAAATTTAAAATTATCGTCAATTATTTTATATAATATAAATAAAATTAATATAATCAATATAAAAATATTAATATATGTAATAATGATCTAATATTTTTTTTATAGCGGTAGCACATATATTTTAAATATATATTAATAATATATATATGTAATAATGATCTAATATTTTTTTTTATAGCGGTAGCACCGTAGCACATATATTTTAAATATATATTAATAATATATATAATTAAATATGTTATTAATATATAATTATTATTTTCATTAAATATACTGATATAGAAAATCTTTTACTAGTAATTATTACTTTTAGCAGCAACTTTTTACAGCAATTTGTTTAAAAAATAGCTTTTAAAATAATAACTTTTTATAAAATATAAAATACAATATTTTTTAAAAAACTAAAATAATGTTAAATAGAGTTTAAATTTTTATATAATTTTATGTGCATTTTTATGAAGATCAATGGCATGTAAGTCCCTCTGGTTTAAGCTCGTGTTCAACTGAGTTTCTATAGTTTTTAAAATATTTAAATTAGTCTTTGGATAATATGCGAATAAATCTTTTAGTACTAATAAAAATAATAATTTCAATAAAAAAAACAAATAAAAAAAATATTGATGCGAATTAAATCTCTTGATTGGATTTCATCAATTTTTTCCTCTCCGTTTTATAAATATAATAAATAAATATATCATACATTTTTATTATTGTAAATGCATGCCAAATTTAGGATAGTAAATTTCACAACCGAATCAAAACTAAAACCACCGTCAACTTAAACGTATTTAGTTTATTTTGAATTAATAATATCAAAATATCAAATTTCTTTCGCATCATATACATATTTTAAACACAAATTAATTTTATTTTACAATTTATATTTATTTCAATGATAAAATATAGATTCCATTTCATACATAAATATCAATATAATCTCTCACTAAAGGAAAATTTTAGATACTTTGAATTATAGAAAAATATATAATTTACCCAAAAGTTATATAATGTTATTCAAAATATTTACATAATATATGTTAACAAAAACCTTCCCCACAACAATGAATCTAATTTCCATAGAACATGATTTATAAGAAAGATCGGCTGAATAATTAATTTAATTGAAGGAGTAATTAATTTAATATTATTATAATACTATATCATATAATTTAATTTAAAAATAATATTTAATTTGATAATATACATAAATAATTATTAAAAATTTATAAAATTTCACTCAAAAAAAAAATCTACAAATAAAAATATCAAAATTAATTTATCTTAATATTATGTTATATTATTTAATAAAAATAATTATTTAATTTAATAACATCTATAAATAATTTTTTATAAAATTATAAAATTATTAATTAAAAAATAATATCTAAACATCATAATATATAAATTACATAACATAATACAAAATTAACAATGAACCAAATGCCCCCTTAATATTATCATAATATTATATCATATAATTTAATTAAAAAATAATTATTTAATTTAATAATATCTATAAATCAAAATATCTAAATAATAATATAACATTAAGATAATATCAACTAAATACCCCCACGCAAAATGAACAATAAAAATAACTAAATTATACCAGAATTTAAAGTAAAAATCCAATACACAGATATCATGCTATATAACTATGTCAATTAACATAATCCATGAAGCTTATCTGATTGCACAGCATTCCCATGGATGAACTCCTGTTGAATCCGGATCCGACTCGAACCAAATATTTCATCGAATGCAGATTTACGACAACTCAGTGAGTCATCTGATCTGAAATATTTGTGAGCCCAGGATGTTGCTCTATTATATAACATTACTCATGCCCGTTTCACAGGCCTTTGCACGTAGGATTTGTTTGGGTCTTCTGTTTTAAGCTTGGGAGGTCGGATTTCGCCTTTCTTCACCTGGAGTAGCAGCAGAAAATTCCTAGTGAGAAACTGGAGTTGATTCACGAAGCAGTAACGAGATAAAGCTTTTGTTTCGGCTTCGTATTATGACAAGAAAAATACGACAAGAAAGTTATCCTTTTCGGTTTAGATTTGAGCTTAAATTGAAAAAAAATATTCGGGTTATAACAGAGTTGTGAAAATTATCTAGCTGCCATTGAGATTGCGTTTAGTAGGTGTTTGGTTTAATGCTATTGTGATGATATCTTACTCGTAAAAAAATAATTATTTGATTCGATAGTATATTTAGATAATATTGTAAAAAAGAGTCCCTCATATGAATAGCTCAACGATGGGAGAAAAAGGGCAAGTGCGAATGAGAGAATCGAAGACCTAATTTCATGTAGAGAAGGTTATTAACACTTTATAGTCCCACCGAACTAAAGAAACAATAATTATTATATCACATCATAGACATGTAGATAATATTAATATCTAGAAACGCCCTAGATTAAACTCCCATCACTGAGATAGAAAATTCATACTTGTTTGTGGCCACAATGCGGGTCAAAATTAAACCCATTACCTATGATTATAATCTTAATTTGGATCAAAAGAGCTCAACAGGTATTGGTTGAGTGGGAATAATAAAATCAATAAAAAAAGGGCCTAACAAATTCATCAGGCTTACCTTCTTTCCACCCTTCATGAAGTCTCTCCAGCTTGATACCTGAGACCATGGAGCATCATGAGCTTTAAAAATTGCAAGTTGGATAATCGGAAAGAGAGAAAGAAGTGAATGGTAATGACTTGACGAATATTCATAATATCGGCGGTGCATCGGATCAATACAAATGCGTCAATTCAACAATAATAGTGGAGATTTGTTCGTTCATGCTTGTCGAAAAAAAAATAGTAATGAAGCGATAATGTATGACTGCTAAACAGTATAACAAGCATATTCAGATACATCGCTGGGAATTGGAAGTTTTTCTCCAATGACTGTTCAAAATGAAGTTAATGCAAGAATATCAACAAGATGAAATATCATCATCAACAGCAATATAAACCTTAATCCAACTTTCTGGGTCCGCTTCACAATCCTTCTGAGCCAAGTTTACAATAATGCAAATTTAATGCTAACTGATTCAAAATTTGTTTCTATATCAACTCTAACAAAAATTTTTTTTGGCAAATCCCTCTATCTTCCAATTTCTTCGATCAAAATGTTAGCTTTAAAATAGGAATCCAAGCTCCACCTTTAATCATGATCCACATCACGACACTAGGCCTAATAAAAAGAAACTCCCTCATTCAAATGGTTTTATTACGGATTTGATCATGTTACCAGCCAAACAACTTTCAAGATAAAGCATCTTTAATCCCACTGACAACCAAAACTCAAAAACTAGGCTTAACCAAGAAACAAAGCTCAAATATACGATCACTAAAAACAAGCACACAACTCAGGAAAGAAAGCTCGGGTGTAGCAGCATGGCATGGATGAAGAAGCAAAATGCATTAGTTTGCACAAATTATACAAATAAACTTTAGTAAACATCTAAAATTATAAATATTTCGACTCCTAGATGAATTTTAGACAGATTGGTTTAATTCCTGATTAATTTTAAAAATAACCCATTCTTTGATGAAAGCATGTCAACTAACTAACTCCTATTATTTGCTTAAGGTTTGCCATTCTGCATTTTCATGTGTCACAAGCAACCTATTTTTGGCAGATAAACGATGTGGAATAGCCTATCTGGCATCATTGTGAGATTGGCTTGCAGAAGACTAAACATACTTCCCGATTGATTCTTTTACTGTGCATCACAATCAATATATTTCTCATAGATTTCTCATAAAGCATTTAGCCGCAACTTATAGACCTTATACTACAATTACTAGCAACGCTTGTACCGGAAATCATAGAGGAACATCAGAGGTGAATAATTGAGTTAAGAAGTAGAAACACTTTTCGTCAAAGCAAGAATTAGGACATAACTATATTTAAAGCATGAATTTCACTCCCACATTCATCCCAATTTAAAGAAACATTCTTTGCCAAGCATAAATCAGTCAAGATCATGTATAATGATCATATTTCACATTATTTTCCTTTTCATTTACATATAAGGGCCTTCAAAAGTCAATAAAGATATGATCAAACTACCTCAAACATCCCTTTGACATCTTTATACAAGTCATCCTCACTCCAATACTATCATACTATCATTTCTTAGATAATACACTAAAACTCATCCATCTAAGTAGCAGCATCTCTACAATATTGATCTTCTGAATATTTTTCCACCTCTCCCAAAGTGCAACAGGGTAGAATTTCAATAAACATGAAAACTGTTCAAGTATCCTTTAAATAGTACCTCAATAATTGACATTTAAGAAGCACAAACCAATGCATAGTTATTATATTAGCAAAGACAATCATTCAACGTGAACAAAAAAAACCCTTTACCCTTTCCCACCTATTAATAAGTTGCTACAAGATCAAAGGGAAATATTATTACTCTAAAATTCTACTGAAATATTTGTGCAGATTTATATAATTCCACATCATACCAAATGAACAAGAGCCTAGTACTTTGAGGTTTTAAAAGTTAAAATAAGCCACCCAGTACAAATGCAAAAAAAATATTTTACATTGTAGAAATTAATCAGTTCATGACAGCATAAATTTGCAATAAATGCTGGAATGATGCTACCCTTACCCTCTGCTCTCTTGTCCCTTCCCATTGTTCCTCATGCTCACGCTTCCTTTTCCACATCTCTTTCGTTTCTTCTTCATCTTTCTTCAACCTCCCTTCCTCTTCCGATATCTAACCACAAGAGCAGCCAGACAATGACTAATCAATAATATGTATGTATTCAAGATAAATAAAGATGTAAAATTACGTATAACACTTCAGCATACCCTCATTTGCATTTTTCTACGACGCCATTCTTGCTCGGTTAGGATCTCACGAACCTTTAATTTTAACTGCTGCCTAAACTCTTCTGATTGCTCATATTGATGCTCATATTTTCCCTGTAAACATAAACAATAGACTGATTTCTACATCTAGCTCTAATGTAAAGCTTGTCACCAACACATGGAAGTGTTAAAAAGTCAAGAACAGAAATAAAATATATAACATATAGAACAATTATCTCTTTCAGAAGGGGGGATAGAAAAAAAAAAAAGCAGTGTTGGGATCCTAAAATGAAATATCCAAACAAAAATAGAGAAAAAAAAACATGAAAAAGGAATAATCATAACGATAAAATTGCCAATGTCAGGTTAAAGCACCGCATGGAAAATAATATGGACAATGCTCAACCGCACCAAAGAAAAGCACTGACAAAAATAGAAGAATTAAGACAGAATTGACAGAGAAAATGAATACAGTTAGTAAAATACTAAAGGAATTCATCAAACGCTGCGTAATTTGTTTACCCGTAAAGCAAAGTTCTTCCTGTGATGTAATTAACAACTATTGGCACTTCACTGCTAAACGTGTGAGCAATTAGAATTATTATTAGGGAATAAGCGCATAACAGAAATAAAACCTTTAAGAGAGATAAAAAATGCTAGCAGACAAATTAGACAATCAAACTTCGTACAAGTTATACTCATGGAACCATCTTACCTCATCTACCAAGGCTTTTATTTTAGTAGTATTGTCTTTCTTCAATTGCTTCTTTCTTTTTGCCCTTAGTTCCTCTGCAAGTAATAAAATGCAACAGTTATTTTAATACCAACAAGAATAAGCATACTAGTGAAAAAGGATGGGTAAAACAGGAACTAAAGAATCATCAGTAGACTAAAGCAACAGTGCTGTGCACGTCAGCACCTTTTGCATTATTAACTTGACTAAGAATGTAATCTCGTTCCTGAGGATCAATTAATAACTGCTGAGCTTTTGATAATGCTGCAACAAGGAATATTAGATTCAGCAATAACCTTGTAACGTGAGCAATAAATAATGCGATAACAGCATGGAAAGACATAACAAAACCATTTTATGATTAAATTCTTCATTACCGAATGATACCAAACAGTTTTCTTGGTCAATACATTAATGAAAATATGGAAGTCGCACCTAATACGTAACTAGGTAAGCATAAGATGTACCAAATACAGAAACAATGTCACGTAAAATGATTGTTCAAATATTTCAGAATCACAGATGGAGAATGATCATTTTAAGAAATTGCAGAAAGTCAAAGTAGATATAATTCTAGATCACAAACTCTTGAAAAGGAATTCATGGTAGACAATAATACATTGACCTCACCCAGGAAATAATTTACAATACCGGTGATGATTGAGACGTAAAAATAGTAACAGGTATCCCATAGTAACATGAGTTGAGACCTCGCCAACACATAAACATCAGAATCTTAGCACTGACATCACATCATATACCAAGTTCTATTCCAATGAAGAAAACCATCCAATTATACCAGTAAATCCATCTCATTTTTATGTTTTTTTCTTATCTTTGTTTTCAACTGTCGGATGTACATGCAATCACCAAAATGGCTCATGATCGCACAATGGTTTAAAAGAAAAGGATGACTAATGGGATTTATTTTCTGAAAAAAATTAAGGCCATAACATACTAAATAATGAATAGTAACAAGCTTCAAGTAACATGGATCATTGAAAAAGGCTTATTTCGTAAAGGAAAAATACCAACTTACATCAAGTATCTCGATAAAAAACCTTTTCGCATCAACATTGAAGTAATTCCTGGATGTCAGGACTGTGTCTAGGTGTGCACCAAAGTATATGCATGAGTAATCCATGCATGCAAACACTGACTCAGTGCGAGAAAGTTTTACCACAAATTTTAGATGGTAGCTACTAGGTATGATTAGGTTACAAAATATCCCATGAAATAAACCAGAGGAGAAGAGTTAAAACACAGGTTACTAATTGGTTAGTTTATATATATATACGTGGGTCAGCAGGGAGTAGCTAGTAGGCATAATTAAGTTATAACATGAAGCTTTAGCAAATCCAAAGCCTTTTAAATTAGTTGTGCAAACAAAATACAGAAATCCAACATGATTGCAGGTAAAACAACTAATAATGAACAAGAAAAAACTCAGGCATGGCTACAGAAAATTGACAACAATAGTTATTCAAGCAATTAATGCCCACTCAGGTCCATGAACTGAGGCCTGCTTAACGCTGTTTATCCTTTTAAACCACAGAATGGGATCATGTAGCCTAAATAGGATAAAATTGCAACGAAGAATGTACGTGTGATCCCAAAAAGGCAGAGTAGCAGGCCAGTTGCTCTTGGTGTTGAAATAGCAAATTACGAAAAGGTGCCCTCCCTATCACCTAAAATATTTAGATTATTTCCCATTAAACTTTTAGACAGCGATCTCTGAAAATCCATGAATGCACAACAGAGAGAAACCTTACTATAGGATCGGATGGACGTCTAGAGGGGAATGAATAGACGCAATTTTGATAAATAAAAGCTATTTACAAATCCTAAAATTTATTAGTAATAACAAGAGAAAACATTTGCGGAAGCGATAAATAAAAATCTTATCCAGAAGAGTACACAAGAATATACGTGGTTCAACAAGTCACTGTGCCTACATCCACGGCCCGAAGGCGCACACACAAAGTCCACTATATCAATTCCTTTCACACTACGGCAATGGAGAAGCCCTTTTTATACCATTGCACAATCACTTTTCTCCTTCTAGGTTTCACTCACCTAAAGTCACACACTCACTCTTTTTCACTCAAAAAAAATAGAAGGAAAAGATTCGGAAGAAGAAAAATCGAAGAACTAACTAAAAACCAAATTACAAGAATAATATCACCTTTCTTTTTCTAATGATTGAGAGAGGTAGAGATTACCCTTTAGGCCCTGTTTGTCTAGGAGTTTAAAATTAACCTGGTTTAATTTTAACCAAGCATATCACATCACACATAAAATCTAATATTAAAAATTAAATTTATTTCACATCCTACACATATTACTAAAATAATAACTAACTTATATCACATCCCTCACATATTCCAACATAATAACTAACTTTATATCACATCCCTCACATATCCCAACATAATAACTAACTTTATTTCACATCATTCACAACTTTCAATAAAAAAATATCTCTATTCAAATTTAATTTTAACCTTCTTAAATTTAACCTTACAAACAAACACACCCTTAAAGTTGAGCACACGAGATTGGAGCACTTAGATCGATTTTATAATCACTTGAGAATGAATGAGAATATTTTTTCAGCAGCACACACTAATCTCCCATCAAAACTATTTATACACCCTCTAAACAGCTCAAGAAAAATGTCAAAAATATCCCAAAAAAGGAAGTAAAAATGGCTGAAAATGTATCAGCTGAAGCAGCACTTAGTCGACCAACTTAGTTGACCAAATTAAAAAATATTCCAAAATCAGCCACAATGGACAGTTGGTGGTAAACCAACTTGGTCTACCAAAGGCTTGGTAGTCTAACTTGGTCAACCACCCTTATAAATAATAATTTTTCAAAGTCTCTGTTATAAGTAAACTAACTTGGTTAACCAGTTTGGTCTACCAACTTTGTCTATTAATGCCTATACTAATACACATCTGGTTATAAATAATTTAAAGGATCTCGACTCAAACCTATATCAACTAAAACCTATTATCTTAAACTCGCAACTTTGGTACTCTATACTTTCTTTAACTCACTTCACACACCTAATGAATCAATCTTACAAAGATTTTTATTAAAGTCAAAACAAAATAAAAAAATATGCGCTTGATTTCGCGTTGCTCTATTGACTCGACACATCTTGAAGATCTTGATTGCTTTAATTATTTTTTATTCAAAATAGTTGTCACATTTCAATTTGTCTTCATCCACTGTCTTTTTACTCATATTATAACGATTCATTCGTTTAACACTAGCTTGACCCCATTTAAGCCAACACAATCAACTAGAACTCAGATCAGTAATAGGTCAACTTAAACTCATTGTTAAACATCAAAATAAAAGTATCAATAGAAACAAGGGAGGAACCAACACTTCCCTTAAATTACTAATATTCCCATAATCATCAGACAAGTAGGGATCTAGTTATTATTTATAGCATAAAGAGCTCAACAATTTACTAGAAATTTGCTCTTCTCAACATTGCTGCTAGTATGATATGTGGCTCATAAATTACAAATCCAACAATGAATCCCATATACCCAGAACCTGAGGACAAGCTTCTAATGGATATGTTCAATATACCCTTCATATGGCTAAAGAATACCTTGAAAATTTTATGTAAGCAAACAGCTTCACAGATGAATAACTATCATTACTATGATGAAGTGTGCTTAACTGGAAACAACAAGATGTAAGAGAAAGTAAAAGTTACCTACATACCACTCAAAACTTTGAATATTATCTATATGTCATTCTCTTCATAAAATTTAAATTATGAGATGACATGTATTTGAAAGAGGGCATAATATTCAAAAGTTTTGTGCGGCATGTATGCAAATGCTCAGTTAAAAAAATAATCATATCCTGCACAAGAAATAAAACATGTCAAAAGTACCTGCAAATGCCTCCTTTGCTTGGGGATGCTTGCATTTATCAGGGTGAACAAGTAAAGATAACTGGAAAATCACGTGAAACTATCATTACATAGATATATTCATGTTTTTTTCAATTATCCATACAAACTCACGATAAAATGCAAAGATGTATATAGCCACCCAGTTCGGATCTATTGACTCACCTTTCGATATTGCTTCTTCACATCATCAGCTGAAGAGTTAAAAGACAAGTTGAGGTGCTCAAAAGGATTCAATTTGAAGCAGGCAAGTATCCTGTGAGTGTTGTTATAATTAGAACATTTACATGCATCATAGAATAACTAAGCATGCTAATGACACCTGACCTGGCATCAACTAAATAGTAAAGCAAAACAAATGAAGGTTACTTTTCTCAGACTCAATTTTCTATAAAAGGGGTGACTGATTTTGTTGAAATGTCCACTCTGTTAGCAACAGCATATTAAGAATGCTCAATTAGCATGCATTTAAAACTATGTAGAATCCAGAATAAATTCACTAGCAAATGCATCACACTAAATGCATTAAATAGAAAAACTAGTTCTACAAGCACTATCATTTGACTAAAAAAATTTTCAAATAAACGCTTGTGTTGCTAATAAAAGAATGTTATTGTATTCAAGAAAAAAGTCGTGTGTGCTTATTTGGATGAAACCTTTTTTGATGCCAAGTTTAAATGCATGCAAATGAACACAATTAGATCCATCACTACGCTACCAAAATCCTCCCCCCGCCCCCACCCTCAAACCCTTCGGTAAATGCTCAGGAGCAAGAAGACATCTTGAGAGGTAAAGATTAACTCGAGGAACCTGTTGATACCCCAAAAGAGAACACCACATGAAGCCTCAAAGGTATCTCGAGAAGACTTGAGGATACCTTCAAGGCTTTAACGTCTCAAGAAAAGGCAGGAAAAACCTCGTAAGTCATCGAAGAAGTAGATTCGAGTTTAAGAAAGGACACTTCGTAAAGGCTCGAGAAGAAGATATCTTAGCAAAAGATCACTGAACTAAGGAGGCACAATCAACTCTTGAAGAGGATAGTAGATGACTCTTATGGCTGTAACAGTCTAAGTGTCGTATTATCACTAATAGCAATTGGTGGAGTTAGTTTAGCAAAAAAGCCATGGAGCCAGTTGTGCGAAGAGCGAAGAGGGAAAGTTACCTTTTTAAGGAAGGTGGTTATAGGAAATGGACGCCTTGTAAGCCTGGCCATGTGTCAGCACTTGAGAAGCTCGTAGGATTTGCAGAACCCTAGCGAGGATGATATAAATACCCCTTTGTTCAAAGCATGAGATAAATGAATAATAATTCAAATCCTCTTCCACCTTCTTGTGTGTCTTCCTCTTTCTTCTCTAAGCCTACCATATTCTGAGTTTTGATCAACTTTCTCTGTATTGTTATATTAGAAAAAAAAAACTTTCTCCATATCGATGATGTTGTCAATAATCCTACTTTGCTAGTGCAAAAACAACACAAGCTATGATTCCTCTAGCCATCATGTTGCAGTGTAGATGGATGAATCCCACCCACCCCCCACCATGAACCTGCATTATGTTACTAGATAATGAAGTGAAGCAAAAGCCTTTGTTCCCTACATCATACACTGAGTGGACTAACACAAAGTAGGAATTCAATCATCCTTATCAACAAATCCTTAAGGTTTACGTTCAGGATAGCTAGTATTACTATTTTGCACAATAGAACCTGAAAACCTTTCCAAATTAAGAAGAAAGCGGTGACCACAAACCACATCAATGATCTGTTTAATAATTACATATGATTAGCATATACTAAACAAGTCGGTCCAAAGATATACAACTTCAATGCCTTTGTGAAAGTTACCATAATTATTTTTGTTTCACTTTATCAAGCACTTCATCCAAGTTAAACCTGAAATAAACATTTCTCAACTACAAACCTAAACTACTGACATCATCACAAACAAACGTTTTCTCTCTCTTCAAAAACCAGCATACAAAAAACACTGTACATTACATTAACATCAATAAGACAACAATGTTCCTTAATTACATTAACATCATATCACAAATCTTGACAAAATTACTTGTATTAAACAACTAAGTTCAAAGATACATTTACATTGCAGATTTATTGATACATTGGATTGAGACGTTCTCCTCCAGTAGACAATCTATTCACTTCTGATATTCTAAGATATTCATTCATGTTGATCCATCAGCTATCTACTCCTATCTTGCAACAGGCACTACAATCAAAATTCCTATCCACAGTCTGTCGGATGAAAAAAAGTAACAATACCACCAACAGCAAAGCCATATCAACTACTAGGGATTGGCTGTGATAATTTCTTTTATCTATTCAGCTCTATGTAAATCAATGCTCTTCATAAGTACAAATGTTCAACCTCACATTTTATTACCCTAACACAATGATGGGCATGGCCAAACCATCTAATGTTCTTTCCCCATCATCTCTGGATTTGAAAAAGAGAAAAAGATGGTACTTGGGCCATGCTTCTTCTCCCTGAGCTCTTACTCTCCTCTTTCTCTTCCACTTGTCTTCTTCTTCTTATGCTTCTTTCTCTGGTATCTTCCTCTTCTCCCTGGCTTCCCCAGTCCTGCACTATTTCCCCTCACCTCATCTGTTTCTATCATTTCCCCTCCTTCCATCTGTATATTTTGACTCAACCAGTAGCAGCATCCCCCTGGATGTGTTATATCTGATAAAGATGAGTTCCTTCAGATCCTAGACGGCGATCTAAGCGTACTAGTGATTCAGTCTTAAATAACAACCGCAACATATATAAACAAAAATACTAATTTGGGAGGTAGGGTTTCTGATTATTGCGACAAGAGAGGCATTTCACGATAGTCAAATTAAAGCAAAGTTCGGAAGAAAGAGAGTTGCAGTTCTAACCTTACTACCTCGTTATCTCTCTCGACTTCGCTGACCTCGGCGAAGAAGCTCCTGAGGAGCAGATCCTCCTCCGAATCTGCGGCCATGGCAACCTAATGTTGAAGGTCCCTCGTTCCTTTCGGCCTAGATGAATACGAGGGAGCAAACAAAATCAGAAGGCCGATTGGAAGAAGATGTGATCCAACTCGTTGAGAGCCTTTCGATAGTTATAAGATCCGTAATCACGAACAACGGGTAAGATCAACACGAATCATAAAGTAGATCATGATCATCTGAGGTTTTGCTTAACTCATTTAAATTTCTCGAACTAATTTTTAATTAAATGAATCAGACCTCACTGCTCAACTTATTTAATAAATAAATTACCAAATAACTCATTTATTACATGTTTTAAAATATCAAAATTTATTAAATTTAATATATTTTACTTTAAATTAATATAATTATAAAAATGTAATTAAAATATTAAGAACAAAACTAAATTACCTAATATATATCTAATAATTAATATTATAAACAAAAATTATATCAATCTTGAGCTTTATTTTATATTCTATTAAAAATTAATTTTATTTTTTATTATACATAATTAATTTCCTTTTACATACTATAATATTATTTTTTTATCATTTACATATTTACCTATCCATGGTTAATTCAACCCAAAACACCATCAAACTTCTTTAATAGTATTTTAATTAATATTTTATATTTACCTTATATCAACTTAAAAATTAATTTTACTTTATATTTCACAACAAATTTAATTTTAAAAGCTAACTTTATTTAATATTTAATATTTAATATTATTTTTTAATAATTAAATAATTTTATTTTGCGTTACAGTATTAAAACAATTTTTATATTTATGTCAAATTTTTTAAAAAAAATATAATTCAACCCTAAAAGAATTCCAAAACCTTAGATTAATGCTAATATAATCTTCAATAAACATATGTGAAGTAAAATAATATTTTTTTATCCTGAAATTTGTGTAGAATAATTAAAATAATTTATTTATTATTATTGTTATTATTTTTTAAATTAGTACAATTTTGGTTCTAATTTTAGTTCTAATTTTAGTTCTAATTTTGATTCTTGCGCTAAACAGGACCTTAGTAAAATCTTAAATATATTTACTTAAGGGCCCTTTCATTTAAGTGATGAAATCCCTTCTCTAAAGACATAAAGTCATGGTACTATTAGTAAGTCGATAAAATGACCTTATCTTATTTAATAAGACTAAACTATAAGAGGAGCTTGTAGTTTATAAATCTACAATGGGGGCGTTGAAGGTGGACAATGTGGCCTTGCAAGAGAAGTTGAATAAGATCATCAAAGATCAAAAGGCCAGTATCGCGGCGAAGTCTGCAACAGTTGTGGAGGCCTACAAAATAAGCTTACTCTACAGGAAAGAGAGGTTAGAGGGGATCAAGAGAGCTTGGGAAGGTCTGGCTTCCACTTTGATCCGAGAGGGCAAGATCACTGTAAATGATCTCGTGGAAGTGGAGTCTGTCTCCATAAAAATATTATTAAATTCTCTCAAAAATAATTTTATTAATATTTTATATTTATTTACATTACACATAAAATTAAATATTAAAAATTAACTTTATTTTATACTTTATATAAATTTCAATCTTAAAAAATAATTTTATTTTATATACTAAACACATTTTAATAAAAAATTTAATTTTATTTCACATCCAATACAATATTTAATAATTAAATAATTTTATTTTATATTATAATATTAAAATAATTTTTTTATCTCTAAAATACTTAAAATATCTTAAAAATGTGTTCCAACTAAAAAGATACCATAGTTAAGTAGATTTTTCTCATATGATTAGTTTACATTGAAGTGTTGTGTTGCTCGTTATATTTTTATAGTAATACACTGCCAGTAGTAACATCCCCAAAATAAATTTTTTTAATCATTAATATAGTATGATTTCTCAAAAAATTAGATAATATTAACATCTAATTAACACAAAAATTTAGATAGTATTAAATTAAAGACACTTTAATATTATTTTTTATAATAAAAAAATTTTAATTATGAGATTTATATCTGATGTAATTTATTTAACATATAAATACTACTTGTTAACATGTATAAAAAAATTTCATAAAAAAACAGGTACAAATGTTATAACAAAATCAGGTTTAAAAATTCAGGTCAAAAAATTTACCTATCTAATAAAATATATTTAATATTAATTTACGGTATTCTTTTGTTAAAAGATTTCAACCTCTTCTTTGTCTCCTGATAAGTTCTCTCTCTTATTTTGGATATGTTTGATGACTTCCAAAGAGTCACCTTATATTTATATGGGCATGTTTGTTTATAAGATTAAATTTAATAAGGTTAAAATTAAATATGAACAGAGATATTTTTTATTAAAAATTGTGAATAATGTGAAATAAAGTTAGTTATTATATTGAATATTGTGAGGAATGTGATATAAGTTAGTTATTATTTTAGTAATATGTGTATAATGTGAAATAAAGTTAATTTTTAAAATTAAATTTTATATGTGATGTGATATGTCATGTCTGATTAAAATTAAATTAGGTTAATCTTCAACGGCCAAACAAACGGGACTTATTAGGTGTTCTATATTTAACTTTTCTGCAAGCCATATTGCTTGTTCAGCTACTACACATTCTATAATCATGAGATGAGATGGTAGGGATCGAAAACTTTATCTACTAAATAAGCTATGACCTCTTCTTCGGAGTTCTTTACAACCACCCTAATTTCCATCTTATATTTCTCCCAATTTGGTGCCGTATCAAAATTCAATTTACTAAATTTTCTTTTGATAGTAATTTACCGATATATATTATAACATCCCGAAAATTTATATTTGATATGTATTATAAATTGGAATTGTATGTATAAATTTGGGTGATAAATAATATTTACGATATTTTGGTTTAGAAAATATAGTAAAATTATTTGAGGATAAAAAAAATATTAGGTAACAATTGAGGTAAAAGCCGAAATCGTTACAGGTGGTATCAAAGCGGGTTGAGAATCTTACGGTGAGTGTGGATAAAAATTTTAAGAGGACTTATATATCATAACTGATATGAGAGTTTGAAACTAACAAGCTTGGATGTTGTATCAGAATAGCGCAGCGGAAGCAAATTAAAAGATTTAACTTATTAGAAAAATTTTAAAGATAAAATTTTTTAAGAGGGAGAGAATTATAATATCTCGAAAATTTAAATTTAATATGTATTATAAATTAGAATTGTATGTATAAATTTGGATGATAAATAATATTTATAATATTTTAGTATAAAAAATATAATAAAATTATTTGAGAATAAAAAAAATTGGATAACCACTGACTTAAAAGCCGAGGTCTCTCTCTCTATATATATATTGATTGTAATTTACCGATATTTTTGAACGACATGCGATGCACTTCCGTTGCTAGTCTGCGAGGCTTCTGCGAGGAGGCTGCAGATCTGGCGGCCATCCTTGTTCGTTAGGCGGGAGAATGTTCAGGAACAAGATCTCGGTGCGGGCGCATCTCCCTTCCTCCGCTTTTCTCCTCATCCAGCTCGCTCTGTCCGATCCCTCCTCCCCGATCGAGATCGAATCACTCTGCTGGAAGCTCGCCCGGCGATGGCGCATCGCCTGCTTCTCTCCATCGCCGACCTACATCGTCGTCATTTACATGGTAAAAGCCTAAAGCCCTTCCTCGATCACCAGCCACCGAGCTGACGATTTTTTTATTTTTTTTTCGTTTCTGCGTTTCAATTTTAGAAAGCACAGAACGAATCTGCTGCCCGACTGGTTGAGGAACTCGCCGAAACACTAGCCATCTGCGACGTGAGCGTTCACATTGCATTGCTGGTTGTGATGTAGGGTTTCGTTACGAGTGCCTTTGCTTTGCGAACTGAACGTTGGATTTTAGGAGATGGTGGGGGAGGAGGAGGAGGCCAGTTCCAAGTATCTGATTGCCAAGGCAGTGGAGTGTAGCTTGAGATTGCTGATGCTGGAAAACGAATGGAAATGCGTCGGAGAGAACACTTTTGTGCAGTCTAACTTTTCTGTTGACGAGCAGAGGAATCATCATCAAGCGCTTAACGTTGTAAGTTATCTTCCATCATTTAGGTACAATATCAGTTTCCTTTCTGCACTTATCATAGGAATGACGGTGAATAGTTGCTGTCTTCATCAGTTCATTTCATTGGTCGTTGTATTTTGCTGAACATATTTGTTAAGAATGAATATTTTAATCTTCTTCTGAATGTAAACTGATTTCTGATGGTATCCATGTGAGCTTAAATTTAATAGTGAAGCTGTTGATATATATATATATATATATATATATATATATATATATATATATATATATATACACACGCACTCGTGTAAATACATATACAAAAACAAAACAAAAAAATTTACCAGTAGGTGGTCATCATTCAACATTATGGACTTCTTTGGTTGGAGGGTTATTTTTGTGTAAGAGAGAGTAAATATATTAATTTATAAATTTAATGGGAAATAAAATTATTTTAATATTGGGAGGTGTGTTAGATGTGAAATAAAGTTTTTGAAATTTGTAATGAATTTAAAATATTAATAAAAAAAAAATGATTAGGTTATTTTTTATCTTGAACATGAAATTAAAAAAAGGAAAATGGAACTGCCACAAATACAAAATCTAGGTAAGAACCAAGTGCATGTTGGTTGATTGCAGAGTACTTAGTTTCAGATTTGTCCTGATCCAGTTTGATTTAGCATAAAGCTTCCCATCCACAAAATGTTTTGTGGCTTGATTGAACCAAGATCTGAAGGTGATGGAGGCTAAGTAGATATCATTATCTTTGCTAAGTCTTTACAAGAACTAGAAAACAATTTATGTTGTTTTCCCTTCAGTGCTATCCAGTTGTTTGAGTCATCAGATACATTGTTCTCTATAGACCTTTAATTTGTCTACCGTGAAACTACAGAGAGTGCAATCAGAAAAAGATGATGACCTTGTTTTCCTTGTTTCACCTGATGTAATTTGGTTTACCAGGCATAAGGTATTTTTCTCTTCCGTCCTTTTCCTTCAAAAGTCAAAGAACAGCAAGTGCATATTCTGTCATAACAATATATTGTGATAGATCTCAGATTTAGTTTCTTCCAGAAGTTTGCAAAGCTTTCAACAAGGCAACCTAGCAGTAGTGGAGGAGGATAGCTTTTTAACTGCTTGCACTACTCTTCCGTCTTTTCATGTTGGACACATTATAGGTGAATTAGAGTACTCCTACCAACTATTTTCAAAGCTGCACTTGTTGGTCTCCTTCAATGATCAATTGACATGCTGCTGATAGGACTGAGCAAGATACCTCCTCTAGGAGAGAAATTGGAGATGTTGGAGGAGCTTTGGATGCTCAAGGTGAACAATAAAATGAGTTTTCATATCTTTTCACAAATGCCTATCATTCGCTGCTAGCAATTTTTTTATGATCATTTATCATCTTTTCACTTGCCTTACCCAACTGTTCAGGGTCTGAGGCATTCTGTTATAGTTTAATGTAATTTATGTTAGGTATCCCACTTTATGAGAGAGTGGAGGAAGTTGAAGAAGACTTATCCAACAAGCTTTCTCAAATAAGGAGCTACCTCTAAGTAATCTTCAAGATAGTAATCCACCAAGATGAAGAACTCTAAAACGTAGAGGCCTATTCGAACAAACTTCTATTCAACAAGATCCGCTAGTTGGTGAACACAATATTGAAGGAGGATATAAAGTTGCTGCAATCTCTAACAAAATCAACTTTGAGTAAAGTGTTAATTTTGAGACTTGGTAAAGGTAGGCCAGCTCACCCAAGTGTGCTATGTCCCATAGGTGTTCCCTAGATGACTAAAGAAGGAATTGTATGCACGACTTGTAAAAGGTGGATGCGTTGCTATTGTGAAGAGAGAGATCGAGTTCTCTAGAGATCCATCATCGATGAAGTAGACCTAATGATCAAGACAAGCTAGTTCAAAAGTCATCTAAGTGAAGGGAATTTGTTTGAAATAAAATCAACTAGAAGAAGCCTTTGGTAAGGAGAAGAAGGTCCCGGATAAAAAAAATATCCTTCTTTGTTGCATCTTGGTTTTCTATAAGACTGGGGGAAGAAAAACCTCACACCTTATTAGCTAGTTGTCTAGCTTGTGGCAACAGTTGGATAAATCTCATGTACAGCCTACCGACCTCATCAAGAGTCCATTGTATTACCGTCAAGTTATACCATGATCCTTGTTAACTAAAGTTTAATATACATTTAGTTTTTTTTAAGGGTGTTGTCTTTCTCTCTATTTATTGTGTGGAACATCACTTAGTTACCAGCATAGAGTCAAATGGAGGAGAGCCGAACAATGGTGTCACAGAAGCACCATAGGGAATAGCACCAGCAACAACAATTTCCTTATGATTTGGTTCAAGTCATCTTGATCATGAGTTTACTATTTAAACTGACTCGATTTCCTTTGGTACTTTGCAGCATGGCCTAGCATTGTCCAGTGAATACTATATCAATGTTCACTTTAATTGTGGAGGCTATACGAGCAAGCAATGGTCATCTTCTTCAACATGATATGCAAAATTTCGAAAGTTCTACTGCAGTATTTGTTCTTCAGAATTATATTTGTTTACTTCACCAATTTTCATGCTATATATCTTTCACTTCTATATAGGTTTCCCTCCGGTTTTGTTCTTAGAGGTTCAGAGTTTTCTCCAGCTCCAAAATCAATGAGATCCTCAATGGCTAAAGTTGCTTTGGAGTCTTTTATGAAGATTATAGGAGGTTATATTTCAATTCGACTTTGTATCCACATTGACAGCTTATGTGAACTTATTTACATGCACATAGTTTTTTAACCTTTTCTTTTTCAATCAAGTTGAATTATAGCATTTCATTATGCAATCCCTGTCATTCTTATCCTTTGAATCTCTTTGTTGGTGTTTATCTTTATCCAAATCAAAGGGAACAAGCTTTTTTTGAGCAAATTAGGCATTATGACTGGTAATTTCAAATCTTTCAGGTCAAACATCAACCTTTCTTTAGTATTAATAGGAAATAATAGTGCATCACTGCTACCAGTCTTATACTGTGTTATACTAAAGAAGTTCAGAATCAGAAAGTTATGCTGTCTTTGGTTCATTTTTGTTAGAGGCGTTAATTGACTTCTTGATTATTCATTTTTTTAGTATGTTCTCTAGAACCTCTTTAAGTTACGTTTCCACTGCTGGGTATGAACTTGGCTTAAATTTGAAATTTCATCGTCTATCAGCCTCATTGCAGGTTGGGACTTCTTTAATCAAGGCCTGCTGAAAGTGAAGGTAAATTTACCATTGATTGAAACTATATATGATCTTTCAAATGTTTATTTAGGGGGCATTTGATTCAATGTTATCTTGATGCTATGTCATGTTATTTAGAGAATAATTATTTGATTTGACAACATCTTTAAATAGCTTTCTAAAATATTACAAAATTGTAAATTAAAAGATGATATCTAGATGTTATGACATCCAGATAATATGATAAAGCATCAAGATAGTATCGAACCAAACACTCCTTTAATGTTCTCATTTGAAGTTTTCTTGCAATTACTTCTCATCAGTTACAAATTTTATGACATCTACCTCAAGAAAATATTTTCATTTGGTACCAAAATCCAAATAATTCACCTCCTTAAAATCATGGAGTTTTTAATGATTTCCTGTGATGCCCGTTAGCTCCATAAGATGATTATTTTCTCATTTTCGCATTTGTGTGTCAGGATACACTAAGAGTATTGTTAAAGCTTTAATCTGTATGTAGACAAATGTCAATGCTGCAATTTCCCGGGCACTTGATCGACTACTTCCGTCCGAATCACAATATTTCATATATTGCAGGAAGTATCTTCGCTCAACGCTCCTATCATGCAGCCTGTATGGAAAGCAGTTGGAGCAGCTAATGAGGGCAATAACAAAACCTTTGGTAGTATGTACAGCACGATAGACGAGTACATCTCTTTTCAGAATCTTCAACTGACTCTGGGTACCTTGACTTTGCATTTTTTCACTCTGCACATACATGCATCTACGTTTATCCTCATAGCTAATTTCTTGGGGATTTGCGTACATGCCATAGTTTGCATTTTTATTCACATATTAACATTTCAAATCATGGATATACATTAGAAGCACTCAAAACACATAAATACTACATTTTGCACGCTTTCATTATCAATTTTAACAATTGCTGTTGAATTTCTTCATACTTGCATCAGGATGGAATAAAACTAGTCATTCATTGGTCGGGAAGCGTTGCATTACACGTTAAACTAGATTATTCACCTTCATCTATTCCAATAGTGTAAAAAACAGAATTTTGTTTTTGAAGAATATGCCAAAACACTAAACCATTGTGTTGGAATCACAACATTACATGTTTTTAGAGTATGTGATGTAAAGTTTTCTATGATTTGATTATTTAATGTGTAAATAAGCAAATTTATTACAGTGTATGTTAATCTAATTATATTGTTCTCACCACAAGATTTTCGCACACCGAAACCAGCTCTTGGTCTTGCCTCTGGTAGCAAGATTTCAGATCATGATGGCAACAACTCAGCTGCTGTATGTAAAGGGGAGAGAATAACAGATGCTACTGTGCAGTGTACTCTCAGACCTGAAACATTAAATGCAACAAATAATATTGTAAAGCTTGCAGCAAAGCATCTGCCTGTTAGCCAAACTCAAACTTATCAAAAAGGTGATGTTTTACTTACTTTTCACATTATTAAATATATTCTTTAGCCTCGTTCTCCACTTTTCTTTTGATAAGCCTACACGTGTGTGTGCTTAGGATGCAACTGATATACTGACATAGGAATACGATATCATACAAGATACCATGCATATGAGCTACATCATTTTATTATGTCCAAGTTACATTAAATTTGATTATATGAAGCACTATATAATTGTAGTGAACAATGTGGAACATGGCATTAGAACAAGCTTGAGTTGACATATTTGTACGTGTTAGGTCTTGTTTGTTTATTCAGTTAAAGTTATACATCTCACAGGTCATATCTTATATCCAAAAATAAGATATGATTATATTTCACATCATATACATACTTAAAAATAAGAAATTAATTTATTTTATAGCATGCATATTGCATGCATATCTACATAATAATTATGTTTTACATCCTACACATATCTTAAGATAATAACTAATTTTGCCCACATCATACACAATGTTTAATCTAAAAATATCATTATTGATGGCTAAGGTTACAGTTAACTAAACAAATGCAAAAAAGGGCTCAATTAAGAATCTGTTGGAACATTTATCTTCCAGAAGTCCTATCAAGCTTTCATTATCCTTAAAATCTACCGTTTTGAACGATTTACCGTTTTGAATTCTTATAAAGGTTTCAACAAGAGGTAAAACAAAAGAAATGTTGAATTCAACATGCATGACGTTCAGTGGATCACATATTACGGTGGTTATACACCACACTTTAAGAGAAGTTTTGTATTTGGTATCCTGAGGAACCACCAACCTGTTATACATCCATGTTTGTTATTCAGTGGAGCATCTGTAATTATAAAATGTATTTTGTGCATAGCAGGTTTAATTTGTGAACAAATTTCCAACTAAATTCTTCACTTTATTATTCATCTGATCAATTTTAAATGAATTTATGTGCGATTCTGTAGAGTCGACACTAATAAAGGATTCAGTCACCATCAAGAACCTTTCCTCTGACGCAACAAATGTGAAGGAAGTAAGTCCTTATAATTCTATATTGTGTTATAATCATGAAAAAGATACTAAACCTAAACGCTATAGCACATAGAAATGTAGATGATCTAAAATGGCACATTTCTGAGAAATCGCAGCATGTATTGGTAGCCTGAGAAACCAAATCTACTTGCAGAATACCACTTAAACACACAGGAATTGGCATTTCACTAGCTCAAATTCTTGAAACTACTCAGGTCATCGTTCTGTTTGCAGTAATTAATGTCTAGGGCTGTAAATGAACCGAGCGTTTGATGAACAACTCGATGTTTGGTTCGATAAAAGTTTATTCATATTGATTTGTTAATATTACAAACAAGCGTAAATATAATTTTAAAAATCGATTGGTAAATGAACGAGTTTGAACATATTAGCATTCGGATCATTAATGTTCGTGAATAATTCATATGAAGTTCATGAATATGCTTGACTATATGGATTAATATAATGCTCTTTTAGAGATGAGCTTATTCGTGAATTATGAACTCAGATATGTAAGAGCTTGTCTATAGTTTTCATGAATGATGATGAGCTTATTCGTAAGCACATTAATATCTTTGACATATAAGAGCTTGCCTGCAGTTTAGTTTTCATGTTCGTGAACTGAGATATATATGAACTCGTTCGTGGATATATTAGGGAGCTTGTTCGCGAACCATATGAACCAAGCCCAAATATGCTTTTATATTCGTGAATTAAAATCGAGCTCGAGCTCGATTTTAATAAATGAACATGAACTTGAATAGACCACTAATCGGCTAGTTAATGTCTGATTTCATTTGCAGAGTTCTAAAGTTGTAAGAGGGAACAAGATGGAGGAAACTTTCAGGGATCATAATTGTTCTTCAAAAGTTCAGAAGGGTTAGCTTCATCTCTCAGTTGAATTCTTCTTCCATTCTATTTACTTCTGTTGGAGATCATGAAAACCATTTAAACGCAGCTGAGAGGAATTACGCTACGGGTAAGAGGACTTTGTGCAAAGAACACAAGATAAGTCTACTCCTTAACCTCGTAATATTAAGTAGCTGTAATTAAACTTTAGAAATCTGAAGGGGCTTACAACTAGCAAAAACTCTGTGGTTGCTGATAATATTTTTTTTTCCCTTTTTTCTTCCATTTTCATATTAAAACTTCATTTGATCTTCGTTATTTGTTCTTTTCAAGTTCATAGTAAAGAAGATAAACCAGAAATTAGCATGAAGACAGTAAAGCAGCATGCTGGTAGTTCTGACATAACATCAAAGGCAATATTTATTTTTATGTTTTTTATTTTAGAGCATTTACATACATGACAGAATTTTTAAAAAATTATAAGTTTCACATTAACTTTTAAAAAAATGGTGAAAATCTTATTAAATTTTTTTTAATGATTCTTATGTTATTATATGTAATTCATAACTCTATTAATAAAGATTTTTATATTATAGATTAAATCTGAAATGAATTGCTTAAGTTTAATTAACAATTATCAAAATTTTCATATTGAAGTTCAGTAAGATTTTCACTAATTTTTTAAAAATTTCTGTGCAATTCGTAAATTTTTTAGAATTTTATATTATGTATGTAAATGTTCTTTTTATTTTTTTAATGTTGGGTTGAAAATAGATTGTAAAGAACTAATCACGGTGCTTTGCAGGTTTTAGACTACCACAAGAGAGGAAAGTTGAAATCTCTTACAGTTTCAGATCTGAAATATTACCTTGCTAACAGGAAAGCGAAGGTAGGAGGAAAGAAAGAAGAACTCGTCCAAAGAGTTGCTGCATTGCTTGCCTGATTTCTATCTCCCAAACTGGTATGCTTTCTATGTTTGTTTACACAAAGTTTCACATTTTTCTTCGCAATGTGGTGGGTTTAATCCTTTTATGCGGTTTGAAAAAAAGTAAAATTTGATCGGATTAATAATATCGTATGTTACTTTGAGCCGGAGATGAAGCATCTTGAACTGCCTTTGAGGATTGTCAACCTTTGATGTCGAATAGCAGTGATGAATGAGATCTTTTCAACTTGCTGCCTCGTTTGGTTTAAGTTTTTTTTTTTTCATCAGAGAAAAAATATTTTATTTTTTAATTTTAATAAAACAAAATATTTTAATATTAAAAAATATTGTTAATTCTAATATCTGTATTTGTGTTAGATGCGAAATAAAATTGATTTTTACAGCTGAAATTTATGTTAAGCCAAAAAAAACATCTCGAATTAAACTTTAGATGTTAGACATTTTGTGGTTAACATGGTAATTGCCTTTAAATGGTATCAATGGCCACTGCTGTCGTCTATTGCTTTTGAAGCCATTAAAATGGATGGCCATTCTAAACAGTTGCTATAAATTTTCTTTTATATTTATTGATTTGGTTTGTAAAAAAATTCTTATTTTAGAAATATTAAAAATTATATAGAATGTTAATTTTTTTTGTAAAATATGAAAATAAATTTTTTATATTAAATTTTTATTTTATATTATACATAATTTTTAATATTAAAAATAATTTTATCTTAATGTTTCAAAATAAACTTATGAGAACTTATCATAAATGCCGACATTTTTTTTTGCCTATAAATTACACCTTTTCAGATTGAATAAAAAAAATGAAAAGTCTAATCCAAGGGGAAAATTTTTGATATTGTTTTAAAAAAATAATTTATTTATTTTATAATATGTATAAATAATATTATAAAAAATTATAATATCTAAACATCAAAACATTTAAATATAATATAATATTAAAATAATTTTGATCCAAAAATCCCCCATGCGGCCATGCCCTCCTAACTCTTGAGTATTTGCTGAGAAACTTCTCTAAAGAGTAAATTACACTCTGAAATATTAGATTTCCATTTCTCATGAACCTTTTTGTTAATTTTTCAATCAAAACTATGATCAAAAACGTTTCATAGGAACAACAAAAGGGTGAACTTAAAAACTATATGAAACTAAAATATGTCAAAAAAAAAAAACCCAAAAGCAACTAAAAAAATGTGTCAGATCATGAGATATTATTTTATTTTACAAATTTAATAATTTTTAACAAAAATATTAATTTTATTTTACGTACTAAATTAAAATTTAAAATAAAATTAATATTTTTATTAAAAATAATTAAAATTTTGAAATAAAATAAAATTTATTTTTATTATTATTATTATTTTAAATTAGTATTATTTCGATCCTCATGATCCTAACGCCAAACAGAGCCTATAAGTCAGGGCTCAATTAACGATGTGTTGTCTTATATGAAGTTTTGATACAATGTCCTTAAAATCTACCTTTTTCATTTACATGACAAAGCTGGCCATTCGCAAGGTTTTATTATGATGTGTTGTATACACAAAATGAGCACGAAGTCGTTCAGCACCCACCACTAGCAGGCTCGATAGAGCTCAGAAGGCCATTTCCTCTCAGCTGCATGCAGTGCTCCTCTGCATCAGCCTGCGGGCAAACTATCACCACTGACAGCCCGTTGTAGTGTGCCTCCTGCATGACGTTCACTGCACAGTCGAGCGTCATCCCCGGAATGACCTTCATGAGCACCTGAACGACGTACTCGCGCTTGTTGAAGTTGTCGTTGTGCAGTATGACGCGATACGGTGGGGCCGTTTTCCTCGATTTTCTATACAAATAGAAAGCCCGACATCTTTAGTATTAGTTGACCGTAAAGAATGATGTTTCTACTAGGGATGAGGCTATTATGTAGGATGCTCTTAAGTAGGGGTGTGCATTCGGTTTAAGTGGTTGGTTTGGTGACCAAACAAAAAAAAAAGATTAGATTCAGTTTTAAATTTAATGAAACCAAACCAACCAAATTATATTATAAACCAAACCAAACCAACCAAATAAATATCGGTTCGGTTTGGTTTGGTTTGATTAAAACCATATTTTTGGCCTGCAACTCTTTGACCTGCAGCGCAAGCCGCGCAAATCGTGCAACCCTAAATAAGTGGGTTATTCGGTTAATTCAGTCGGTTTGGTTTCCAAACATGTGAAACCAAACCCAAACCATTTAACCGAAATATTCAAAATATCAAACCATCACCAAACCGCTAGATTCTAAACCAAACCAAACCGTTAAATTTAAAAGGTTCGGTTCGGTTTTTCGATTTAAACCATAGTTTGCACACCCCTACTTAAGTCGACACTTCCGATGTAGAATAATAGATAAGTGATGGATACATTCTAACTCAAAAAGTCTATGCTAATGAGTAAAGATCAACTCCTCATCTTGTCATTAATCATCTTACAATCTCCCCTCGTATAAGAATTCTTCTACATTGGATCCGTTCCTCCATAGTGTTATAGTTAAGTTGCATCATGGTTCAGTTGTAGGATTAAAATTTAAGAAATAATAGGATATCATCTCCAGCTACACCACATCATGATTCAGAGTAATGAATACTGGGATATGCTCTTAAACATCCCAAAACTTGTCATTAGCCTAAATTAGTTGAATTAATCAGTGTGGCTATAATTAAGAAAATGAACATCACATTCAGTGTGGCTATAATTCAAGTCCTAGACCTCACTGTGATTAGAAGCCATGTATACTCAATATGCTCTTAATTTGGCACGTATAACTCGAGGAAAAATACGAGCCTTTAAGAATAAGGATTTGAATATCATGAAAGGGATTGCAATAAGGACAGGCAGGCAAAGAATAGTCTGCTGGCCAACTATACAAAAGATTTGTAAGGACTTGAAATTAACATCACAGACTAAATTAGTTGCCTTAGATTAATTGAAATAATGATGTTTCAATGCAAATTAGATTGAAACATATACCTGAGATCGAACTCTGATTCACGACCAGGGGTGGTTCTCTCTATTGTCGGCCTTTCTAGTATTCCACCTTTACCCGGCCCAGTTGCGGATATTGCCCAGGGAAGGCCACGAGTCACATGTTGTCCCTTGTACAAAACTAGTTTGTCACCTAGAGTTCACACATCAAATTAGCTGTTAAATTACTAACTTTAATGAACAATTAAAAAAATACTAACTTTAATGATAAAAACGTTAACAAGAGAGAAGTAACAGTAGCATTAAGGAAGAAATACATACAAAGATAAGAAAATTATAACCAGAAGGGTAATTAGATTCTTGATGAATGATTAAAGGGAAATAAGTAAATAGTACAAAAAACCTTTAGTTGCTAGTTTCAAAGTAGAGGTTTTTTTCACATTATTACAACAAAAGTTTAGTCTCAATTTTAGTGTCACAATACAGTTATTGATAGAATGTACTCAAATTGTCAATTGCCATTACATGGAGAAAAAAAAAGATAGAAGATGGAACTTGTAATGTGTGGTCTATGGTTAGAATTGTCATGTGTTATAAGGTTAGAAATAACATGAACTTGAAGAATGTTTATTAACCACTTCAAAGCGGCAAACATAAAAGTTCTCTAGTTCTTATATCCATATTTATTATCAGAAATATCTTGAGATCTCTAATCTCAGGAAAGATATCTATAGGGAAGTTTTATAAGATGGATATACAACAAGCTTTGCTGTGTAGGAGTGAGTGTCAGGCAGTTATTTCCAAAATATCCATGAGCAGTACGATTGAGACGCGAATGGTAAAATGAATTAGTGGTCAAGTGTGGAGAACAAAATGAATGGATTATGTCAAGGAGAGGATAGACATGACACCTATAGAGCAGAAGATGAGAGAAGGAATGAGGTTTGTAAATGTCCATCTTCGACCTATAAAGGGAGGACCCTATACCAAAGGTGATATGCCTGATAGGTAGGTGCTGAACAAAATAACATGGGACACTGTAACTATGCCTGCAAAGAGTGTTGCTTTAGATAAAATCTATATGGAAAAGAGAAATCAATATAGTTGAACCCAAGTAGTTTGTTACTAAGGGGGCGTTTGGTTCGATGTTATCTTGGTGTTATGTTATGTAATCTAGATGTCATGACATCTAGATGTCATCTTTTATTTAATAATTTTATAATCTAATAGAAGATTTTTTGTAGATGTCATTAAACCAAACAATTATTTTCTCTAGATAACATAACATAACATCAAGATAACATTGTACCAAATGCCCCCTAAGGCCTTTTGATGTTCTTGTTCCATAGCAGACAAGAAGTTCAGAGTGGAAATGCTTGTCATTCCAACGGAAGCTAAGAATTTCTCCCTCCACTTTAACTATTTCTCAATCCTTTGTGATCCCAATGAGGGCCTTCTTCATAAAAATTCTGGTACTCATTCTTAAGATGCAACATAAATTTTCTAACTCCACTTTACACTTTACACTATCTTAAAGGAACACGTACAAGTTACACAATGCTTGCATAGAAAAATATTCTTAACCTGCAAAGAATAGAAATGAAAATCATGCAACAACATTCGTATTCTCTTGCATTTGCAGTCAATCATGTACAGAAAATCTAACAGAAAAGTAGATTGCTAACTATTAGAAACACAAGGTAAACGGATTATTCAATGCGACAACAACCAATGTCGGATTCAATATACTTGACGAACAACAAAGCGCAGATCGCTCCATAATTAGCAGAAAGATAGCATTCAAAGCTTCAGACACAAAAGACCTAAATTCTTAATTGATCCCGAGATTTACTCGGATCGAGATCGAGTAAGTGAAGCAGGAAGAGGATGCGATTAGTTGAGATACCTTGTTTGCAATTGACGAGTTGCCCGGGAGAGAGCGCGACTCTGCCGGAGATGGCTGTCGCCATTCGCTTGCAGTCTCGTCCTCGGAGAAGAACCGTGAATGGCCGCCCACAGAGAACAGCAAAGGAAGCGAGAATTGGGTGTGTGGCGAGTGGCATCTCCATGTAGCCGATGATGAGATCCATGAATATTTTAACGGTTAGGATTCTCCGCTTTACCGAATGGAAGGCCAGGATCATGCGGATACAAAATGAACAACCTACCTAGGCCCGAGGCCCAGTGGGCCGGTAATGGGCTTCCTTCACTGTTTGGCATTCGGCCAGAAATGGCAAAATAAACATACTATTTATCTCACAAACTCTAATATAATTTTTTTTTTTTCAATTCACAATGCATTAACCAATTTTATTTCAAATATTACAAAAGTTATTAACATGATTAAAAATTTTATTTCTCATCATACACAAATTTTTAAAAAAATTTCCCTTCAACCTAACAAAATTAAAGTTTTTCAACTTTTCCTAATATTATCAAAATTTATTTGACGGATGCTGTCTCTGTTATAAAAATGAAAAATTTAACAAAAAGGCATTAATAATTATAATAACAAATGCAACATAATACATACATGGGCCTTTGGGCTCTTTGGGGGCCCATGAAGTAAATGGGCCGGTACAGCATGCCATTCCTTTTTTTTTTATAGGCATTCTGCTCAGAGGCTTTACTTCAATGAGGCATAATATTTGTGGAGCAATACATTTTTTTTATTTTATCCGTCGGCAGCTTAAAATTTGTGTTCGTAGTATTGTTTGCAGATAAACTCCTTCCCCACTAAGTTAGAAGAAATTATAAGATATAAATTGTGAAATTTAAATTATATTTTTTTTTAAATTAAAATTTAATTGTGAATTTACGTGCTTTTATTATAAAATATTAAAAAAATAAATTGAGGCTATATAATAAGATTCATCTAAAAATTATATTTGATTTGAAATATAACTCATTTTAATATAAGAAATTATATATGAAAGCTTGTGATAGCTTGCAATTCAACTTTCCTACTTAGGAGTCATTTGATTTAAAAGGGGTGTTATGTTATATTATTTAGATGTCAAAATTTTTTGATAATTTTATAATTTTTAAAAAAATTAATTACACATATTATTAGACGAAACAATTATTTTTCTATATAACATGACATAATATTAAGATAATATTAAATTAAACGTCTCTTTAATGCAATTTAGATGATAATGTTATCATCGTGACATCAATATTATTCAGTAACTATTATTTATTAAATATTAAGGTGTTAATGATTATAATACTTTTGGGATCTAAAAGTAATTTATCTACCGCTATAGAATCAAATTCTCGTCCTTTTTTTCTTAATTCTCTCACTTTGTTGTCATTGTTTATCTATTTATATATAATGTAATATCTAGATATCGTCCAACTCCGTGCGAAAACTAGATTCCATTTTAGGTTAATAATTTTTTATTTTTTTTAAAATTATTTTATTAATATAATGTTATAATAATATTGAGCCAACACCCCTTACTAGGCTGTGCATTATTAAAGAAAATAATTCAAAATGGGTAAAAATCTCAAAATAATAATTCCTAATATCATATTAAACAAAAATATTCTTCTTTTGGAGGAAGATTCTCACATAAATAATTTCAGTTAGTATGGTATTTGATATACTTAAATTATATTAATCTTTTTTTTTTTATAGGAATAAATTATATTAATCTAATCAGGCTAAGCATGATCATTTTTATATTAGCTAATATTATAATGCAGTAGATGCCTTTGATTTTTTGGGAATATAAAATACCAGTCCTCTTTTGGACTATCTTCTGATGACTATTTAAAATTCAAATAACATTATTTTTTAAAATCAAGTTGTATAGTTGGAATTATATATATATATTTATAAATATATTATTGAGAAGGAATATAAATATATATATATATATATATATATATATATATATATATACTAAATTAATTTATCTGTAATTACATTTTTTTAAGGATTGAGGAAATATAAACTTTTCCCAAACTAATTGAAAAAAAATGAAACCAAATGTGTTATAAAAGAAAAAAAGAAAAATGTATTTATTAAAAGAGAACATGTATTTGTCTGTAATTTCTAAATTATATTTTTTGGCATGGAATTGAGAAAATATGAACTTTTCTTCTTAAACTAATGAAACAAAAAATTTTAATTTTAATTATGAAATTATGTAGTTCAAATGTGCTAGAATTTTATTAAAAAAATTATTGAAAGTAGAACTTTTTTGTTTAAGCTTATGTGCAATTAGATTCATATAATTTTTAATTAAATAAATTGATCCTATATTTGGAATTAATATGTAAATAGGCTTTTTGATATTAATCAAGGTACCTAATAGAGACATTTTTTTAAATTAATAGATTAATTTGAAATTTATTAAATCTTTAAATTAGTTAAATTAATCTATTAGTTAAAACAATATTTTCTATTAAGTTTTTTTATTAATGTCAAAGGATTTTTTTGCTTATTATCTAAAACTAAATGATCTATTTGATTAATTTAAAAATTAGAGAGACTTAATTGCATATAAACTCACAATAAAAGAACCTAATTGCTATTTACCCTAATATTATATAAGTAGTTCATGAGAAAATGTTACATATAGCTTTTTAGATTTAGTTCATTATTTAGTTTTGTTATTAGTTCATATAGGTACTTGAGGGCCTTCATGTAATTTCACATAGACCCATTTTTGTAGAAGTCAGCATCGATTTAAATCATTGAACTTTTTTTATATTTAAAAAAAAATTATATCTGTTACCATCAAAGAAATATTTTTTACAGATGGCACTAGGTGCACCCCCTAAATTCAATATTTGCAGACGATACTCCTTATTTTTTCAAGCAGCACCCTTCAACATCTATTTGAGAATACTATCTGTAAATATTAGACTAAGATATATTACCTATAAATATTTAATTTAGGAGATCTGCCTGTAAAAAAAATATATTTGGGGCAACATAAATAAATTTCTCTTATATTTAATGGTAGGGAGAAAGTAGGTAAGGGGAGGAAAAGATTGGCATTTTGTTGAATTTAAAGAAAAAAATATGAGGTTTTTATTGTTTAATTTAATTTTATGCTTATAATTAACTGAGGTTATTATTATTGAGAAAAAAAATAATTGAATGATATGAGTGTAATCGTAATTTATAGCGATTTTGTTGCTCGACTTAAACCTAATATTTATTTATAATTGTAAAGAATATACCTCTATTATATTTTTTGGCACAAATATTATAGGCTTTGACCTTTTTTAACATGCAACTTTAGGGTGAGTTCGGGAAAATTTTGTTGAGAGAAAAAAATAATTTTTGCATAATTAAAAGCTAAAAAGTACTTTTGATTAAACAATTTTTTTAAAAAATAGAAAAAAATTATTCAAAAAGTTATTTTATTTTTTATAAATTTCAAAAATAAAATTATTTTTAATTATTATATATAATATTATCTAATAATTTTTGAAGTTAACATAAACAAAATTAATGTAATCAAATATAAAAAATCTCAATATATATACTAATTATTTAATATTTATTTATTTATAATGGTTAAATTTATATTTAAAATTTGCATATAATACCAGTATTTAAAATTAGTAAAAATATTAAAAAATGTATACATATAATTTTTAACTATAAATAAAATAATATACATAATAAATATAATTATTTTTATTAAATATAAGTAGAATTAAATTTATTTTATGCTTGTTTAATTGTGCCAAAAGTATAATTTGGTTATATATCACGATTATTTCTTATCAAACAATATTTCTTTTAAAAACAGTTTTTTTATTTGCATGTGGATTTAACGTTGCATCATGACCATACACGTAGTAATTGAAATCCTTTGAAGTTTAAGGTGGCTGCCTTCGTTGATAATATTTCAACTAATGTGTCCGTTATCACCATCCGATGTTTACTCGGATCAGTTTCAATGGATCATAAATTTCAACAACAAGAAAGTCCAGTGAATGACACATCAGATACAATGTCTTACATTATTAACACCCGATGTCTCCAATAATATTTCGTTAAAGAATGAGTGATATGTCAGTACTTTTTTTAAATATATTCTATGTTAGTATTTTGTTAGTTAGTTGATCTCAAATAATGTAATCAATCAAAAAATCACGTATACTCTTCTTGATATAACGGCGGTCCTCATCTACAAATACTTTTAACATAGCATTTTTTTATATAAGTAAAAAGCTAAAGAAATGCCGAAGAGAGCTTTAGGCCTTGTTTGATGCGAGAACCAAAATAGTACTACTTTAAAAAGCAATAATAATAATAATAAATAAATTTTTTTAATTATTCTACACAAGTTTTAATATAAAAAAATTATTTTACTTCACTTGCTCAATAATTTTCAATAAAAATATCTATTTTATTTCACATCCTAGACTAAAATATTCAAATCAAGTATTTTGGTACAGGATGTGAAATAAAGTTGATATTTTTATTGAAGATTATTGAGTATGTGAAGCAAAATAATATTTTTTTATATTAAAAATTTTGTAAAATGATTAAAAAAATTATGTATTATTATTATTATTATTTTTAAATTAGTAATATTTTTATCCGAATTTTAGTCATCGTGCCAGATAAAGCCTTAGTCTTATCTTTAAATAAATATTATAATCATTCTATTTATAAAACACATGTCATAGTCCGTTAAAAAAATGCTATAAAGATTCACGACTTTCTTTGATTGGAGAAAAAAAAATGATTTGAATTTTTTTGTGAAAATATTTAAAAAAATATGTATAATGTAAAATAAAGTGAGTTAGTTATATTAAAAATTATATTGGATGTAAAATAAAATAATTATTTAATATTATAATTTCTATAGGATGAGATATAAAATAATTTTTAATTTTTTTTTAAAATAAATTTAAGATCCTGGTCATGATTAAAATAAAAAAAATTTTAGCCAGTTGTAAGAAAAAAAAACACGATTGTTCAAAAAACTAGAAAAAAGAAATGCAATACAAATATTCTTCTAGTTTTAGTAATTGTTTTATTCTTCGACAATAAAATATATTAAAAAATCAACCGTTTTAGTTTTTTTTTTATTAGCAACCGTTTTAGCTACCATGAATTATATTTGGTAAATTTGAAATTTCTAAAATTACTTGAAATCTAAAATTTAAATATATATATATATAAATAAATATATATATATGAAAGTATAGCAAAACTTAGGTTCGGTAATAAGAAAAAAAAAAGAAGATTTAGTTGAAATTTTTAGTCATTTTTGAAAAATGTGCATGATATAAAATAAATTGAATTGATTATATTAAAAATTGTGTGGCATGTGAAATAAAGTTGATTGATTTATTGAGAATTATATTAGATGTGAAATAAATTGATTGTTTAATATTGAAATTTGTGTGGAATGAGAAATAAAATAATTTTTTAAGTTTTTGGCCGTGGCTAATTTTAGCCATGATTTTCGACTCATTGCCAAACAGGGCCAAAGAACCCATGTTTCACTTAGTTGGCAATTGTTGGCGGAATTTTCAAAAATAGAGACGACATAAGTTGGCAATTGTTTGATTGACTCGAAGTCAATTGGGTTCGAGTGTTCGACTTCGAGCCAGCTTGAGTTGATTCAAATCTACTTCGAGTCGATTTCGATTTATTTTCGAGCCGGCTCGAAAATGAATCGAATTTCTTTTTTTTCGAGCCGATCTCAAGCCGAATAAGCTTGACTCGATCCGGGATCGACTCTGTTTATAATATATATATTATATAAATGTATTATAATATAAAATATATTTTAATTCGAGCATATTTCGAGCGGGATCAAGCCGAGCTTATTCCGGCTCAAAATCAGCTTGAAATCATTACCAAGCCAAACTTCTGATTCAAGTTTAGATCGACTCGATTCTAATTTGTCTAAAATTGATTCAATTTTTAATCGATTTTCGACACGGTGGGCTCTCTGAACATAGTAAAAATTCTACATCTTGGCCCTCTGATTTCAGCCGAATTTGTTTCCTGATTTGAAAATTTAATAAATTATAATATAATTAATATTCCAGGGGCCAGTTTTATTCATTTATAATCAAATATAAATCAAATTATATACATAATTAAACTTAGACTAAGTTTGATTGCATTCTGAACCAATTCAAATGGAGATTAGCCGGCCACTGTCTGGCTTAAGGATTAAAATAATATTAATTTTATATATTTATTTATTTTCAATAAAAATTGAATATTTTGATTCAAAATATAACATAAAATTGAAAAAAATAAATATATAAAATAATATAATATTTTTTATATTAAAATTTACGTAGAATATAATTATTATTGTTTTTTAAATTAATATTATTTTAATTTTGATTTTAATTTTTGCGCTTAATTAAATAATTATTATTTGATAAATTGATATTAAATTGCTTTCAGTTTAATTTTTTTTTATTAATTAAATATTCCGTCATTCGCTCAATCAACGTATTATACCACCACCCAATTACGTATTATACGTTGTCCAATACGCTCGTCCCCATCCGCCAGGCGTATAATGAACCACTCAATTAACGAGCTGAATGCCTCACTCTAAACTCAAATTTTGATTTCGCGTTAAATTTGATTCGAATCAATTAAAATTTACTCGATTTCACACTGAATTTTTTAATTAAAATGAACTTAAATTTTCGTTTTTTAAAATTATATTATATATATATATATATATATATTTCTATTAACCACATTAAAACAAACCTTACATAATATATTTATATATACAAGAATCTCAAAATACATGATATTATTATACAGATATCAAGCCGATTACGACTTAAACTGATTTAATTATAAGTTGAGTTCGAATTTTAAAATGAGCAGTTTTTACATTCGAGTCATTGATTATCGATTGAGAGAAACATTCGATCACCTGAGCGTAAAAATTTTTCCTTATACCCTCAAGCTAAAGATTCCCCATCCGTTCAAAAATATCAACAGCGAATAAAAGAGAAATTGGCCGGGAGTTGATTCGATATTTTTGAATTGAATCACGAAAAGTAGCTTCTGGCTAGAGATCGAATTAGGTCCAATTTTAAGTCATTTTTGTGATTATATTAGATAAACATTGAGTAAGTGTAGAGCTTAGATTTCAAGCAGACTCGAATCAAATTATGAGTGGTTTGAACTCGATCTATCTCGAGTCAACTCGAATGAGTGTGAAATCGGTTTCATTTCTATATCTTGAAATTGATTCAACACCGACTCTTATCTAAGAACCTATTATTGAGTTCGACTGCCGAACATTTAAGTTGCGCCCAACCATTACTCACAAAGCCCATGATGCATTTTATATTCCTCTATCTATGAAATTTGTAATGATGCCACATCACTTCTAAAACGCTCAATCAAAGAGTTCTAAAACGCTCAATCAAAGAGTGCCACTTGCGCGTGCAGGTCCCTGCCACACGCGCAACAGCGAGAAAATGTCGTTTCTCTCTATTTTCTCTTTGTTTCGCACCATTTTTTCATCTTTTTACAAAAAAAAATTTTATAATATTTTTTACTTAATTTACATTCATGTATAAAATTCAACAAAATGAATATAAAATAAAATAGGATTTAAATACAATATATTTTGATTTTATATGAATTTTATTTCACTTTATATTTACTTTATTGATTTGGAAAAAGCTTATGATAAAGTCTCAAGAGAAGTACTTTGGAGAGTTTTAGAAAAGAAATAGATTTGCACTGCTTATATTCAAGTAATTAAAGACATGTATGAAGGAGCTGTTACCTCTGTTCGGACACAAAGAGGTTTGAATAAGGATTTTCCTATTATAGTTGGATTACACCAAGGCTCGGCTTTAAGTCCATATCTTTTTGCTTTGATTATGGAAGTCATGACTGGACATCCAAGATGAAGTGCCTTGGTGTATGCTCTTCGCAGATGATATTGTCCTTATTGAGAAAACTAAAGAGGGAGCTAAAGCGAAACTAGAGCTTTAGAGGAATGCTCTAGAATCTAAAGGTTTGCATCTCAGTAGATCAAAAACTGAATATATGGAGTGCACATTTAGTCAAGAAAGAAATACTTATATTGGAGATGTGACAATTGGTGATCAAATTGTCAAGAAGAGTGAGCGCTTTAAATACCTTGGATCAATTATACAAAATGATGGCGAAATAGATAATGACGTTATTAGCAGGATTCAAGCAGGCTGGGTAAAATGGAGAAATGCTTCTGGAGTGTTATGCGATAGAAAAATCTCATCCAAAATTAAGGATAAATTTTATAAAACTGTAGTAAGACCAGCGATGATATATGGTGCAGAATGCTGGCCTGCAAAGAGGAAACATACAAATAAAATAAATGTTGCAGAAATGAGGATGTTAAGGTGGATGTGTGGATATACACGAAAGGATAGAATGAGAAATGAGTATATCCGAAAGAAAGTTGGTGTTGCACCAATTGAGGATAAACTTAGAGAAAGTCGGCTTCGATGGTTTGGACATCTAAATCGCAGGCCAATTGAAGCTCCAGTTAGAAAAATTGAGTTACTGGATTTTGCCCATGTACAAAGAGGAAGAGGGAGACCAAAGAAGACATGGCAAGAAACTATAAGGAGTAATCTTAGTTACTTAAACTTAGATAAGAATTTGGTAACTGATAGAGCGCAATGGAAACAAAGGATTCATGTAGCCGACCCCACCTAGTGGGATTAAGGCTTGGTTGTTGTTGTTGTTAAAAAGTATTATAAAAAAATTGTAAAAACAATGAAAAAATGATATAAAATTGTGAAAAAATGACACAAAATTGTGTGTTTTTTTTTTACCATTGTGGGGCTCACGCTTACACGACATGCTCTAATTGGGCACCGTTGTGGGGCTTCGTGCTTACACGACATGCTCTGATTGGGCACCGCTGGGTGCCGAAAATAATTTTCCTAGGTACCTTTTCCATATATTAAACACTCCAGTATGCTCAATATATATAATGCAACCCACACACATTAAAAAAAAAAAAATTGCATTCTGGCACTGAAGGTCTTAAAAATATTATAAATTGATCGTAAATTTTAAAAACTTTTCTTTAGGTCCTAAAATTGTAAAAATATTATTATTTAATCTCAATTAAAACTTAATTATTAATTTTTATGAGTATATCGTAAAACTATATTTTATGTCCTAGAATATAATTTTTAAATATTAATTTTTAATTTTTATAGCTTTAAATTTTTATTGTATTCTTTAATTATATTTCAATTTCATATTAATTTTCTATTTTTTTATTTACAACCTAATTTTCAAATCTTCTAAAAATGAAAACGATTGTATCTGTGGCCTTTTGCTTGGTCTCCAAGAATCTTCCAACGGTGTCCTAGGAGCTCTCTTTGCTGGTTGCTGACATTGAATTTCATGAGGTGCCCTCTATACTTCTTACTACGTCCTACTGGTTATTGTCATTCATTTCTCTCTTATAAAGTAAGGTCTATTTAGCTTCGGGTGGCCCCATGTTGGCCTATTCTACTTTAAAAGAGTTAAAGTACCTCCACGGAGTCTCCCTTTAACCAAAACTCCAAAGTCCTTGAGATGCTACTAAAAATGGCCTTCAACTCTTCGAGTGTATCTCATTTTTAAGCAATAGATACTGCACTTGTGAGGATCTTCTTGTGCATTCCTCGAATGAAATCAACAAGGTGATCTCTAATGATTAATGCCCCTCACTTTAAGAAAATTTTTCAATTTTTAAAATTGTTTCAATCTTTCCGCAAGGCATTTTGATTTTTATAATGTTTAGAAATGTCAAATGCGAAGTTCATCTTTCGTTATATATTGATGTGAACTTTAACCAGCAAGCATGAAAGGGCTCAACCAATCAGTTGGATTAGGTCGACAACTTCCTCGAAAAAGTTATCTCGAATGGTTGACACTAAATTCTTAGTGCCAAATATAGGTGTTAGTTGTTGTATCCTCAACAAATACATTGCACGAATCGCTGGCACCTCAAGGAGTATCCACCGATCATACACAAAATACGGATTAGCCATCTCAAAAATTAATGCATCAGCTACATGCATTTAACTCTGTTCTCTTCGAGATCAACAGAAAGAAAGATATTGCACCCAATGCAGGATAGTTAAGTTAGAAGACAATGATTTTCCTCTTAATATAAATTTTTGTAAATAAATCTTAAAGTGGCATCTCTCTAACTCATTTATTACGTATCTACGTAAATATTCGTCATTTTTTTGGTAAGAGCTTTTCAATAAGGGCTCTTAGGGATATGTAGATACTTTTTTTGCATCTTGTAATCTCTTCTACATATTAAGGTTTTTAGAATTTTCACTCAAAATATATTTAAATATTTTTAAAATAATATGATGAATGACTCAGATTTTTTTTAATTTAACTATAGTTAAGTTATTGAAGAATTATGATTATTTATTCTAATAAAAATAAGTTAAAATATGTGTATATAAGATTTTATAATATTTTGAGTGTGCATAGTGTAATTAATTAAGAATGGATAAGTAAAATATAAATAAAATTAAATTGTGTGGCATTTAATTATAAAAAAAAAAAAGCCAGGGTGGAGAGTGGAAATAAGGATATTTAACGGCGAACGTAACGCCGTCACGTCCCGTGACGCGCGGGCCCTACGGGCTACTGCCCTGTGCGCAGTCCACAGTGCACGGACTGCAGTCCTGCCGGGATGGGATCATTCAGGTCGACAGCGACCCCTGGGCCCGCCGCCGGCGATCATTATTTTCCACGTGGACGGCCTTGATCGCTTCGGATCTTGCGTCCGTCTAAGTTTTATAATATACATCATTGCCGGCCATTCGCTGACCCGTCCGCAGTCGCTCTCTCTCTCTCTCTGCTTCTTTTATAATTGCTACCCTCATCTTCCTCCTTCCTACGCAGCTCTCTTCCTCCTCTGCCTACCTTCAGCTCTTCCACCTCTGCCTCCTCCCTCTTCTCACTAGCTTTCTAGCCTTTCTTTTCCAGTTGGTGGCGGTATCGGGGAGGTATTTTGAGGTGCTAGCCCGTCACTTCTTTGCTTATCTGTTCTCCATAAGTAGAGAAGGATCTCCGTTGAGCAATCGGACGAGCGGTGATGAAGAGGGAGTACATGGAGAGCCCCATCGGAGGGGGGATTGCAGGGTATTCAATGGAGCGGGGGAAGATGATGGGGATGGAGGATGCGGACGGCGGGGTGGACGAGCTGCTAGCCGCGCTCGGTTACAAGGTCAGATCAACAGACATGGCGGACGTTGCGCAGAAGCTCGAGCAGCTGGAGATGGCGATGGGGAGCAGCGCCGCTCCGGATGATGCTCTGCTCTCCCATCTCGCCTCCGACACCGTACACTACAATCCCTCCGATCTGTCCAGCTGGGTCGAGAGCATGCTCTCTGAGGTCACCCCGCCGCCGCCGCTGCCGGTGGCCGTTCCGCCGGCAATGTCCTCCGTCTCCATCGATTTCTCCGCCGAGCCGGATCACGCTCTCCGACAGCTGAACTATGGTGGCAACAACGTGGCGCGGCGATCGGAGCCCCCGGCGGAAAGCGGATCGAGAAATCGGAAGCGGATGAGAACCTCCCCCTCGTCCTCGTCCTCCTCCACTGGTGGCGTTGGCGGTGGATTGATCGGACAGGCCGCTCCGGCTATTGGATCGATGCCGGACTCTTCCTGCTCGACGGAGCCGGCTTCCGTCGTGCCCTTGGTCATGGCGGACACACAGGAGGCCGGGATCCGTCTTGTCCATGCCCTAATGGCGTGCGCGGAGGCTGTACAGCAGGAGAATTTCCAGGCGGCTGACGCAATCGTCAAGCAAATCTCCCTCCTCTCCTCCTCGCAGGGCGGCGCGATGCGAAAGGTCGCCGACTACTTCGCCGAAGCCCTAGCCCGCCGGATCTACCGCCTTCACCCCCAGCAAGACTGCTCCCTCGACTCGGCCTTCTCCGACATCCTCCAGATGCACTTCTACGAGAGCTGCCCCTACCTCAAGTTCGCCCACTTCACCGCCAATCAAGCTATTCTCGAGGCCTTCGCCGGCTTCCGCCGCGTCCACGTGATCGATTTCGGGATGAAGCAGGGGTTGCAGTGGCCGGCGCTGATGCAGGCGCTCGCCCTCCGCCCCGGCGGCCCTCCGTCCTTCCGCCTCACCGGGATCGGACCTCCGCAGCTCGACAAGACAGACGCCCTACAGCAGGTTGGATGGAAGCTCGCTCAGCTCGCCGAAACCATCCACGTCGACTTCGAGTACCGTGGATTCGTCGCCAACAGCCTCGCCGACCTCGAGCCCTATATGCTCGAGTCCCCGGCCCCGGCCGACGGCGAGGAGGGCGAACCGGAGGCGGTGGCTATCAACTCGATCTTCGAGCTCCATCCCCTCCTGTCTCGGCCTGGGGCGTTGGAAAAAGTCGTCTCCACGATCCGAGCAATCCGGCCAAATATAGTCGCCGTCGTCGAGCAGGAAGCGAACCACAACGCCGGCCCATTCGTGGAACGATTCACGGAGGCGCTCCACTACTATTCGACAATGTTCGATTCGTTGGAGGGCGGCGGCGCCGCCGGCATCGGCGACGGGGAACAGTTACAGGACCAGGTGATGTCGGAGGTATACTTGGGGCGGCAGATCTGTAACGTGGTGGCGTGCGAGGGTGCGGAGAGGACGGAGCGGCACGAGACGCTGACGCAATGGCGGCGGCGGATGGCCGGCGCCGGATTGCAGCCCGTTCATCTCGGATCGAACGCCTTTAAGCAGGCGAGCATGCTGCTCTCTCTCTTCGCCGTCGGTGATGGATACGGCGTCGAGGAGAACGAAGGCTGCCTTACCCTCGGATGGCATAACCGCCCCCTCATCGCCGCCTCTGCCTGGAAGGTCGCCGGCACCACCAGCTCTCCCGCCTCTGTTGCCGCGGGACGGTGACCCCATGCTTGCGCTTTATCGCTTCATCTCTGTCTAGTTTGATTTTTCTAATTTTTCATTTTGGTTTTTCTTTTATTGTTACCCTTTTTTTTTCTATTTAATCTTAGTTGTATTTATTTCCCTCCTCTTTTATGTAGAATAATTAATTCAAAGAGGGTACATTTTAAGGCATGAACTATAGTTCTCAACGATGATATTTAATTTTATATGAAAAAAAATTCATTCATAAACATTATATATATATATATATATATTTATTTATTTTAGATGCTTAATTCTCATTATTTATGCTTAATGATATTCTAATAAATTCGTTCACTGCCTAGATGCCAAGTATCAAAATCGGTAATTATGTAAAATTATAATTTATAATTTATGTAAATATAAAGAATTTTATGTTTAATATCTAATTATGATAATAATTGGCCTATCAATTATGTTTGAACCCCGAAGTCAAACTTGGTAATGCATGGTGGGTCAAGCTTGATCCCACGAACACGACTTGAAATGTAAATCTAATAAATAAATGAGCTTGGGAGCCGAAAGATTCGCTCGAAGATGAGATTGGATATGTGAAAGAAAATAAAAGATTGACGATTATTTAATAAAAAAAAATTAATTTATTTTGTTAAATAAAAAAATTATTTTATATTTCAATTTAGATAGAATTTAATTTTAAACAATCACTTTATTTTACATTCTATATAATTTTTAATAAATTAATCAATTTTTTAATATAACTAATTTTCTTTATTTTATATCATATATATTTTTCAAACAAATAAAATATTTAATCAAATTTTTTTTTTTATCCTCTAACCAAAGAAAACAAAACAATATAGAAACAAAAAATAATCCATGCAAATTAGCTAGATTTCAATATAGCACTTATATAAGGATCAATCGTAGGATTAATTTTGTGGTGCCCTCTTAGGTCATTAAGGAGATATTTACAAAAAAAAAAATCAAGTATTAATCCTTACTCATACTGTTTAAAGATGAAGCCACATCAACTTGCATCGAACACAACATCATAATAAACCAGGTCCGATTCTTTGAACTTGGACACGTCAACCAATTGAGCGTGAGTAGAGTCATTATCTCTTGAGCCTTGTTGAGAGAACTCTAGTCCAATCGTCAAGGTTACAAAAAAGGATACGTTGTAGTGCTCTTCCAAGTACAGTTATTCATGGTTTCAGCTTTAGCATCGACATCATATTGTTCCAAATAGTTCATCTCATAGCAAGTTTAATTAGTTACTTTTGATCATCGATCCCCTTTAGCCCAACCTAACTAGTCGCTAGCCTGATTCACCAATAAATTAAGAAGCCACATAGCAACACTGTAACTTCTTTTAGATTAGTTCTACCTAATAGTAAAAAAATCCACATGCGGTCTTTCACTGATTGTAAACGGTCTACATCTTCTGAATGACATTGCATTATATAGTTATACTCTAATACGCCATAACCCGACTTCTTAGGATCTTTGATAACCAACTATCTAAAATACTTTCCATAATCGGAATGTCGCATTAATTTACTTTGTCAGGGATATGTTAGGCATGTTAATGATACTAAGCAGTGACAACTAACACAAACTATTCAGTCACTACCTTTTCCAATAATAGTCCTCTCCTAGCATGCTATTCAAATTTGAATACGTGACTTGCTCTGATACTAATTCTTGTTATCCATAGTGCTAACCACCCATTCCAAAAGCTCAAGCTGATGAAAATGACGTAACTAATTCATTTACGCACTCATGAATTGAAATCTAAATTTTCTTCTGACAGTAGTGTAATAATATATAATTGTATTGGGTGGGGCGATAGTACTAAGCCAAAAATGGTAAAGTTAGCTATCTAGTCACTTATTTTTTTAATACTATTAGGATCCCTTGAGAAAAAGGTTGCCTAATGTAATCTTTTCATTGTAATAACATCTAGTGATCGTATTTGTCTAGCTACTGGCATCCTTGTCATAGCTCGGCTTATAAATATAGGAGTCCTTTTCAAGCCGCATAAATTCCTAGTATTTGTTTTATATATCTTCCTTTGTCTACTTTTTGTAGAGATTTCATCATGATTTGTAGTTTTCTATGAGAAAATTTTTCTGTGTATCTTCATGGGACTCAATCCTTTATCAATAAATATAGTGCTTACATAATATTCTATAAATACTGAAGCTAATTTCCCATATTTTTATATATTAATGATGAAGGCCAACATGAGATGTTGAACTTCGACCTAGCTAGGGCATGTGTTTGCATCTTGTATGCTAACTTCTCGAGCAAAAATCATGAGGATGACAAAATCATAAGCTTACACATGTCGAGATATTTAGAAGTCTAACAAGTTGAGTAGCTGAAATTTGTTCCTTGATCTCGAATAAAATTATCTCAAGATTAGGATCTCAATCTCGAGTAGAACCTCCTCATGCAAAAAAATGTATGCTATTGTGATCTTTGTGAAAGAAAAATTAGTTTGAGTTAGATACTTGATCATGAGCAACTCCACGAATAATTTCGAATGCTCATTGAAATATCATATTATGATTATTTTATTAAATTTATAAACCAATATTTTTTTAGTCCAAAAATGACTTTTCAACCAAAAGAGCTATTGGTGCTGATTTGTCGCCCATCTATGACTTAATAAAAGCTGCTTAATTTCTTTAAAAGTAGTTCTCAATTTATCGACATCCAATGGCATCCTTCTGCTCTAGTGAAGGCTTGAAGATTGCTCTTATGACTTGGTGCTACATAACTTGAACTCAAGTAAATTTATTCGCTGTGTGCTACATACTGTTGATGAATAGAATTACCTTGAAGGGAAAATCCAAAGAGTAATAGAATCGCTGTGTGCTCCTGCAAAAGAGCTAGTAGATAGAAAAAGAAAAGAAAAAGAAAAATAAGAATTTAAAATAGTTCAAAGAGATCCTTTTACATCTAGTAGTTAGGCTAACCAAAGAATTCTATCAGAATCAGAAAACAAGTTCTTAAAAAGCGAGTTACAGAGTCTCTCTTTCACAGTGGTACACTAGAAGAAGAGAAGGAAAGAGAAGAAAGAACTTACAGGAATCCTTTTCTCTCTGTGGAATTTCTTTGTTTGTTATTAGAATATCTCTCTCTTCTGAGTGGCAGGAATTAAAGAAATGTCCTTTTTAACTTCCATGATGAAGTAGACGTAGTGGCGCCTGGTGGAGGTAATGCTCTGCTATTGGATGATTGGCGGGCTTATAGAATCATGCTGCATATCTATCTCAATCTCAGTCTATTAAATATAATGATAATAAAAGGTTCCTAAACGTGAAGGCATATTCTATCATCAGAGATATTCGACAACTTAGCAGGAAAGACTGGAGTTTATGTTGTAGTGGAGCAGGGATATACTGAAGAGCTTATCTATCCTTTAGTTGACAAGCGAGAAGAGCATTTGCTACTCGCGCGATGAGAGGGAGATCACAACTCGTAGAGCACGAGTAGAAGATACCAGCCACAAGTATTAGAGAAATATTTGACGAATAAGTTATGACTTTAACTTTTAATTTGTTCTATTTACATAGCTAACCTACTAACTGTGGAACTAAGTGGACTACAAAGATGAAATGCACGATAGAAAAATATATGATACTATATTATATATAAAAATTTAAGAGGAAATAGATTGAGAATAATTTTCATAATATTTACATGATTTTAGTGATTAAATTAAATATGAAGAATTAGATATTTGATTAATATGCATCTAATTATCCTAATTAAAAACTATTTAAAACCGAGTTCATTATTTAGGCTCTCAGCTAAAAATTAATTAACTGGAAATTGATTAAAAGTGAGATTTATTATTTTTTGACTTTATTAAAATCAACATAATCGTTAATAATTAAATGATAAATTACACAAAAGTCCCTGAGTTTAATACTTAATAACGCACAGGTCGACGCTATAATATCGGGGTTCTTAGTTTTAATAAATTATCAAATGAGTTCTCTTTAATTTTTTATTATTAAATTCTTTTAAAGATCACTATTGTATCCCTTCTCTCTCCTTAAAATTACCATTATACCATTATACGTGTTTGAGTGGGGATCGGGAGGAGAGAGAGACAAGGGTATAATAGAAATTAAAAAAATAATAATAAAAAAAATCATCTGATAATTTATTAAAATTCAGGGACTTTGATTTTATAATTTTAAAGACATGGATTTATGTGTTATTAAGTCATAAACGTAGGGACCTGGATGTAATTTACCCATAATTAAATTATTGGCTTCTGCGGACTGCGACGGGCTGCTGGTGCCGCAAGCTTTTCCACTGTCGGAACTATTTCGTACGACCCGCACGTGCAGGCCTGCAATGGCACGTGCCACTTGCCGCATGACTAAATAGGGATGACCAGTTCAATTATTATTTGCTAAAAAGAAATTAAGTAATTATCAGATACTAACAAAAATCGTATTTCTCGAGATTATCGAAATAAAAAATATTTTTTTTTTTGAATAATGAAATAAAAAAAAAATATTTTTTTGAATGAAATAAAAAATATTTGATTTTGTGAAAGTTGCATTATTATTTTTAAGTTGCATTATTGATATTATTTCCTTGTGGGCGAATATTTAACATGCTAATTCTAAAATTGAATTTTATTTTGAAAATTTTCAATCATAAATATTTAGTATAATCTATCAATTGATGTTAGCTAAATCACCAATTAATTATGCAAAATCAGTTTTATTTCAAACATAAAACCATAAAATAGGCCAAATTAAAAATTATTGTTAACTAAATATATCATTTTGATAGATTTTTTATATCATTGCACCATTCTCTATTTTAAAAAAAATTATTATTACATCATAGCTTTAAAAATAATTTAAAAATATGTACTTTATTTTTAAATTTTTTAAGGGATGATACAAATCATAAATATCGTGATGGCGTAAAATCACGATGTAAAAATTAGACAAATGAGAAAAATTAAAGAGCTTAGATTTTGTAATTTAAAAAAAAATTTGAGGAACTCGAGTGTCTAATCGTAAATAAATACGTTGACGAATTTAACAGGTATAAATCGTATAAAATTTTTTATTTGAAATAAAGAGATAAGATAATAAATTATTATAAACAGGTGAAAATAGACAAATTTTTGATAATTGAATATATTTCAATTTTTAATGTTTTAATTATTCATTTTTAGCTTTTTTTTATTTGATAAAAAATAAGATTATAAATCACTTTGTTTATTTGCTTTGGAATAATTGGAGTACTACAAAAGTATTTAAATGTTTATCTTATTACACAAGAGTAAAATTGGATCTTATTGAACTTTATTTTAGTTTCAAATTTTTATTTTGGGTCAAATTTAGTTAAAGGTCAATTAAAGTAATCAATTTTAGAGATTAAGTCGTCTGCATTTAATACATTTATTCGAACAATAATAACATATTATATTTCTTTCTCTCTATTAAAATTATCGTTATATCAATTTATATAACCAAAAAAACTATAAGAGTGTTTTTATGATCATTAACAGTACGTAATTAGTTTCAATGATTCTCATTCGATAAGTAATGCGAACTATTTTAGTTATGATTTTAGAGTGTGATAATAATAAAATCACTGCAATATATATTTTTTATCATTTTTTTATTATATACATATATATATATATATATATATATTAATTTCAAATTAAGCCGATTCATTTCATATAATTTGATTGAGAAGTAGTAAACTGATTTAAAATTAATGAAATGTTTAAAAAAATGAATAACTTTTAAATGAATGAAATTAATTGAAAATGTGAACACTTTAGGGTTTTTAAATTATTAATAAATTTAATGTTAGATCAGCAGATCAAAGCATAGATCATATATCTATTTTTTTTAAAAAAAAAATATTAATATCAAATTAAAATTATTTATTTTTCTAAATTCCATTGAGGATTCAACATTCAACACTTCATATTTGCTATCCCTTCATTTTTTTAATACAAGTTATTGACAATTGAATCCCATATTTTATATTATGACGTCATGATCTTCATTCAAAGTTAATTATTATTGCACATAATCGGCATTTCATACATATTTAATTAGGAAATAAATTGGGTGAGAATTCTTAAATTTTAGTAAATTATATAATAAACCTCCAATTCTTTGAACAACAACGAATATATATCTACAGTTTACAAAAGAAATTACCGATTCAACTATGAATTTTTCTGTATTTTCATATAAGATCTCCACTTTTAAAGAAATACTTTGAATATTTTTTTCCTATGACATTTGTACATGCAATACATTTGATAATATTTAATTTGCAAATTGAATACTTAATTTGTAATATCTATAATTTGAATATATTTTTCTTATATTGCATTTTTTTAAAAATAAATTTGAATCACATCCAAGTGTAACGAATTAAAAAAGAGATGATGAGAATATATAATGAGATTAAATTATAATCTTTAATTACTTTAAAATGTGCTAGATATAAATATTAAAATTGAGAGTCTCATTTGTGAATATTTTTTTAAGGGCTGTGTGGGTAATTAATTAAATATTACTATATAGAAATATATATTAAAAAAATCATAGTAATTGACTGATTTTTTTGGTTGATATTTAATTTGAGCCGAGTCATATTTTTCATCAAAAAAATCATAAGGCATATGTAATTTTATTGAGTTAAGTTCGATATGATTAATTTGGAAATGAATAATTATATTTATTATTTTTTGTAAAAAATCGTAATACAACATTTAAAATGTGTTTAAAATTAACAAAAGTTGCTTAAATTTTTTTAAAATAATTCTTAATTTACCGATGGAGAAAAGTTTGAGTCATAATCCAAGTTCAAACTAATATATGAATCAGCGAGTCGAGCTTAAGCCGTGTCAAGCTCGACCCGAACTCGGATCATTCTAGCCGACGCCTTTTTGTGTGTTACTCATTAAAATGAAAGGTAAATGTGTAATTAGTTAAAATGTTGGGCGTTTATGTAATTCTCCCCATCATTTAATAGTTCTTCGTATGCCTGACGATCACGGCGTATCCATCGTAGAGCCAATCACAAGAATTTGCAGAATAAATTACTGATCAGTCCCCAATAATCACTGATTACGATATAATTATTTTTTTAATTATTCTCCATGGTGTTCAAAGATTAATAACAGCTATATAATTTTTATTCTATAAAAATAAAAAAGAAATACATGATTTTCTTAAAAACAAAGAACAGCTATGTATATAATGGGATGTTTGGTTTTATATTATTGTGGTGTTTTATAGTATTATTTAAAAAAAATAATTTATTAATTAATTTGATAATATTTTAATATAAAATTTAAAAGATTTTCATATATATAATACCAATTGTTCAGTTTACGTGTATAACTTGAATTTTGATGCAACACTTTATTTTATAATTATATTATTAGCATAGGATAATAAATGAGTCGAGTTTAAGAAAGCAAATATTGTCAGTAGTTTTAGTTTTTTAAGTTCAAAATAATTAAATATGACTTGACTTACAAATATTCGAGATGGAGGCAAGCATTGGGTTTATTTGTGCAAGTGATCAACGTTTTATAGTAAACAAAAATTATAGTTCAAATATTATAATTATTATATAATAATATCATTATTAAAATTAATATATCCATATATATATATATATGTATATATAACTTAGTTTTCTTCAAATAATACTTTTTATGATAGGTTATATTTATATTGAATTTTTATACATATATTACGTATTTATTTAACATGACATTCCGACAATCATGAGCCGATTTTAAATCACAATAAAATTAAATTGAATACGAGACAAATTGAAATCAACTGAGTTTTGAGTTAGATTTGGGTTCTTAGCAAAATTTATAATTTTATTTGAAAATTTTATTTTGTTCGATTGCCCACTTCATCTCGGATGTTTGGCGACAAGCCCAAGCACACCACGTTGGCTCGCGGGTAACGCTAGTTTTGCCATGCACTGAATAATAAAAAAATATTGTTTCACATTTTTTTACTTTGTATGAGATTTTTTATTTTGTACGTGTATTTTATTTGATTTATATGTATATATATATAATCCTTATAAAAGTAAAAAAAAAATTATACAAAGTAAAATAAAATTATGTAAAATATAAAAATATTCGTAACAAATATAATACGTTAAGAGAGTATTTTTTTATTTAAGATGGCCTTTTATTTATTTTTTTATAAATATGAAAAAATCGAAAAAAACTCTTAAAGAATAAAAATATATATAAAAAAATGTTGTTTAATGATAAAAAAAGGTCATGAAACGACTTTTTTTCCGATTATCCCACACCTACACGAGTGACTAATGAGTGAATGCCATGTCAGCATCAAATGAGCCCACTCTTGATGTGGCAGCCAACTATTGGTCCGACGGCTGAAATTTAATCCAAATTGATAGCGACGGGCTGCGGTTGCTGAGCTTTTCCACTGTTGGACTACTTCGCATGATCCGCACGTGCAGGCCGGGTGGGCACGTGCGACTTGCCGGCGAGACAAATTTTTATCGAAATTATCGAAATAATTGAAATTTTTTTACATTCAAATATTATTTTTTTTGAAGGCGACCCAATAAGAAATAAATTCGTATTATTTAATTTTGTGCTTCATTTTTTATTAGAAAGTTTCTTTTAACAATTTTTACAATATTAATAGAAACTATACATTTTTGGGCAAATTACACCCGGGTTCCTAAATTTAATGTTTAATATCGCGTAGGTCCACGTTTTTTAAATTATAACATCGGAGTCCTGAATTTTAATAAATTATCAAATAGGTCCTTTTTTAATTTTTTTATAATTATTTTTTTTTAAATTACCATTTTACACCTGCCATTCTCTCTCCTCTCGATCCGGAGCACACGTGCGGGTCGCGGTGCCGCCGGCGGCCGCAGCCCTCACGCGTGCGTCGGATCGGGAGGAGAGAGAATGGCAGGTGTAAAATGGTAATTTAAAAAAAATTAATTATAAAAAAAGACTCATTTGATAAATTATTAAACCTCAGGGACCTCCAACATCTTCGCTCATCACCATGATTCAACTCTATAAATCTTTATGTTATAGTCATTCATCACAATTGTCTTAGCTGACACTCTTACACTGGTAATTACTTTGACAAATACTCTCGATTTTCTATCCTCAACCAGCTTCCATCGCCCCTTTTTTTCGGCTATATCATTTGCTATCTTCAGTTTCACTACTAGCTTCCCGCGGTTCTATATATTAATTCTTTAGTACTAGCCATTTCATAACTAAACTTATTTTATTCCCTAAAAAGTGACTCGACATTCCAAGATCTCGATCTAATGCATATAATCTAAAAGGTCCTCTTTATTTTTTGATGCGAGATAATTTATCCTTGTGCCCCTCTCACTATACGTAAAAACACATAAGAAGCCACTCAGGGTGATCACAGACCCACCAGCTTCCTCTCAATTTACCCTCTGACCATATTATATTACGAAAAATTGACTTTAATTCTAATACGTCACGAGTTATCCTTAAATATTGAGGTACATTCTATTTTGGCAGTAAACTGATTACGATTTTATCCTCAAAAAAATTATCAACATAAAATGACGATCTCACATACATAGCCCATGAAATTTCCCCCGCTTTTTATTATGCAATAACTCATTTATGCCATCCTTCATTAGGCATAGAAGCTTCCTAGAATCTACTATTTACACCAGTGGTTCTTATTCACTGGGAACATTATTCGGCAAACACTTCTCATCCTCTTCAACTGCTGGTCATCACAAACCTCGTCGTCATCTAATTTTGCAAACACCTTGCACACGAGCGGATCTCATAACATAAACCCTAAGATGTGCCCAATCAAATTCATGGAAATTTTTATGATTTAAATTGAAAGATTGTTTAATAATAGATGTAGACAAAATGAATTTTGAATCTCCCTTAAGTAGCTTCACCCCCACATTCAAAAAATATTAAAAAAATAAATACTATTTTAATATTTATAAGGGGGGGACTGCAAATCTTCCTTTTGATGATCTTCAGTCAACATGCTAATGATGTAAATTTTTTTAAAAAAATTTCTCCAATTATTATTATTTTAATTATTTAATTCCAATAAAAAAATAAGGTTCTAAAGATATGATGGATTTGATGTTTGACCACCTCAAAATTTTCATTTGATTGTGATATGCTATATTTCTTAGGTTTTAGCCTCCAAAGTCCAAATTTCTCTTCTTAATAATTCAATTTATGACATTTTAATTGGTAAATTACAATTATATTTTTAAAATTTTAATAACTTCATCTCTAATTTTTAAAATATTAATGTCTGAATTTTTTTCTAATTTTTTTAATTTTTTTTAAATTATAATTATATCCTCCTCCCTCCGCTGCTTGCACACACGGAGAAAGAGAAAAAGATATGATTTTTTAAAAAAAAATTAATAATAAAAAATTTAAATGTTAAAATCTTAAAATTAAGAGACCCAGATATTAAAATTTTAAATATATATATATATATTATATTCTAAATTTAGGGATTTAAGCTTATCTAATTCTATTTTAATTTATTTTATTTTCATATTTTATTTGATGAAAATGATTATTAATTTTTTTTTATTTACTTTGGAATTGGAGTACTAAAAAAAACTATGATGTTTTTTTGAATATTTCTTAAACTCAGTTGAGTTTGAGAGACTTAAAACAGAAAATTAGCTTTAATTTTTTTTTTCATGTCAAATCTATTCAAATTGATAAATTAAAAAAAAAAAAAAAACAAATTTGAGGTCAGAGTTAAGTTACAATCTTATCAACTAATTTTACTAATAATTATATGTGCATATATATTTGAATTATAAATTAAAAATACATTTACATCAGAGATAGAGGGGCATTCATATTGGATTAATTTTAAGTCGAATAAATTTATACGAGTGTGTTTCTCTTCTAGCCAAAATCACACCTAAACAAATTAAAATTAAGTGCTGTCGAGAGGATTTTAATTTTAATTTGGCCACAATAATTCAAATAATATTGTAAAAATCGAACCAAATTACAACATCAAATCAGATCAGATCATATTAGATCAGATTATTTCATAAAAAATTAATTTATTTATGTGATATTTATTACTTAATAATAATTTTTTATCAAAATAATTATAATTTAATAGAATAAGTAAGTTTGTTTTTTTAGCATTTATTAGTATCTTTGAAAGAATTTATTAATTTTTTTAATTTTTTCAAAAATAATAATTTATTAATTTAATTAGTTCGATGATTGATCTTATCGATTTATCTATAAATATATTATGATTCGGATCTTAATTCAGTCTCATTGTAACTTTCGTTCAAAGTTTGGATAGTTTAAATTTTTGAAATGAAATTAAGATGAAGCTAATTTTGAAATAAATAATTTTATAAAAATCCCTGATTAAATATTATTATTATGAAGGTTGATTTTGAGATAAATATTTTTAAAATTTGAGATAAAAACAGCCATGATTGACAATTGGGGTGGATTAGATCACATATCTATTTTTTAGGATAAATTACAGTTTAGGCCTTAATAATATGCATATTTATATTTTTAAAATTATAATATCAAGAACTCTAAATTTTAACATAATTATCAAATTAAGTTTTTTCTAATTTTTTAAAATTAAAACTTTTTATAATTACCATTATTCTCCTTCTCCCTCTCTCTCTCTCCTCATGCACTCTCTAGGCAACGAATCCAACTCGCATGAGGGATGCGTCGGCCCGACGGTTGTCGCTGCCTGAGAAAGAGAGAAGGAGCAGGGGTATAATAATAATTGTAAAATTTTTTAATAATAAAAATTTAAAAAATATCTATTTGATAATTATATTAAAATTCAATAACAACGATATTATAATTTTAAAAATATAAATTTTTGCATTATTAAGCTTTAAACTCGATGACTTTGGTGTAAAGAGGATTCAATCGGTCATGATCTTCGTTCAAAATTTATTTATACGAAAACATCTGAAATTTTAGTAAATTATGTAACATATCTCTAATTATTTTAGCAATCAAATTAAATAATGCAAGAAAGTACACTAAAAAAATTGAATTATCATAATCTGTGAAAAGATGTAATTACAATTTTTCTGAATTTGTTTATATGAAGTGATACTTCTTTTAACCACAAAAATAATAGGGGCATTTACATACATATCCCTTAAATTATCTTGAATTACATATTAAATTCCTCATTTTTTAATTTTACAACTTAACCCCCTAAATCATCCAAAAACAAAAACTAGTAGAACACATGTATTTGTAAATATATTTATAATATTTATATATACATATTATTGGTAATAAGCATCTAAATAATTATAATCAGTAAAAAAACATCCTTTAAAAATCTTGAGAAAGATCTAAATATATTATTTTTGGATGATTTGGAAGGTTAAGTTGTAAAATTAAAATGAGGGGTTTAATATATAATTTAAGATGATTTAAGGGTACGTATGTAAATGACTCAAAATAATATGTGTAAATTCTTTTTTTATTTAAAAGGATAATACATACATTTAAGATTATTTTATTTACAAATTAATATACGCAATTTTTAATATTTATAATTTGAATACATTTATGCTGTTTTTATTTTTTCTTTAAAAAATTTAAAACATTATTTTCTGTTACATGAATTAAAAAGTTGATATTAACATCCATAATGTTACATTATAATTTACAGTCATTCTACGATAACTTAAATATAAATATATAAATAAATATTAAAATTGTGTGGGTAATAAATTTATATTTTACATATAAGTCTACAATAAATATATAATATGAGAGGTGATAAAGTTTAGGGCAAATTATGCCGACGTCACTTAGTTTAACGGTTAATATTGCACAGGTCCACGTTTTTAAAATTATAACATCGGGTCCGTGAGTTTTAATAAATCATCAAATGAATCTTTTTTTATTTTTTATAATTTAATTTTTTAAAATTACCATTTTACCTCTGGCCCTCTCTCTCTCTCCTCCCGATCCAGCGCACTCGCCCGGGTTGCGGCTGCTGGCGGGTCGCGCTACGCCGGCGGACACTCCTCGAGGCGGTCAGACCGCCGGCGGCCGCGCGGCCCATATGCGTGCACCGGAACAGGAGGAGAGAGAGGGGCAGGGGTAAAACGATAATTTTAAAAAATTTTAATTACAAAAAAATAAAAAAAGGACCCATCTGATATATTTTATTAAAACTTAGGGACCTCGATGTTATAGTTTTAAAAATGTGGACCTGCCCGAAATTAAGCATTAAACTCAAGGACCTGAGCATAATTTGCCCTAAAGTTCAGCATAATACCTTTTTAAATAACAAACAGCAAATGAGTGATTCATTAAATTTCAGGAGGTTCCTTGTAATTCTCCCTCATAATTTAATAGTTTTTTTTTGACAACATTATTTAATAGTTCTCCATTATCCAAACAATCACGAGCACACTTTCATATGAAAATTGTAATTTTTTAATTAAAATAAAATAAAATTGATGTGATACATATCACTTCCTTATTGACATAATTATTATCAAATTTTACATAATCATATATTAAAAAAAATTAATTAACTACGTACCACATAATTTATTTTTATTTATACCTTACTCATCTATTCTTAATTAATTACGCTATGCACACTCAAAATAATATAAAATTTTATATACACATATTTTAACTTATTTCTATTATAATGAGTAATTATAATTTTTCAATAACCTAACTATAATTAGATTACAAAAAATCTGAGTCGTTCATCATATTATTTTAAGGATATTTAAATATATTTTAAATGAAAATCCTAAAATCTTAACGTTTAGGTGGCGGCAAAGGAATGAGACATCCACGACGTGAATTGATTTTAGGACAAATCAGCGCTTTAGTGTAATATTGAGGAAGAGAAAAATATGTACCATTAAGAGTAAAAATATAATTTTAATGATTTACTAACAGAATATTTTTTTTCAAATAGATTTTGATTAAGTTTTAACTCAAATGTGTGTATGTAAGATTTTGTAATATTTTGAGTGTGCATAACATAATTAACTAAGAATGGATGGATAAGGTATAAATAAAATTAAATTGTGTGATATATAGGTAATTATTCCTAAAAAAATGATAATTTATTATTTGTTTGTAGGATTGTTTTTATCGGCAAAACGTTTGAATGATATTTTAATTTTAAGATTTATGAAAAAACTAAAATAAAATGCGTAAAACATGAAATAAAATTTTATTTCAAAATTTATATATAATATTAAAATAAAAGTAATTTTAATATTATAATATGTATAAGATTTGAAATATTATTATTAAAATTTATGAATTATGTAATATATTATAAAATTAATTAAACTTCTTTTATTAAAATTAATTTTACACAGATTAAAAATTAATTGAGCCATCATCATCAGCACACTATAATTATCTAAAAGCCCTAATCTCCCAATCATTATCAAATTAGACATAATTAACTCCCCCCCCCCCAAAAAAAAAAAAAACTCCAAACTCGCTCATACATTACTCGAATTAAACTCAATTTGATCTTTTGATTACTTGAAATTAATTTATTCAAAATAAAATCGATTTGACTCATACTCGACTTGATGTCCGTATAATGATATACATGCAAGCTTTTCAAATGCATGCTAAGATATTTTATGTATATAAATATATTATATAACATATGTTTTGAAAAAATTTATGTATAATTACATACATGATAAAATAAATTTAACAAAAAAATCATATATATATATATAATATTATATACAAAATGAAAATCTAAATTTTAAAAAGTCAACTTTATTTAATTTGAGAATCAATTTGAAATCAAATAAATTTTAATTGACTAAAGTCAAATTCTTTGAGTTGAGGTGGACTCGTTCAAACTCAACTAAGTTATCAGCCCAAGGAAGGAAGAAGGAAGAAGTAACAATTAGATCCTTCTAGTTTGAATTAAAGCACAAATAAGTCCTTTGATATTAATTAAAATACTTTATCTAAAATATCAATTTGGTCATTAAATTTGTCAAATTAGTCTATTAATTAGAAAAATATTCTTCATAAAGTCTTGTGAGTTTCTTTATTAATGTCAAAGGACTTATTTACATATTATCTCAAATTAGAAGATATGTTTGATTAATTTAGAAATTAGAGGGACCTGAATGCATATAGACTTAAATTAGAGGGACCTAATCGCCATTAACCCTAATAATATCTTCATGTTCATATTAGGGTTCAAACATTGGCTGATGAGCCACTAAAGGCCCAAAAACCTTTGCAAGAAGAACTGCTTTTAGTTCCACAGTGAAGAATATCCAATGGCATATTCATAGATATACAATATGGTAAATTACAATTGGGTCCCCAACATTTAGGCCATATTCACATGAATTCATATTTCTTTATTATTCCTTGTAGTTCTTTTAGGGGTGGTGGCTTCGAGACCGTCTCGAGTGAACCTGTCAATTTTTGAGTTTACTCGATCCTAATTATAAGTCATATTTTTTCTATTATAAAAATATCTATTAAATATATTAGATATGTTATAATATAAGGGAATTTACATACAGAACATTGAATTCATCACAAATTACACATTTCATCATCGTTTAGTAAATATTACGCATATCACACTCTGCTTATGGGGTTTATATTTCTATTGTAACAATAACCAATATAAGTAGAATGTGATATACGTAATATTTACTAAATGATGGTGAAATGCATAATTTGTAATGAATTCAATGTTCTGTATGTAAATCCTCCTATAATATATTTGTCAGTTATAGTTTAAAAATATAAATACATACGTACATTAAAATTAAAATATTTAATTTCGAGTTAAAAGTCGACTTTAACAGAATGGCCGGCATTAAACTAATAAAACTTTTTGCAAAAAGACATGCGAACCGAGCCCAAGGTGGGTCAAACTTTAAGGACCTGAGTGCAATTTACCCTTTACATTTGTGTTCTTCTCGAAGCTTCGCTGAATTTGACATCAATGGGCAGATCACCATACCACGATGTGGGATCAAAGCTGTTGGCAGCAGAATCTCTTTCTTCTTCTTTGGGAGCACAAATCCAAACAGAACTTCCATGAAAACTTCCCCCAGTTCTGCAGCCATTCAGGCCTTCAATGAAGCATCAGGTTGGATAAATTGCATTCAAGTACTTGAAGCTAAAAAAACATTACAAATTAATTTAAATCCTAAAGTTATAAAAAAACAGTATCACTTAATCCCCATTAAAATAAAATTACTAATTTTTCAGCATTATATAACAAAATTATTTTTTTTAAATATTAATGATTATATTTTAAAATTTTAGGAAAAAAACAAAAAAAAAAAATTAAATTTAAAACTTTTTAAATAAAATATAACTAGTTTTTAAAATATATAAATCATTTCAAATTAATTTAAAAATAATTAAATTTTACATTTTTTATTTGCAAAGGTCATAAAAAAAAGTAAAGTTTACAAATTGAAAGACCAAAATTGAATTTTTTTAATAACCAGATATTTAATAATTCATAAAATACTCATACTCACTGGAAATAACTCATTATATGCATGAGAAAACAAAATAAGACCTCATGTTTGAAAAGTAGAATAACTTAAAAACCAATGTAATAGAAGCTCAACCTGTGGTTTATTTTTTGTTTTTTTTGCACTAAAATTACTGCCAGAAGAGGTAGAATAACTTGGAAGCAAAATTGTTCAAGCTTTCTGCTAATATATAAGAGATTGATGACGCGCGTTTAAGGCCGAATTCGAGCTGTCAGGCACTCGAAATTGGCGTCTGCACCACACACTTCCCTCGAATTCATCGAAAAATCAAACGGCTTCAAACTGGAATCAGGAGTTCATGAGGAGGTGATTCTCACTTTCAATTTGCTCCTGAGTGAATTTAGGGAATGAATTTCTTCAATCTATTAGTGGCGCTGCTTGCCGTCTTGTTTGTAGGCTCAAAAACAAGTGCACATCTAAAATCTGTAAGCAATGCAACAGCATTAGGAGAAATTTCAAAATGATCAAAATAATTAAGCTATAATTTCAGAGCAATCATAGGTTATAATCAAGAAATTAAGCTAAAGTTCATTATTGCCAGTTCTGTGCAAACGAAGTAGAAGCCATAATTGTAGCGAATACACACGAGTAATTATCCTAGGGTCTGTTTGTTTGTAAGATTAAATTTAACAAGGTTAAAATTAAATTTGGATAGAGATATTTTTTTATTAAAAGTTGTGAATGATGTGAAACAAAGTTAGTTATTATATTGGAATATGTAAGGAATGTGATATAAAGTTAGTTATTATGTTGGGATATGTGAGAGATGTGATATAAGTTGGTTATTATTTTAATAATGTGTGTAGGATGTGAAATAAAATTAATTTTTAATATTAAATTTTATGTGTGATGTGATATGTCAGATTAAAATTAAACTAGGTTAATTTTTAACTTGGAGACAAACGGAGCCATAATGGTAGTTCAACAAGTCAATATTATTGATATACAAGTGGTAGCCTTTACACATTAGCTTAAATTTTTGGGGCAATGAGTGTCCATTCATTTGTGTATTGAGCCCCCAGTATATCTTCTCTAATAAGTAATATTAGAGCCGATAACTCGACTGAGATCAAGCGGTTCATGCAGGTACTAGGTGAAATCTAAGAGCGTTGAACTCCAACTGTGGTACTAGGTGGTTAGGCATTTGATGTGCATGCACTTGGTAGGTTTAAATGGACAAATAGATATAGAAAGAGGAATGAGGATGAATTCGCATGTGAGGGGGAGATAGTTGGAAATGCTCATGAATAATCATTTCATAATACAAGTTATGTTAAATAATAATAGTGAAATTGTATTTAAAATAGTGATTACTTCCCCCAAAAATAAAATATTGTATTCCAACTTTCACATTAGAAGTTCAAAAAAAAAAAAAAACAAATAATCTTATTAAAATTACAAGTGGAATTTTCTTCATAGCTCATACTATAGTTGGACTAGTGTTCATGCTACACATCTATTAAACAAAGCTTGATTTGCATTTTCTCTTATAGTGCAAAGTAATTAAGCAGCTTATCTACAGATTATCATCACAAGATTTGGATTAGGAATGCCAAATTGAACCTGAAATGACCCACTCCGAAACAGGTCAAACTGAACCCAACCTGAAAAGTTCATTTCACAATTTTAAGAATTATGCGCTCTTTAATTTTATTTTACTATTGCTTTAAAAAGATAATGAAAGGTTAGTATTAAATCATGTTGGTATGCACCAACTTAATCAGAATGTATCATATAAATCATCATTTAATTAAAAACATTGGGATATCATACAGCATTTTATGCATGTTTAAGTGGGATTCAAGCTTCAAGTCAACCCAAAACCTGAACCCAACCCGAAAAGTTTTTAGCCCATATTCTTTAACTGTTGTCAGGTTGTGTCCAACCATGACAGCTCTAAATTTGGATATATGTGCAAGAGGGTTAGTGATGGTAGCGGGTTTACCAAACTACTAACCTACTCTGTTTACCAACATGCAAAGCAAATATAGGGTCAGGATGGAGTAAATGAGTTTGGTTATAATTTTCCTAAACGGAAGGGGGGGAGGAGAGAGAGAGACCTTCCATTGCCTCTTTGTAGTAGCCGAGCATCTCTCGTGCCGTTCCTCTTCTTAAATAAGCTTTAACATTCTGTGAGGGAAGGTGAATGCGATAAGAAAACATAAATGAATAAGAAGAAGAAAATTCTAGTTCGGATAACTTTGCAAAGAAAAGCAAGAAAAAAAAAGAAATTCCAACAAAATTTGAAACTTCATATAAATACCTAATCAGTACCTACACAATGCCCTATACATATAAAACAGTATCTTTTTAGGCATCCTTCTAAGAACAGGAAGCTTGCCTAGTGTACCGGGGTCCCAGGTTTGAAGATTGAACCACACCCAATTGAGGTGGGGAGAAATTATAACGTTCTGAGGTTTAAAAAAAATAGAAAAAAATAGCTTTAGATGATTTAAGAGATGCAATAATCTAACCTTCTTATCTATGTTAATAGCAGTGCTGCAATCAGCTTCAGCTTGGAGATAGCTAGATGAGAATAAAATAAAAGCTGTCAGCAGTATACAAGGGATAACTGCAAATATGCAAAGAGAATTGTAAGAGTACCTTCCCAATTCAAGGTAGGCAGCAGCCCTATTACTATAGTATGTTGCATTTTTTCCATTTAATTTGATTGCTTCAGAATATAGGTTGATTGCTTTCTGATACTGCTTTTCCTTGTAAGCAACATTGCCCTGTAAAGTGCGCCAATGTAAAGAAAAATTCGCCAATACATAAAAAATGGGAAAAAATCGACTCTGTTAAATGACCATTTCAAGTTTCATAAGGACCTCAAATTGAAAATGGTAAATAATCACAGACAATCCAAGATATTGATGTGAATAGAGATCTACATGCTCACTAGTAAACAAAAACATTAATCACATCTTTCAGGGTGACACATGTAACCTTTGGGTTATCTAAGTTTGGAGGTGACAGATATAAATCTTGATCTCTGGGAGCTAAATGAGTTATAAGGTCAAAATTAAAGGTGACATTTCTAGACAGTGACTAAGCAGGCAATTGCACTTTTGATTCAAAAGCCTTTCATTCTATGCAAAAGCATTATGCAAACAAAAATTACTACCAGGAATAAGTATATAGAATACGAACATACATGAAATACATCTTTCTGTTAGACGCTTAAATGAAATGTTTAAACTTCCACAACGGTTCAAATAAATGTTAGTCAAACTTACAAACATTGAAAAAGAAATTATATGTCAATAAATAATCATAAAAGTATGATTAAGTTGAAGGATTAGCACTCACAAATCTAAAAGGAAGTTTTCAATTTGTACAAAAGCATCATGCAAAGAGACACGACTATAAATATTTATAGGATTGAGGAATGTAAGAAAAACATCTTGTTAGATGCTAGAACTGCAAAAATTTGGCCTACAGAGAGATGACAAAAGATGATAAACCTTTTCTTTTGCAATTTCTGCAGATTCTTCCTTGCTTGCATTAGAGTTTGATACGCTAGATTTCATGGTTATACTAGCTTGCTCTTGAAATGTAGGGTACAACATCTGGACAATGTCCAATAGAAAACGATCGCCGCCATGCCTTGCTATCAAGGAAACGGACAAAGGGTACTTTTCATTAACATCAAGGGGTACTGTTGCCTGCAGAATATAAAAGTCACCATGAGAGAAAGATGATGATTCAGATCATGTCATGGATAACATATGTATGCACATAAAAGTGATAGAAATGCTAATATGAACGGTAATTACATATAGGACATTTAATTAAGGGGAATTTGGTTTAAAACAATCTAGATGGTGGTGTTATTTAACTGCCAATGTTATTTAGATGCCCATGTTATCTACCAATTATTGTTTGTTTGGTTCAATGTCATTAAATTATAGATTAAAGAATTAAAAATTATCAGAATTTAGGATTCTAAAAGTAATTTACCCTTAAAAATTGTGGTCTCTAGCTTTTTTTTTTAATCATAGAATCATATCCTAAACTCCCTTTTTCTACTCCTCTTTTATAGAGGTGGTGAAAAAAAGGTATCACTCAATTAGAGTGGCAATGTTATAATTTTTTGTAATGTTATTTAAATATGTTATCAAATCAAATAATTGTGTTCTTTAGATAACATAATATTGTAAATAACTTCGAACCAAACGCCCCCAAAGCATGATTTACATATTAGACGTAATGTTTAGATTAAAAAATTAAAAGCACCTAGAAATACATGATCACCTAGTGAGATGAGCAGCATGAGGAATAGCGAAGTATAATGTTTCAATTAAAAAAATTAACAAGAAAAGACCTACGCTCAATTTGGCATCCATTAGATCTCATGTGTACTCCAATTGTTTTCTATGTATATCCCCATAGTATTTGACGAGAATCAAAATAAACGAATTGTTTTTTTTATTTAAAAATCCTAGATGGCTAACTCAATGTGTATCTAGGGGAACTGAGAAGTATAGTATCTCATATTGATATAGATACGTCAAAAACATCTGTGTTTTGTAGCATGAATTGACAAAGGCAACAAGTGTCCTATCTAAACTACGTAAAATTGATAGGGGGACCATGATCGACCGACGATTCATTCTTGAAAAAGTTTATCGTTGACGGCCGAGATCTAGTTACATTGCTTCGATCTAAATCGATTAATGGTTATAATAGATTTGAAAAGATATTATAGATTACTGACATGGTAGATTAAAAATCTCCCTATTTATTTTGATTGATGGGAGAATCCATTTTGGGATGATTATAATTGTATTAGTTATTTCTATTTTTACGATTATTATTTTAGGCACAGAGTCTAATATTTTCTTATTTGTGTGAGAAAATTATATCATATTATATATTTTTTAATTGCATCGATTAGATGGAGATCTATAAAAACACCTTTTTAATTACTATTTTGTTCAATGAAAAATGAAATATTATTGTCTTCTCCCTTAGAATTGATTCTAAATTGAATCAATAACCCAGATAGGGAAGGACTTGGGCCTTAAGTGAGAATCTCTAAACCCCACCGCTCAAGTTCATCTCCTCTAAGTTCAACTCTCCCCCCTTCGACCTCTCTCAGCATTCACCTCACCCCACCCTTTTACTCGTTCTAATTGTCATCCGTGATTTGTTGATCTACACGCGTCTTTCTCGACCACGCCTCACTGCGCCAGCTCTGCACCATCGTCCACCCTTGATTGTCACCCATACTGACAAAAGCCCGAATTTCTCTAAAAATTGCATAGTGGTCCTTGAACATCTTAAATCTAGTACAAATTTCAACAAAACCTTTAAACCAGTTAATCAAATACTATGGATTTTCTTGCTTGCATAAGATTTGCTCAAATTTGTTTGACAAATACTACTTTTAATTATTGAGTGCAATAATTACTGTTGGTTAAATATTGTGAGAATCTATAATCTTGTTGCCCTATTACTGATTTATTGAAAACTGAATTGAGCCCTAATTTGAGTCAGTAATTTCTCAATTACCTTCAATCCCATTTATTTAAAATTTTAAAGGAATTAATTTTTTCGGATTTAAATAATTTCTTGTTCCTCACAAAATTAAATTCTAAATTTCTGTATTAATTTGTAATAAATCTGCTATACAAACTTACTGATATTTGAATCTTCATTTTCATTCATCTATCCCACATCAAAAACTTTTTCGTGTTTAAAGATACAAAAGAAATCATGGAATGTGTAAATTACACTCAATTTAGTGAAGTGCAAATAACTGTCCTGTCCTTAATATGCACACAAATAATTGCCTACACCACCAGACAAAGAAACTTACCTGACAGCAACCTGACATACTGGCAATAGCTGAAAGATGTGACAAGCGAATCTGATAGTCTTCTGACAAACTCTCTTTTGAGTTGAGCTTTGGGGGAGATCCTGATACTGTAGGAAGAACAAGAATCCCATCATCCTGCAAGAGACAATGTAAATCCAACATCTATAAGCACTTCAGTGTGATCCATTAGAATATTCAAAACACATACCTTTAAAAGAGAATTAAGAGCGAAACGAGATTCTGTTCTGGTAGATTGGCATTTTTCGATAAGCACTTCACTGTTTTCTTCTGAGTTATCTAAAGTCACTGATATGCTAGGATCAATTGTTGGGTTAGTAGAGCTGATCCAATTCTTATGATTGCTTCTGAATTCATACCTAAATTATAGAAGCAGAAAGTAACTTGAGTAACAATTACAAACTGTAACGAACAATAGGATCGGACTTAAAAACATAGTTTTGTGGACATGAAGTCAAGAACAAGAAAACCTCCACAAGGATTTTACAAAAATTAACAAAAAGAAAATCACAACATTACATATCATATAAGCAAGTTAGAAAAATCCTCATCAACCAAAGACATATTATAAGCTATGGAAATTTAATCTGCATTTACCATCATAACAGGAAAACGTATAAATTTAGTTTACTGCAGAAAAATTAGTATTATATTTTACAATGATGGCAAACCCTATGCCCTAAACCTTAAACCCTAAAACCTAATACCTAAATCCTAAAACCAAAACCCTAAACCCTATAAAGGACGTTGTACAAGTTAGACAAAAATGAAAAACTTGTTCACAACTACTGATGGATAACAAGTTGTACTCTAACAAAGAATTTTGCAAGACTCAAAAACGTTTGCTCAATTCAAGCTCAAATAGTTTCAAGTTCGAAAAGATTAAAATTGACATAAACTGATCGAGTCTAATCAAAATGAGACCAGATTTTTTTAAAATGAAAAAAGTTGTTAAAAATCTGTCTTTTCAGTTCAGGAGTGACAGAAAAGCTCGAAGCTTAAAAGTCAAAACTCGATCGAGTTTTGGCTAACTCAGAGATCTAACAGAATTAATTGGAATTGAGTTTTAAATCACTGCTTGAGGTTGAGATTCATTTTGAGTCAAGTTTGAGTCAAGTTGGCTAACCTAAACTCAAACAGCAGTAACATATTGATAAATGCACTTAAACAGAAATATTTATACATATATTATTATAAATTTATGAAATATATAAACTCAAATCAAGTAGGCTTGAAATGGCTTGAACAATATTGAGTACGAGCTAACTCGACTCAAATTTGTTGTTGAATTCGAGTTCGAGCCGAGTTCGACTTCAAAATTTCAAATTCTAGTTGGTACCATGCTCAAACTTGACTAAATTAACAACCTTGTTCTGACATAGGAGGACGAGTTTCTAGATTTTGCAATTGAAAGAACTTAGGACGAACCTCCGAATTTACAGTTAAGAGACTTAGAGAGTTGATATAGAGTAAGGGTGGATACCGGACATGATCAGACAGGTTCCGAATAGGTTCCGAATAGGTTCCGAATAGGTTCCACTACCATTTGATTTATTAATAAATAATTCTAAAAAAAAGAATAAATAGCATCTGGGGTCCAAGGTCAAATGGTAGTGGCAAACAGGTCTCAACTTTTTAAATTTCCTCCTTAGGTCCCTGAGATTGCATGTTGTGCTATTGATAGATTCCAAAAACATTTAAAAAGAACCGATTCTTTAGAACCGATTCTTTACTGGACCAATTCCAACAATTCTTTTGCAAGAACTGATCCATATCAGGGAAATAGTTATCGATTCCAACCGGTTGGGTTCATCTGATACCTTTTTTTCCTTTCGTCCCAACTATACTATCATGAGAACATCGAAAAGGCCAGAGATGCCCCTAACACTGACGAGGTCATAGTTCACTAGTTTTCCTTCCCATGCCTCGTATGGGAGTAAGACCTTGTACTCATGTAAAAACATTATGGGCTATCAAGAGTGAAACATGGATCTCACCGAATCTTATTGGGTGCTGCCAGCGAAAGTCGTAGTGACTTTAGAATTGTCCAACAAATTCGCTAGAGGAAGATGCCAATGCCAGGAAGCCTAAAAAACAAGGTTCGCAACCAGTAGCGAAGCATGGGAATAAGACCATTTACTCATGTAAAGACATCGAGGGTCACTAGAAGTGAAACACTAATCTCACAAAATCTATCGAGGGCCACTAGAAGTGAAACACTAATCTCACCAAATCTCATTGAGTGTTACCAGTGAAAATCATGACGGCTTTGGAATGATTTGAGGGATTTGCTAGGTGAAGATGCCAATGCCAAGAGGGATTTGCAACCAGTAGCCAAAGAAAGAAAATAGCTTTGAAGCCATCGCCAGAGTTCAAGAGTAGAGGATACATCAGGGAGGCTTCTTAACATCTAGGGAGATGATTAAAGGTCCATGATGGCAATAGGAGCAATGTAGGGAGTTCTATCGAAGTGTGCCAAAGAGAGAGAAGATGAATCTTCAGTGTCCATCCATGGAGCAACAGGTGACTAGCGGGAGAAAAAAGTTGGTCCTTGAACTTGAATGAGAGAATTGAGAGAGACATCATCTCACTAAATGCCTCTAACCCTCAAAAAATAAAATAAAATAAAATAAAATAAAATAAATAAATGTTTAAAACCTTCAAATATCTGACAAATAAAGTGAGAGAGTAAGCAAACCCAGTAAGATAAGTCTATTGGCTAATATGATGGGAGGGTTCTATTTTGCATATTATGTCTACTAGTTCAAAGAAATGTCCCTTCTATCACCTATAGGACATTTGAAATTATCATTAGTTTTCATCTCAAACTCTTATATCATGTTAAATTGTCAAACCTATTGCTCCAATATTCCTATAAAACTAGGGACAATAATTCCCAAATAATAATAACATTATACGTTTGATCATATTTTGCGCTTCTTTCATACTTTATATCAAGAAAAATAAACCGGTGATCATCTTTATGATCACCACCCCCCCTTCCTTCTTTCCACCAATTTCTCCTATATGCCTATTATGTCTAAAGCCCACATTCCATGCAAGTGTTAGACATATCAGAGGGATAGGCAAAGATTTTCTGATAAAAAAGTAAGAAATATTGGATTTATTTGCCATATTTTACTTTTAATCTAGCTCCAAACAAAAGGATAAAAATGTAATGGGAGGATTGGACTATCATATATACTAAGCAACAGATTAAAGCCTGAGGGAATTGGGGAATAGGCCATCTTATTGAAGATTCAAAAAAATGGAAAATTTGACATCATCATAAAAGATGGTCAGAAAAAAGCCTAAAATATAGAATGAAAGGTAAAGTGCATGCAAGATTTTAGCATTTATGGAAAAGAAAATAATTATTGTAGAAAGAAGCAAAGAAAATCACTCACTTGTGAATCAATTTCATTGCAGCAGCAAGTGATGCTAATGAAGATTTTTTTACATCACCATTTATGAGGCTGCTCTGAAGCTCTTTTAGGCTAGAAACATTGGACTCAAGATATGCACCAACATTCACATGGCTCAGGACTTGCCCTGAAAACATCACACTAAGATATTGGTCAAATGCACTTTAAAGGTAAATGCTAATACGTAACCAGCCGATGTGAAAAATTGTTCACAAAACACAGAAAAAGAAAAAATATAAAGAAAGAGGATGCATAACTTACTTCCTAATAGTGTTTCAACAGATTTTGTGACAATTTGAGTTATCCTCTGTGTGGGAATTTTAGCTATCTGAAAACAGTCATCTGCTATCATAATACGTCTCGGTTGGCGCTGGTCCGCATATGGGAGTTTAAGCAGCACATGGACAGCACGATGCAAGACACCTGGATCTCTGGCAAATAATCCTATGAAATAAAACCACAAACTAAACATCACTTATCAGCATCGAGATGATCAGTAAAAACATCAAGCAAAACATGCAAGCATTTTGCCATTTCATAATGGCCAATTTAACCGTGGCAAACAATCCAAGGAAATATTTGTTGTGGCACTTGAGTACTTGAGAGGTTGTGAGAGGGAAAATTAGTGATCAGAAAACCATAGATTCCCCATAAAACATATTCCAATATGGCTGCTTAAAAGGAAAGCCTTTCCTTCCCTTCAAGCCATTTCCCCTCATATGATCTCATAACGATGCTCCCTTTATGTCTATAGGCAAGAAGGTAGCGAGCTGAAATCAGTAAGAAAACAAAAACAGATCTTGCTGCACGCTGAGTTATTACCATAATGCATGATATCTTTTCGAAGAAAGTGATGACCATGCTATGCTGCTTACGAGTTTAAGTTAAGCAACAATGAAAACATAACATTCCCCAATAGAGCCCCCGCTAGCTATGCTGCTCACCTCACTACCTCAGCATGATTGGGGAAACTGGCTTATTTAGTGGCTGGCATTCCCCTTTGTAAAGAATCACTTTTATAATCAAAACCAATTAAAACATATTTGACTAATTTACAACAACTATAACATAATTAAAAGTATACAAATTTGTAAGCTTCCTAAGAAATTTAATAGCAATAAATTTTATAAGCAAAACAAATAAGCTAGACCTAAGAAATAAGAACCAAAGAATTAATATATAATGCCTAAAATAGACGACAAAAAGGGAATCTTTACGACAAATTTTAGTGATCTAGGGGACAACCAAGTCAAACACATGATATATAATCCCCTCGGTATCAAAATTGCACTACCATAAAGATTATCAACTTATAATAAGTTTTTTAAAGACTAGAAATTAAGATATCCAAAATAGAGATTATAACAAATAAGCGAGGATTTTCTATAAATATCCAACAACACCCTACCCGAAATTAAATTTATATAGAAAAACACAAGAAGGTCAAAGAAGAGATGAATGAATTTATCCAAACGTACCAACAGTATCCAAACTTTGGGAGACCTGAAGAACACCGACATTTGAGATAGTCCCATGTGAGGGCCTAAATCCCAAGATTCCACAAAATGCCCCTGGCACTCTCACACCACCAATGGAGTCTACACCTGCAAATGTCAAAAAATCAATAAACTAAACATGTGTATGCGTCTAACAAAAAAGTAAAATTATAAGCACTATTAACTATTGTTTAGCTTCGACTCCACAACTGTAGTATTCCAAATTATGAGGGGGATAAGGAGAAGACAAAGAATGAAGTCAAGAAGGCTCATTTACGAAGCTTCTTGAGCAAAAAAAATATTCTTGATAATGTTGGATGAGAATAACCTTAAAGAAGGGAGTTCTTCGAGAAGAGAGGTCTAAATATGAAAGCTACATGTTTCTAGAAGGATCAAAAAATATGCCGAGTTATAGAAGAGTGCCCACATCAACCTCCTATCAAGTCATGCGAATTGGCTTCGTTTGAACAGTGACATGCAAGATCATTATGATCCATCCAGAGGAAAAACAACAACCTTACTCTCTTTCTGTAAATGGTGAATCTCTGGCAAACGAAGTGTAATGCACTTGGTACCATGAAGTTTATTTGCAAAGAGTATACCAAAAAGCCATCCTTACAGTGAAAACTAATGGCAAAGACTTTCATCTAGGAGAAGCTCAGCCTCCTAAAGTCCTCAAAGAGAAGAAAAAAAGAGCAAAAAAGTTTTTATTATCCCCAGCAGTGACTCTCCAGGAAGAAGTTTCCCAAATTCGAACGAATTTCAAAAACATTACGATGATCGTTATGCAAACGATTGGCGCAATGATTAATTGACCATTGCGAGCCTCCAACAGTCATCTACAAGGGGCCTCCCCAACCCCCCCACAAAAAAAAAAAAATTTCACTCCAATCCACTCTCTTGTCTACTGATTGTTGGGATTTTTTAGCAGCAAAAGATCATTCAACATTAATTTGAGGTATGTTTTTTTACAAAATTTTATGAAATTATCATATTTTAACATTCATTCCTTTTTTCTTGATAATATATTTTCATCAACCTTTATATAAACCATGAAAGATTTCATTTTAAAAAAATTATTGTTAATTGAAATTTTTGTTTCATTGTATGTAGATGTACCTTGCAGATTTGTTGTGGGAAGTACAACAAGTTTTACGACTATTAACTTTGGTGGTGAGATCATATTTTTGAGTAATAGACATCCCAAATACAAAATTGGGCCTATGAAAGTAGGCAAATTTAATATAACCGACAATTTAAACAAGAAGAGAGATTTTTCACGCCATGTGTTAAACCTAGTAACAATGACCTAAAGATTACACTTAAGAAATATTCAATTACACCTTAAAAAAATATCAATGATAATTGAATCAAATTCGGTTTAAATCAAGTAAATCACATTAGAATTAATATTATTCAAAGTATATATTATGTATACATAAATATATAACAACAATCAAGATTAAAAATCCTAAAGGCATAATCATATAACTAAAATCTTACTATATTAATTTTTATTTCACATTAAATAGGATAAGGTTCTCTCTCTTCCGCCCCCCCTCTCTCTCCTCTATTATTATTCCCCCCTACCCATCTGCTCTTCTCTCTCCTTATCTTCTTCACTCATCAGCAAAAGACGACCATGGCCGTCCGACTCCCATCCCTCCCACTAGTGCCACCACCCCAATAGCTCAATAAGCTAACACTTTGTGTCCCATCTCCTCCCCATCGACAATCAACTCCGACCAAACCTTTTTCTAGAAAAATAAAAAAACTTAAAAATCAAATGTAATTTATCAAACACTTGCCGAACTTTAGAATACAACTTTTATTTGAAAGGTTAAATATTTATATTGTTAATAAGAGCAAAAGAAAGAGAAAAATATCTAAACACTAGCAAACAAGAAATATTTCTATAGTTAATAATATCAATTAATGAAAGTATAGAGAATTTTTGAAACTCAGAATGGGAAGATCACGATTCATAAAGACTAAACATTGAGAAGCTGAAACTTTTAATTGTTTAGTTCAAACTTCTCTAAAAATATTTTTATTTATATTTTATATTTATGTAACATAATACACGAATTCAAATATTAAAAATTAATATCATTTCGCATTATGCACAAATTCCAAGCTTAAAAATTAATTTTATTTAACATCAAACACATTTTTTTAATAATAAAATAATTTTACTTCACATCATAATATGAAAATAATTTTCTCTCTTTATCCCAAAAAAATTTAAAAAAATCTTAAAAGAACTTAAAAAATCCCCAAAACAAACTCCAACCAAATAAGGAATAAGCTTACCTAAGGAAAATTCTACTATGCCACCAGAAACAGCAACAGCTGATCCACTTGAGCATCCTCCAGGTATTCGATCAGAAGCCTTGGGATTTGTTGGTGCACCAAAATGCTTGTTCTCACCATTTAGGCTATAAGTTGGGAGTGAACATTTTGCAATATTGTTGGTTAGTTAAAAAGCCACAAACCAAAACTTTCTCAACAAACTAAACATAAAATGCTAGAATAAGAATGTACAAAAAGGCACTTGCTTAAAAAAAAATAAAAATGAGAAACAAGCCATGAAAAAATTGTAAAATAAGTATTAACTTAAAAATAAAGAAAAGAATGGGATACCTTACCTAAATGCCATGTCATCGACGATAGTTTTCCCAATACATGTTGCACCCCCTTCTACAAGGATGGCAACAACAGGGCATGTCTCTGTTGCAGCCTCATGTGTTCTTGCCCAATCAGGATTTCCAAACCCCGTAACATAACCCACAATATCAAATCTAGAAACAAGAAATTTTAAATATGAATCATTGAAGATTTTACAAAATTTCTGTTGTGGTAATTTTTCTTTACATAGAAAAAAAGCTAACATGACTTTAAATAAATTGCATGGAAAAAATAAGTTTTTCACATAAATTTTTAATAAAAACAAAACACCAACATAATAGATGTAGAAATATATAAGAATGTGCGCACTCATTACATTCAAAAAAGGACAACATGCATTGTTGCTTTTAATGTTTATCCATGAATCAATAATTGGCCCAGCCTTTACCCAAATTCACAGAAATATATGTTTCTTCTGCATGAGAAATATAGACATACTATAGAGTTAAACCCACATACACCAAAGCTTGTAATTGAATAGTGATCCGTCTACACAATAAAAAGGATCTCGAGACAAAAGAAGCTTTATTGACACTTCTTGTTGGCCTTATATGCATCTTGTAAACGTTTGGAAAGCAATGTATAACATCACAAGAAGTAAGACTATGAGCTTCTTGAAGTTCATTGTGAGATTTCAAATACAAGGACTACATGGGATGATTCTGATTCCTCATTGACTACGAAAAGGTTGGCAGAAATCCCCAAACTTCTAGTTGTATTATGTTTTTTTAGTGTATTCACTTTGTTGCATTAGTTAAATAGAAAATGTTATTTTTTATTCCACAATAATATTTCACATCATATATTAAGATACTTTTATTATGGTTAATGCAAGAAGAAATTGTACTACTTGGGCAAATATGACACAATGATGAAAAAATACCTTCCAATCAAATATAAGGATTTTCATTATGATATCAGTAGAAGTAGTTTGATATTTGGAATCTCCTAATATTATTATATAGAAATAAATCAATTAAAATAACTTGAATTCCTTCCCCTCCCAACAGAGCCGAAAGCTCGTTTATGTATTGGAAGATTTACATGCATGACATAAACAGCATGACAATTTACATATTATAATGTATCCTATTTTGATATTTACAATGTACGCAACCTAAAGGCGTATATACTGCTTTCAACATACCAATTAGGGTGTTCCCAGTGTAATATTTATGCTTAGAGAGAGTCTCTCTAAATAATCAAAACATGTACGTTATAAGTAGATTCACATGTTTTGTTGCATCATGTATGTAAATACCTCTTTTCTACTTGTACCACCCGCCCCACCAAAAAAAAGGAACCATCAAAAAATACTACAAGAGCAAATGATTTAAGGTTGGTATTCAATTTTAATGATGACGTTATCTAGATAACGAGATTGCTTGAACACACAAAAACACCGACCGCCCGCACACGCACAAAGATATATGTCAACTAATGTTAGTCTGCTATAGTGCAGTAATCTTTTATGTTTACTTATGTAGGCAAGATGAAAAATTTTCCTGTGAACCAAGAACAACAGTAGATTGATGTTAACTAGATACCAACACAGTTGACCAATATCCATATGATAGCCATTTTGACTATCTCCTATCTTAATATTTTGGTGAATGAAGCAAGTAAAAATGTCATTTTGATTATAAGGGAACCGAGATCATGAATGAACTATTGTTCACAGTAATGCAGATTACATCCTACACATCTCATGGTTTGAGCCCAACAAACCATCTAAATGTGTCCAACATCAACATGAACACTCTTGCATTCAGTCTGTGGTAGATAATATTACAAGATTTTGCAACCAATAATAAGCTCTAGCTCTTCATCATCTTGGCCAAGTATATTACCCAAGTTGCGTTCTTCACTGTTATCTCTAGACTATCTCGCAAAACAAAACACCAGAATTGTGATAACATCCAGTTCGCCCTGAAAAAGTCCAATTCAGGCAAGAACAGGGGATACCCATGAAAGTGAACCATCACACACGTAGAACTCAAGGAAGCCGACATAAAAGCACTGGGCAATAAGAATTCTTACACATCGGCGACGGCGAAGGAGAGGCCTGTGAGCGGATGTGGGGCTTTAGGCGGAGCAGGTTGGGGAGGAGGAAGGAGCTCGAACCGCTCCACAAACGCGCCCAGATCCTTCCTGACGACCCGCTTCAGCTTCCGGCTAGCGATAAGTACGCCGGCTATACCCAGCCCCAGAAGCACCCATAAGTTGGAACTCGCAGACATCACACATATATAACAAAAAAACCTGTCTTCCTTCTCTCGTCGAACGTATGAAAGGAGAAAAAACGAAGAAAGGAGAATACAGAGAGGCCGAAGAGAGGATAACGAGGTTATCAGAGAAAACCCTAATCGCGAGCCTTGGCGGACTTCGTTTCTTCCTCCTACATTTATATCCAGAGAGTACCCTCGTCTCCTTCTCGACCTCACTGCTCTACTCTGGAACTCTTATAGATTTTATACCTAATTTTTAAAAATTATAAAATATATAAAAATTTAAATTATAAATTACACATTATTTTGAATAATTATATTTTTATTTCATTCACATCAATAATTAGAATTTAAATTTTCTAACAATGATTAAAATAAAAATCAAATTTAAATAAAATACTATAATAGAAGCAAATAAAATTATAAAATATAAAGTTTAAAAATTAAGTATAAATTTATAATATTTATTAGATTTAGTATTGTATATGTAATTTCAAATTTTAAAAAATCTTGCTATTTTATGAATATAAAATTTAAATTTTTAATATTCATATTAATTACAAAATTATATAAAATTTATCACAAATTTATTACTTTAGCATCTAAAAGAATTATTTTTTAATATATGTACAAATTTATGAATTTTAATTTATATAACAATATTATATACATTATATATTTTAAAATATATAGAAATATAATAATATTTATACATCATATGTATTTTAACATAAATATAATAGTATAATTATATTTTTTCATATATTATATGTGTTGAAATATAATGCAAGAGCTCTTAAAAGTTTATTGCATTTTATTATATATATATATATATATATATGCTAAAATATATAAATATTTAAATATATATTAAAAAATATTCTATTTAAATGATAAAGTAATAATTTGTGATAAAATTTATAATTTTTATGTAAATTTTACAATTAGTTTGTAATATAAATTTTAGTGTTAAATATATAAATTTATTAAATTTTAATATTGTGAGAGTAATTTTTGAAAAATAAAACCTGAAAAAAACATTTTTTTGGTAATATGAAAAAATAAATTTGATATGGAAATAATTAATATAAACTATATGGTATGATTTGATATAAAAGGTGCAGATGTAATTGAAAATATATAATTGGTTCATGATTTCTATTTGATTAGTTTTTATAACTTTACCACATATCAAGTGATTTCTTGATCATCAAACTGATTTATTCTTCATTAATCTCAATATCTTCAATAATCCCACAACTAGAAAATCAAATTCCAAATTCCTGTCAATTCTTATATAAAGAAATAAAGAAAATACCTCAAATTTAATTCAAACGGCGTTTGATTTATTATTATTTTATATTATATTATATAATTTAAATATTATTTTTTAATTAATAATTTTATAATTTTTAAAAAAATTATTTATAGATATTGCTAAATTAAATAATTATTTTTTAAAATAAATATTATATAATATTAAAATAACATTAAACTCAGTGTTATTTTAGAAATTTTCATGCATTCCAATATAATATTATTCAAAAAATATTATTATTATAACCTATAAGTAGGACTTTATGATAAATAAATAATGTCAAGGGAAAAAAGTAGTAGTTCTTTTGCTCTGTTTGGCAATAGACATAAAATCATGGCTAAAACTACTCAGGACCAAAATCTTAAATTTATTTTAAAAAATATTAAAAAAATTATTTTATATCTCATCTCACACAAATTTCAACATTAAATAATCACTTTATTTCACATCCAACACAATTCTCAATAAATAAATCAACTTTATTTCACATCATAAACAATTTTTAATATAACTAACTTACTTTATTTCACATCATACACAATTTTCAAAAATCACTAAAAATTTCAACCAAATCTTCTTTTTTTTCTTATTACCAAACAGAGCCAAAGTAAACAAGCCAAGGGCTAATTAGGTTACACATAAATAGATTTATTTTTAAGGATGATTACATAAATTTAAAATGTGTATTTAAATATTAAAAATTACAATTATATCTTTAATTTTATTTTTTATCTAAATCCTATTATACATTAGTAATTTTTAATATATATATATAATTTAATAAAATCTATAAGGAAAGATTTATATAGAAAAATTTGAATTAGAAGAGCCTAAATGATATAATTTTATTTTTGTAAGCTGTATTTAAGCATACTATGCATTGAGTATCTTAGATTAAAATATTATTATTAAAAATATTATTTTGTGTATAATGTATTTTAGTCAAAATTTAAAATTATAAAAGTTAATTTTTAAAATGAGTACAGCCTTCTTTTGAAAATTTAATTAGAAAAATAATTAAAATACGTTCGCACGTTGACCTAACTCAACTCATCCAAGATATAATATGCACGAGCCAACATGGTTCAACTATATTACTAATCTTGACTCAATCTAACTTGAGCCGACCCATTCGATTAAAAGTATACTCACTCTAATTATACGTAATTGAAGAGGTTCGTTATTATTATTTCGATATTATGCGATAATATAAAAAAAATATATAAAAATTATAAAAATATTATTTAAAAAAAATTAAAAATCAGAATATTTTGATGACATTTAATTAAACACAACTACTCAAAAGGAAAAATATTTTTTTTATAGAGAAAAGCAATCAATACTTAATAGGGATAATTACCTACATGCCACACCATTTAGTTTTATTTATGTCTTACCCATCTATTTTTAATTAATTACGCTATGCATATTCAAAATATTATAAAATCTTACATACACACATTTGAGTTAAAACTTAATCAAAATCTATTTGAAAAAAAAAATTCTGTTAGTAAACCATTAAATTTTTATTTTTATTCTTAATGGTATATATTTTTCTCTTCCTCAATACCACACTAAAATGCTGATTTGTCCTAAAATTAATTCACGTCGCGGATGTCTCATTCCTTTGCCGCCACCTAAACATTAAGAATTTAGGATTTTTATTCAAAATATATTTAAATATCTTTAAAATAATATGATGAATAACTTAGATTTTTTGTAATCTAATTATAGTTAGGTTATTAAAAAATTATGATTACTCATTATAATAAAAATACGTTAAAATATGTGTATGTAAAATTTTATAATGTTTTGAGTGTGCATAGCGTAATTAACTAAAAATTGATGGATAAGACATAAATAAAATTAAATGGTGTGGCATGTAGATAATTATCCCTAGTTAATAATAGTGTTTAGAGCACTAACTCAAATTTTATGTCCATCTTTTGGTGTGCATGTGCCACGTTGCATTTCACATGCAATAATATTGTTAAATTACAAACTATATGGGTCTGTTTGTTTATAAGGTTAAAATTAAATTTGAATAAAAAAAATTTTTATTGAAAAATGTGAATGATGTTAAGTAAAGTTAGTTATTATGTTGTGATGTGTGAGCGATGTGATATAAAGTTAGTTATTATGTTGGGACATGTGAAAGATGTGATATAAGTTAGTTATTATTTTAATAATGTGTAGGATATGAAATAAAATTAATTTTTAATATTAAATTTTATGTGTGATATAATATATTTATTTAAAATTAAATCAGATTAGTTTTAAATGGGTAAACAAACATGGCCATCATAAGTTTATTTTTAAAATTTTTATTATAAGAACTGGATAAGTTCATCTAACGAGAGAACATTAAAAACGTATATTTAGTGATGGGACATCAAAATGTGTGATAAATAAAAAATTGAAATATAAAAAAAAATTGTTGAGTATTACTGAAAATAGAGGGTGCAAGTTCTCAAATAGGCAATTCAATTCCTAAAATGAAATAACATAAAATAAAAACTTTATTCTACTAGATAATATTAGTTAAATACAATAAATTTTAAATGAATTAAAATTTGAAAAATATAAAAATAAAAATGACAAGACATAGCCACATATAGTCAAAAGCTTGAGTCAAGTTTTGAAAAAAAAAATATTATGTATCTCCTAATACTGTACGTACTGTAACAGTGCTTTCAAAAATATTATGTATCTCCTAATATTGTACGTATTGTAGCAGTGCGAATACTATAGTCATGATAATACTATACTCTATTATTATTTTTGTACGCTTTCTATTTATAAAAGATGACCCCCGACTTGTGGAAGGGCATCCGAAAAAAAACTAAGCATTATCCATCATCGTTCATCGTCCTTCTGGTCCTCTGTCTCCTCCTTCCGCCTCCATCCCGATTTCAATACGTAATATTGTACGTATTGTAGCAGTGCGAATACTATAGTCATGATAATACTATACTCTATTATTATTTTTGTACGCTTTCTATTTATAAAAGATGACCCCCGACTTGTGGAAGGGCATCCGAAAAAAAACTAAGCATTATCCATCATCGTTCATCGTCCTTCTGGTCCTCTGTCTCCTCCTTCCGCCTCCATCCCGATCTCAATGAAGCTCCTGTATCAATCAATGCTTTTAGTGTTATAATTTTATCTTTAAAACTGATTTATACTTGTATTATACTTAAGTCTAGTTTAGAATTATTGGGTAAATCAATATCTTCTTGATTTAGATCTTTTATTTGTATATTTTTTGATGAGATATTTATAGATCTGTTTTATTTAATTGTATATTATATCCTATAATAAGTCTTCTTTCACTTATTTGTAATTATTTTATTGGAGATTTTTCTAATATATGATGTTTTTTAATTTCTTTTAGGTTTATATTTTATTCTATAGGAAGTTGTATGTCTTTATTTATTAATTATCTAAGATATATAATTTCAGAATACTAATTATGTAAATCATCTAATCTAATATTCGAAGGTATAGGTCGGATTTTTACATTATTAGTTTTAGAGAAATGTCCTAGTAATCTCTAAGTGAAGGTTAAAGATTTACTTCCTTTTAACATAAGAATATTTTCTAGTTTATGAAATATAATTAGACTTTGGTCTAGATTTTCGTCTTTTAAGCTTATAGAGAAATTAGGGAATATTTTAAAATTTATTACTTGATATAAAAGATTAGATTGTATTATGTCCATAAAGGATTGTTCTGTTATTATTAGCCTATTATTTAAAATTATTAATATTATAGGTGAATCTAGTCCTACTCTAAAATTAGCTTTTATTATGATTTGTATACATTCTAAGTGGAGATATTTTAGTTTATGGTTATTTTTATTATTTTTTTAATATTTCTTTAATTTTATTATTTGTGATAATTTGTAACATAGTTATTGTTGTTGGTTTTTCAAAGCTATCTAAATTACTTTCAAAATATTCTATAAAATGCATTACATTTTTTGTTAATTGTAGGCTAAATTTTTTTTTGTATATATCTTTATCTTTGGTATTATTTTTGAGTTTAATTATTTTTTGATATAGATTGTTATCAAATATAAATTATTCATTATATTCATTTATTGTTGTGTTAACTACTCTATCTACATTTTCTTTATCATTATCTTCTTCTTTTGACATTAATATATAATTTATATGCTCTTCATTTTCTTCTTCATAATTGTCTTTAGATTTTGAAGTTGTTAGAGAATCTAAGTTAGTGATATCAGATTTACTTTCTGTTTCTATTGCTAGGTTATCTATATCTTCAATGGAGAATATTTCATAATCAATATCAGATAAACTAGATAAATCTTTCTCTAATAGAATATTATAATAATCTTGTATCATTTTAAGTTATTGTTCTTTTAATATTTTTATATCTTTTTTATAATTATTGACATAATGATTTTTTTTGCCGCATTTAAAATATTTACAAGGTTTCTTTTTAAAATTTTTTTGTCTTTTAAAATATTTTTTATGTTTGTAAATTTGCTTTTGTTTATATCATATATTAAATTTTCGTGTAGTCAAAAATTTATTATATTTTGGTTTCCAATAGTGTTTACATTGATATTTTTTATATTTAGGTCTGTGTTTAACATGCTTATGCGTGGAGGAAGAATATCAAATTTATAAGTGAGAAATATATATCCATATAATATTTAGTATGTTTTGTTTTATTTTTATGTTTATAGAAAAATTTGCGTAGTTTTTTTTTTTTTTACAGAAGTCCATAAACAAGTTCATAGCACATTTGACTCTTAATGTCAAAATATGAAATTTTAAATATGGGATATCTTCGGTTAAGGCTTTTTTAATGAACTTAGTATATTTTTTCTTACATTTTTCATCCCAAGGGGTAGGTAATTTATTAAAATATATCTGAGCCCAATGATCATATTGTGAAATTGATAATTTCCAAACATATTCCATATACTTTTGTGAAAATTATTCAATGAAGTATATATTTTTTATCTGCATTCGTGATAGGATTGATTCTATTCATTCAATATCTTCGTTATTATCTAGAGATCTACCAGCAAAGAATTCTAATAAAATTTTTTTAATAAAATTATAGCATCATCCTTATTTTTATTTTATTTTTTTAAATTAAAAAAAAATTTCTAAGAATTTTAAAACTATTGAAGCAGAACCTGCAAATTTTGAGGTTATCATTTCTAATAATTGTTGGGTTGTCATATAGACATATATATTTTTTAATCCTCTTATTAATTATATTCATTGTGAGATATATTATTTTCATTCTAGAATAGGAATTTTATCTATATTAAATATGTACCGGTCATTTTTAGAATGTTTGGCTTTAAAATAATCCTTTTTATTTGTGTAAATGTCATCAAATGGGTCATCTTCTTTAGGTTGATAATATTGATCTCCGTATTCATTAAAATGTTGGCGTGGCGTGTTATGTTGTGGAGCGTCATGAGATCGTTTTCTTCTAATACTGGGTTCTCCGACCTCCATATAAATTTCTTCATTTATCTTTATATTAATGCTTTCTTCATTACTATTTTCTGTTTCAGAATATAGTTCATAATCAGGTTTATAATCATATAATTAAAAAATTTCTTCTTTATCTCCTCTGTTTGGTAATAAGAAAAAAAATTTGGTCAAAATTTATAGTGATTTTTAAAAAATGTGTATGATGTAAAATAAAGTAAGTTTGTTGTATTAAAAATTGTGTATGATGTGAAATAAAGTTGATTGATTTATTGAGAATTGTGTTCGATGTGAAATAAAGTGATTGTTTAATATTTGAATTTGTGTGAGATAAGATATTAAATAATTTTTAATTTTTTTTAAAATAAATTTAAGATTTTGACTATGGGTAATTTTAGTCATGATTTTTAGTCTATTGCCAAACAAGGCCTAGAGGAACATTCATCCAATAAGAATATTTTTCCTTGTCATCATCGATATGCTCCTTATATTTGGTTGGTTTTTTTTATTTCACTAACTAAATTTTTTATATTCTCTTTTACTTCAGTTATATTATTATTATTTTGAACGTATAAATTATCATAAGTTTTATTTATCATTTTTATAATCAATTTAAAATTATTTGCTAAGTTCGTACCACTTATTTCTTCAAGATATTTAGTTTTAATTTCAAACCCATTTTAATATTATTTAAAGAAAAATTTTCAGTTTTTTCAATTATACTACTGTTTTCAGTCATTCACAACAGAATACAGAACAAAATAGAATACCGAACAAAGTTACAAATCATCAAATATTTTTAGATTTCTTTAAAATTTAAATCTAAGGATCATAAATATCTATATAAATTAATATGTTTTAAAACATGTTTGCATGGTACTTAAGACTAATGTTTTTGCCCAACCTTTTTCAAAATTATCTCATAATTCTCCTACGGCAACACTAGCCTTTTAAAGAGATTTCAAACATAATTATGGAAGAACGTATGAGTTTTAGCAAATACACATACTAATCTTAAGGCATGAACTTAAAATTCTTAGACTAAGAATTTTGAAAGATCCAAAAAAAGAAATTTAAACAATCATAACTAAATTACACATAACAGAAAAAGATGATGATTAAAATAGTAATATTATTACCAAATAGTTAGTACATACTTACAAACTAAATACAAATAGGACTTTGATACCAGATCGGGATGGAGGCGGAAGGGGGAGACGGAGGAGTCATGTTTGAAAAAAATATTATGTCTCATAATTTAACTTATGATTGATTTAAATTTTTATTCCTCAATAATATATATTTCTTATTTATATTTACCTTTCATACGAAATTTTTAAATGAGTATTTTTAAGAGAATTTGAGTAAATTATTGTGTGAGATGTGATTTTAAAAAGAGGTCTTATTTTAATTTTAATATTGCATTATAAATTATTTGAGATGGTAGATTTAATTTGGCATAAATCATTAATGAGGAAAGAACTTCTCCGTTTAAAGGTTGAAAACAGATCATCATGATGAAAATGGTTAATTCAGTTTCAAATTATAATAACAAAGATTTATTTTTATTTCATTCTTAATAAATTTTAGGATAAATTGCATCCGGACTCTAAAGTTAGAAGAATATCGTAAATTAATCTTGAATTTTAAAAATCTTACTTTGAATCTTTGTGATTGTAAAAGTATTATCACTTAGTTTCAATTAAATTATAATTGTTAATTTTTTTTAAGAATATTTTTTATGATTAATTTTTTAGTTTTTTAAAATATGTATATTTTATTTTAAAATTTTAGAATATAAAAAGTAAGAATGTGAAGAAATTAGATTTTATATTTTTATTAAATTTTTAAATAAAAGTGAAAATAAAAAGATATAATTATTATTTTAAAATATATAAATAATTTTAACTAGTCAAAATTGGTCAAATTTTAAGTTAAAAAAAATTAAAAAAAGTGAGATTCTAAAAAAATAGATCAAAACTACAACGCTTTCATAATCTTAAACATCAAAATCATGATTTTCAAAAATTGAGATTAATTTACAATATCTTCTCGGGCCCAAAACCTAGATAGAATTTTTATATTATATCTTATACATAAAATTATATTTTGAGTATATCAATTTTTCTATTTTACATTCTATCAAATTTTAATATAATTGTTCATTCAAAAAAATTAATATAATTAATTAATTATAAACATTATTGTTTATCAAATTTATTTCAAAAAATTTCAATAAGTTATTCATCAATTTTTTCCTTCATCCAATAGGCACTTATTTATATATTATAGTTTTTTATTAGTAATTACCTTATTTGATGGCTTTTTTCACCACATAACCTCTTTATATTAAAAGGCCATTTAATTGTATGATGTTTTAATATTATATTATATTATTTAGATTTTATGTTATATAAATATTATTCTTTTTTAATGATAATTTTATAATTTTTTTAAAAATATTTATATATATTATCAAATTAAATAAATTTTTTTAAATAATATATTATAATATTAAAATAATGTTGAGCCAGACGTCCAAATATGTGATACATCGATTTGAGGTAATTTTTTAGTCTAATAAAAATTTTAATAATAAAAATTCACTTTATTTTACATTCAACACGAATACAAATATTAGAATTAGCTTTATTTCACATCTAATATATTTTTTAATATTAAAATAAAATTTTTTGATATTAAATTTTAAAAATAAAATATTTTTTTATCTAAAAAAAAGCTCCAGGACAAATTTCATCTTGCTAATTTTTCAATAGTATATTTTTTTAAACAATGTTGACTTCTAAACATTTAACTCAAAACATTTTAAATGAGTCAACTAGGTAGAACCGAAAAAGATTCTAGTCCGAGCCCTGCAATTTGAAGAGCGGCGGCTTTAAGTTGATTTCAAATTACTCAGGTTCAATTCGAAATTAAAATTTTTAATTTTGAGTTAAATTTCAAATTAAATCAAACGGACCACATTTTTTTATTAAATATCTGTTATTTATATTAAATATATTAAAATATTATAAATTCTAATATTATTTTTTATATAAAAATATTATAATATATTTATATATAAAAATATCTTAATTATAATTTAAAATTTTAAATATATATATATATATATATTTGTAAATATATTGAGTTGATTATAAGTTAAATTAATTTATTTTTAAGCAAACTAATTTCGACCCAAAAGAAAATTGTGATGATTTTGAATTGAGTAATATACGAGTAAATTTCAAACGAGTTTTGATTTCTGTTTAAAATTATTACGATCCTTAATTTTAAGTCAAACGAAATAAGTCGAGTTTGAGTGTACCCAAAATTACTCCCTTGTTACCGGGCCTTGTCTTTCAAGTAATGATCAGTAGCTTACGCCGCCGTGCGCTGCTGCTTGATGCCGCCGGCGGCGGCGGCCGGATCATCTGCTGCGGGGGCGGTTCGCTCCATGACAGACTTCAGCAAGTCCTGAACGGCGGCGACCGACGGCTGCCGGTGGTATGGGTATCCGCCGTCGACGGCGGTGATGACGAGGACATTTTTAACGCGGCCGGCGAGGGTGGTGATCTCCGCCTTAAGGGCGCGGAGGCGGAGGGATTTCAGGGCCCTGATGAGCTCCGGCAGGAGGCCGGGGCGATCGTCGCAGCAGAGGGAGGCGGTGATTACGAGGCGCCCGTCGTCCTCGGCTGCGGCGTCGACGGTGAGCTCGTCGGCCTCAGTCGGCAGAGGACTCTCGCCGGTGATCACCGACGTCTGCCTCTTCAGCGCCTTCACGTGCTCGATCACCTCCGCCAGCAGCGACGCCTTGTCCGTCTGAAACGCAAAAAAAAATTTATTGAAATAATTACATTAATAAAATATTATCCCTAATATTAAATATATACATTTATAACATCCAAATTCGTTTTATTTACATATTATATAACCATCTTAAATAGAGTAAAATACATTCAAGTCCCCACAATTACGACATATTATTATATAGGTCTACTTTTTAAAAAATTTTAACTTTTGAGTCACAAAGTTATATTAGCATTAAGTAGTTTTTTGTCATTGAAATCACACGAGTCCAATTAGACAGCTCACTTGTTTTGAGACTCAAATAAGATAATTTTAGGGCTCATTTTATTCGACCTTTTTATTTGGCACAACACAATTTTTTACTATTAAAATTAAATTTATTTCACATTCACCACAAATACGAATATTAAAATTAATTTTATTTTACATTTTACACGCTTTCGAATATTAAACAATTTTTTTTCTTATTAAATTTATGAGATAAAATATTTTTTTTATTTGTTCAAAATTCAACCCTCGAATTAAACGGGACTTTAAAGTCATAAATTTATATGATATTATTTCATAGAAAAATGCCATGCAACTTCAATAGCCATCAATGAATTGATTAACTGTAATTTAGAGCTTTCATTTATGATTATATTATATAGTCAAATAAAACTTACTCTATTAGATATTTCAGTAAATTAAAATCATAAATTATAATTAATTAATTTACTGATAAACTATTATGGCAGTTTAAATCACATATTATATATAAGATAAATTTTAAGAGCTCTGCCACTGTTAACAATAATAATACCACCTTTTATCTAATTTTCATATTAATAAATTTATTGTTCATAAAAACCTTTTCTTAATTTAGTACTCCTTATATGATAATAATTATCAATAATTAATAAATAAATATATATATATATATAAAAGAAAAATTTAAGCACTATGCCATTGTTAATAATAATTTATCTAATTTTAACATTAATAAATTTATTGTTCATAAAAGCCTTTTTGTTAATCTAGTGTTCTTGTTCTTTTTTATGATAATAATTATTAATAATTAATATATATATATATATATATAAGATAAATTTTAAATATTATTTTACTGTTAATAATAACATTATTTTTTAGTTTAATTTTAACATGATAAATTAATTTGTTTTTTATAAAAGCATTTTGTTAGATATTTTCTAAAAAAAAGTATTTTGTTAGGTTAGTGCTTCTTTTTATGATAATAATTATCAATAATTAATAAGGCGGCTTTGCATTCTCTTTTATCAATAACATAATTAATATTAACATTAAAAGAATGTAATTAATGAAGCGGCTAACTTTACATCAAAAATCCAACCTTGCATATCGATCGCATCCGACTATTTAAGTTAGTGATTATTATGCGATATCACGCAGAGTGAGCATGCTCATTTTATGTAAAATGCTGCTAACAACGTTGACTCGCATCTAGTCGGACGAACTGTCAGATCAGCTGACCGGAAGATCTGGTCGGCCGACTGAACTGTCCGTTTAATCGCTAAAAAAGTAAGTATTAAAAATAGATATAGATCCAAAAAGTAAGCATAGCTTGAAATCAGGTTGGTATACATCAAAAATAATATGTTTAATATTTACTCATATCTTCTTTAATTGATATATACATGATTTCAAGCTATACATATTTTTTTTAAACATATCTAAGTTTAAAACTTACTTTTTTGGCGGCCGAACGAACCATCCAGTCGCCCAACCAAGTAGTCTAATCGATCGTTCGGATGATCCATCCCGCTGAACACGCACTAACACTGTTTATGGTGTTTTACGTGCAGTGGGGCCTGCTCACTCTGTGTAGAGCCATATGATCAGCGAGCGAACTACTGATGCGGATCGCTAATCGCACACAATAATATTTCTCACGGCAGTATCAAAAAGAAGTTTTTTTTTTTTTTTTTAAGTTTCATGATCAGTAATTTATCAGATCGATCAAAAAAAAAATGAAATTTTTACGCCCGGCCGCTCACCTTAGTGGTGCTAGGTAGAAGGCTCCGCAATCTAGCCAGGTGGCCGTTTATCCGCTCCCGGCGGCGGCGCTCCGCCTCGCAGTGGCTCTTCGACGCCGCGAGCGTCTTAGCGTCGACCGTGATCTGCGGCCCCATCGACTGGCAGCGGGCAAAAGGCGGTGCCTGCGTTGAGTAGATATAGCCGCAGAAGGGCGGCGGCGGGAGAGAGGGAAAGAATCGTTCTTGCTCGACCTGGAGGCGAAAGGGGCTATGACGATGCGCCGCCGGCACGACCGTTTGCCACCAGAGAGCCGGCGGCCCGTTGGCCGGCGACTGACTGACTAACCCGTTCTCCGCTCTGGCGAGGTCGCCGTCCGTTTGGGAAGAGGAGACGCCGTCTTCATCGCTTCTGTCCATTTAGTTGCTAATTTCTTGCTACCTACTGTGTTTTCTTTGAATCTCTCACTACCGGAGGCAATTTTATTCCAAAATTGAAATTCGCTCGAATTTCATTTGTATTTTATTTAATTCAATTTTTTTTTAACTCAAAGCCGCTCACATAAAAAAAAATCGAATCAATTTATAATCAATTCAATTTCAGCATAAATATATATATATACTTAAAATTTTTAAAAATTAATATATTTAGTTTTAATAATGAATATTTTTATAGAGATATATGCCTTATATTAGATTTGATTTAATTCGAAAATTGACTCGAAATTGAAAGAATTTTGGTGCGCTTGAATCAAACTTAACTCGAAATTAAAATTTTCAATTTCGAGTTAAGGACAGCTCGCTCAAATTGTCTCGAACCACTCTTACTTTCAGGAGGAGAGGAGAGAGAATGGGAAATAGAAAAATAAAAAAGGTAAATCTCATCTGGAACCCTCATATTTGAAGAATATTATAAATTAGTCCAAATTTTTAACAACCTCAAGTTTCGTTACTTAGATTGTAAAGACACTGTAGTTTTGATTCTTCTATTAGAATCACACAAATTTTATTGGCTACTCTTGATGTAAAATTAAAATTTAATCTTTTTTTAATCCAATTTAAACATTTTACACCTTATCTTCTCAACGCTTTACAAAAATTTAAGATTTATAATTTAAAAAACATAAAATTTTAAAAAATCTACAATTTATTTTTTTCTTTCTCATGCTTTTTTCTCTTTAAAATTTGAAATTAAATATAAAAATATTAATATATAAAAATAATACTCTAAAATATCAAAATATTAATAATTAAAAATAATTTTAGAGCATAATAATAATAATTTAATAATTTTATTTTAATTGAGACATTGCATTTTTACAATCTTAGAAAACTAAATAGAAATTTTAAAAAAATTGAGACCAATTAATTTCTAGTGCTCAATCTTGTCCTGCAACTTACAACATGGGGCCTGAAATCAATAATCTCTCTAAAAAACCCAATAATTTCTCAAGATCACGCTCCTCCAATTTATACACACAAACAAACACACAAATATATATATATATTGTTAGAATTTTCTCTAACAGCAGCTCAAACCGAGCAGCTCAAGTCGAACAGCAGCTCAAGTCTAACAGCAGCTCAAATCGAGCAGCTCAAGCCTAAGAGCAACTCAAACCTAAGAGCAGCTCAAGCCTAAGAGCAGCTCAAGCCGAACAGCAACTCAAGTCTAAGAACAGCTCAAGCCTATAATCATTCTTTGTAGCTCAAGCTTAACAGCAATTCAAACCGAACAGCAGCTCAAAGAGATATTACCAGATCGTACTCTCCATACTACTATGTTAACTCAGCATTTAAGACAGCATAGGAGCCTACTCCTTAATCATTCTTTGCAGGAGTAGGTGTCAGATGTGGTAGACTAAACCTATAATATCCCCTCTTCTCCAAACTATAAATAAGAGGGATATAAATAAGGGAGAGGAGGAGAAGCTAAGGGGGGATTTTTCTCTCTTGAGACCCTTCCTTTTTTTTCACTAGCTGAGCTGTCCCTCTATCTCTTTATCTCTCTCTTGTACTCATTCGGTCTCCATTTAGAGATCAAGCTTTGTAAGAGGAGATTCGATTAGTTGATTCAAATCGTCTGGACGGCGTCGTGGTTTTTCCCCCGGACACTCGATTTTCACGTAAAAATCGCCGTCTCAGTTCTCTCTGTTGTGGCATATTTTTTACATCAACATCAACATATATATATATATATATATTATTTTCAACATAAATTTTTATATCTATTAAATATTTGTATATAAGATTTTAAGGTTTTGTTTGACAATAAAATTGTTCTGTCCTTGACATAAAATTTAGAATTATGTTTAATATTATAAAAATTAATTAATATTATTTTTAAAATTTTAATAATGAATGAATGCTTTAGATTGCGCAAATTAGTCATACCAAATATGACCTAAGTAATAATAAAAAAATATAATTAATACTTCTTTTAGTTTTAACAGTTAATAGATGTAAATATTAGGTATAGTTTTATTTCATTCATAGCATATAAATACAAATATAAATTAAAAAAAAATTTATATACATCCTAATAATTGAGTTTTATTTTTTTTTTGAATAGTTAAATTGATATAATAGAAAAAAAAAATAGAGAAGTTATATGTTTGACACACGCTATGAATGGAATAATTTTGGTGTGAAAGAAGTAATATTCATGTTTTAATTAGTATGGCCGATGTAATACTCATAATTAGGGGGTGGCTGATGCAATTTTCACTTTTGAGATTATTGGTTTTTGAGAATCAGAGTTTGAAAGATGTATATAAACAATTATTTTTGAAAATTAAATGATTTTTAAAGATGAGATATGTAATTTTTTATTTTTTTATTGGATGGTGGAATCTTTTAATTTATTTATGTCTACATTTCTTTTTTAGCTTAGTGGGGATGTGCTTTTATGTGAAAAATTAAAGGATGAAATATTATTTAATAGAAAATAAAATATTTATATTTTATTCCATCTATCGAAAATATTATTTATATTTTAGATCCAAACAATACTACTATCAAAAATTCTAAATGTAGTGAAAAAAATTATGTTGTTTAAAAGTAAAATAAAAAGAAGATCAATATATTTTGTAAATATTAACAAAAGTTGATACCTAAGTGTTATATACATATAAAGGTTAAATAACCAATAAATATAAAAAGAAGAAAGAAAAAAATTTACAAAAAAAGTTTATAAAAAATAATTTTGCATAATTAAAATTAAATGAGATTTTATTTGATAGAGTATAATTTAAGTAAATAATTTATATTATCGATCCCACTTAGTGGGCTATGGCTTTTTGTTATTATTTGGGCCTGCCCATAAAAGTTGTTTGGGCCCAATAACTTATATTTTATTCGATAAACCTCTCGTGAAACCCAAAACCCTTCGTCATGCTCCGCCGCTGTCCGAAAATGGCGGCAATGCTTCTCAAATCCCGCATCGCCTTCGAACTCTTCCCGCCTCGCGCGAATTTCCCGTCCAATCTCTCCAATCTATGCGGAAGTTCTTCGATTCTGCCGGTGGAAACTCTCTATGGATTTGGATTTCCGTTCCGCTGGCCCTCGGGTCCATTCCTAGGGCAGCATTCTACGGTCTTGGGTTGTGCTTGTTTGGGATTGGGCGGAACGGCTTCTGATTTTAGTAAGGTTCAGGCTTTCTCGGCGGGGGGTGCTGGTGGAGACGACGGGTTCAGGGGTCGGGGAGATGGCGGCTCTGGCGGCGACGGCGGGGAGGAGGCCGGTGGCAATTGGTCCTTTTTAACGTGGTAATGAACTATTCCTTCTTTTGTTTTTGTTTCAGATTCGGTGCTCTAGTGTGGTGTTCTTTCTCTTCCATTGTAGTTTTGCTATCTCAGAATACTGCTTGATTGTTAAAGAAATATATTTCATTCCTTGATGGAAAAGATCGTTTCTTCTGTATCTCTATTGTGCATTATCCTATGTTATACACGTAATCACTTGTACTCAGCAGAACTAGTGTTATTAGTCTGCTATATGCCTTCTGAATTGCACATGTAACTTTGGAATTATTTGCTTTTTGTTTGTTTATGTATTAATTTCTACCTCTTTCTCCTGATTCCCTTATATGTGAATTTTATACCTGCAAATGGCCTGGATTTAGCTACAGAAAATAAAATAAGAGAAGAAAAAAAAAAGAAAATGCACAAATTTAGCGACACACCTTATGTTCCATAATCCTATCTTTAAGAGTTTGGTTGTTGTTGCTATTTTTTGTAAAAACGCTTGTGCTCTTATCACGTTTATGGTATATTTTTTATCCCAGAACTTATTATCACTTTTAGGCTCCCTAGGATTTGTTAATAATAGAATCAATATATGTTGGGTAAAATGGATTGTGATAAGAGTATTATGTTATAGGAAGATGCCTATTAGGTTGAAGGGAAAATTTACAAAGCTTTTATTTAACTATCTATGTTGTACGTGGGTGAATGTTGTGCAGTTAAGTGGTAGGATATTTATAAAATTAATGTATAAGATGCAGATGCTGAGATGGATAAATGGTCATGCTAAAGCGATATTAAAAGTGATTGTATTTGTTAGAATATAAAATTATTCTTAGGCCATGACCTATAAGCTTAATTTTTTAAGTTTGTTGGTAACCAAAGATCTAATATGGTATTAGAGCCAAGAGATCTTAAGTTTGAACTCAGCAACTCCCATTTATTTCTAGCATAAGATTAAAACAATACTTATCTTGAACTCTATACTGCAAAACAAATAAGGTTGTGCATGAAGGAGTGTGGTTTTTAGGTTATTTGGTAAGCAAAGATGCAACAGTATCAAAGAGAGGGTGTGACACCTTGTGAGAATAAGATGCAGGAATATTCAGCATAATTTGACCATGTCCATTGTCAATGCATGGAGGCCATGTTTGTGAATGTTTGTTGATTGACAATATTAAATAGAGGAAGAGGTAGACCTTCTATCACTTGACAAAGTTGCTTTACATTCTTGATATTAGATGGAATCTGCAATCTGATAGCGTCCTTTACTGTTTTGATATCGATAGTAGTAGTATTGCAGATCCTCTTTTTGGTAGCAAAGCGGGGGAGGGGGGTAGACATAAAATTCTTTCAACTTGTTTTAATACATGCTTGTTAGGTACTTGACATCTCTTGATAAGCACCCCGTGGCAACAAAGGCTATTACATCAGCTGCTCTTACTCTTGCTGGGGATCTGATATGCCAGGTACTTGTTTGCTTCCTATAGCTCTACTTAACAATGCGACAAGTGTTTTTGTTACAACCTTTTTGAATTAAAATTCATTCTAATAGCTAAAATATTGTTTTCAAGATAGAATTATTTCTGGGAATGCTACTATGAAAACCTCAATGGTTTTTTTTATTCAAAATAAAAAAGTCAATGTTGTATGAGAAACAAGTTGCGACCTGAGCAAGGAAGGTAGTATTCATTACGAGAACAGATTATTCATCACCTTTCTGGAGTGAACTTTTATAGATGCTACCATCAAAGCGTTCTGCAAAAACCTTTTCTGTTTTTCTATTTTCATTCGAGTTACTTCTTGTGACTTGATTGAGTATGTTGCATCATTTTGCCTGCTGCTCTTGTAACCTTATATTTTGTTGCATGCTGCCAGCTCTTGATGGATCGTGTCCCAAATTTGGATGCAAAGCGAACACTTGTGTTTACATTCTTGGGACTTGTGTTGGTGGGTCCAACCTTGCACTTTTGGTAATTATTTAAAGATTCATAGTTGTTTAACTAAATTGTGTTGTTGTTTGTTTGATTTTGATGTAATCCAAATATTATGTGTGTGTAAGCTACTTTATTATTTTTTCATTTCTTTGGAGTAAAAAAGGGCAGTCATACTCATAACGCTAACAAAACAGAGGGATTTGCATACTAAACACTCAAACCTTATTATTTACCTATATATACAGAGAAATTATTATTATTATTTTTGAAGAAAATATCTAGTGAGATTTTGAATGCAAAAAAGTGATACCTGAATTACCTTGTTAGAGATTCCAGGACTTTCATTTTTTGTTCGATTTAGCAAGTTATTTATTAAGAATTTCAACTACACATTAATTATCAAAAAATTTCAAGTACACATATTGTTGTTACAAAGATAAATGCTTATAAGCAATACATTAGTATAAAAAAGAAGAAAAATCCTACCATGCAAGACAATTAAATTAAGACCAAAACAATATATTTAGAATGATGAAAGTTAACAATTTTTTGGTACTTAAATTTCTTGTGTTTATATTTATCAAGCATTTTATATGCATCATTGTTTATTAGGTTAAATTGCATTTAGGTCAAGAACTTATTATATATAGGTCTCGAAGTTTCAAAAATAGTTAGGTCCTTGAGGCTGGCTTCCATGCAATTGGGTCCTGTGACAGAAAAATATTATTTTTTCCATTGAAATTGGGTCATGTGCCATTCATCCACTGTCAGTATTCAGTAACCTTCCATCCACCGAAGGCCTCATCAATGACCTCCATCATGGACAGTGCAGTGACACCATTGACACACTAGCCGAATAGTAGAAAATGTTTGGCCATTTTTGGCTCTGTAACATCTTTGTTAGAGTAATGAAATGACTTGAATTTTGTGGTCTATATTGCAATTTTGGATCTTGGAGATTTGCATGCAATGAGTGTGCTAACTCGTGCACCCAAATGCAATTTACTGTTGTTTTTTATGTTTGAATGATGCTTGTAATTATTGCTAAAAAGAGTGAGTGTTAGTTAGTAGCGTGTAATTCTAATGCATTCTACGCATGCCCTTTCTATCTAATCTGGAGATTCTTTTAAGGTATCTGTTTTTGAGTAAATTAATTAGCCGGTCTGGGGTTTCTGGTGCATTCCTGCGTCTTATGCTTGACCAGGTACGTTGTTGTTGACTTCCATAAACTTTTCCCTGAAATCAGTACTCCACTTAATTTTGGTTTCTCTTGTGGTCATAGTTTATCTTCTCTCCCATCTTCATCGGTGTTTTCTTGTGTGCACTTGTGACATTAGAAGGAAGGCCTTCTGAAGTAGTACCAAAGCTCCAGCAGGTATGTTATTAGATGGTTTACACTTGAGTTGCTGCATCTATAGAATACTGAAACAATGGGACTTTTTGCAGAGATTACACGTACAAAGAGGAAAGAAAAAAACATATACTGTTGCTAAAACTTCAAAAGGCAAAAGAAAATCATGTTGAAATGATACAACCACGCTAAAATATCCAAATGTTCAAATGTATCGAAGTTTTTTGCAATTATTCAACGAAATCCATCACTCAGTTTGTTTATTATTTTATTGTTGTTTGCTTACAGGAGTGGTTTTCATCTGTATTGGCAAATTGGCAATTGTGGATACCCTTTCAGTTTCTTAACTTCCGGTTTGTTCCTCAAAAATTTCAGGTTTGACTAATGATCTTTTTTTCCTTCATAGCCAGAATGCCATCTCTTTCACGCTATTGAAATTATAAATCTCGTTTCAATTTCTTGATCTAACTGCAATCTTGGTTTAACTTGCCCTAGTTAGGCTTGGGTCTAAATTAGGACTCGGAGTTAGGTTCAAGTTGAAACTTAGTTAAGGCGCAATGTATTTTGAGGCTTGGTTGAGTCCTTGAAAAGATGGAAAAGTTCTTAGTAAAAGCAAATTTAAAATTGAGAGAATTGAGCCTTAATTAAACCTTAAATTGAACCCAAATATAACCCAGTCTTAACTTAGGTGTGTTTTTTTCTTTATTGATTGATTTATTTATTACTTATTTATTTATTTATAATTAACAACTTTGATGTTAGGTTCTTGCTGCAAACATGGTTGCCCTTGCCTGGAATGTGATCCTATCTTTTAAAGCACACAAAGAAATTATTGTGAAATAGGTATGTTCTGTTCTACAAAATTTTCAAGTTGAAAATCGCGTGGCACAGATATCTATTCGGACTTAAATAAATTGCATATGGCAACATTTTGTGCCCATTGTGCATTGTTAAGTCATACGTAGATGTATTCTCATGTGACTCGTGTAATTCACAATTCCTTGATCTACTTCTCAACCGATGCTTGTGTTTCAGAGAAGTGAGAAATATATGTCATAAGAAATTCATTAAACCTACGATTTTAATAGTATTCCTTGCGTATCAATATAAACTTATCACATGAATCGCTCATGAAGAATCTTACGAACATGCTGATGAATATCTTTTTTTATCAAGGACATAGGATTTGCAACATAGATTCACTTATACTTTTCAATTTTGTTAATTAACGTTAAACAAAATAAATCTTCATATTCTACCAAAATTAAATCATTTTCAAAGCTGTTAAATTCTGATGATTGCCTTGGTTTATATTTATTTAGTTCAAATCTTCTAAAAAAGGAAAACTTACAACTTTATTTCAAATTTTATATCAAAAACTTTCTCAGAAAGCCAAAACCCATTGGTTACTTGTCAAAAAAACAAAGGACTTATAAAACAAAAATAAAGCATAAGAATTTTTATTTCTATGCAATTTAATGCGTTAATGTGTAGTGGTAATATGAGTTTCTTTATAATTCACTTTTTTGAAAAATATTTATAGCTATGACTTCTTTTATCCACTACATCTTGAGCTAATAGTTTAAAACCTTATTAATGTTTATTTTTTATTATTAATTTTTTATTCTGAGCATCACATTTTTTCTCATCTCATTTAAAAATTGTGATGATAGTATGATTCGAACCTGACCTTAATATTTCTTTTGGAAGCAGGAGAATATCGTCTACATATTCATTTTCATGAGATGAGAAGGATTTACTGGTCCAAGCACCACATGAATTTTCTCTATGATAGAAATTTAATCATCCCTTCATGTGCTTTTTGTTTTGTAGTTTTTGTTTTAATGTTCAATCTGTTCTTCAATGTGCTTGTACTGTTTGTTTCCTTGGTTTTAGAATTTTTAATGATTTCAAGGTTTATAGAGCTGGTCAGCGAAAAGTTTTAAAGTGTTGGAAGTTTAAAAAATTGACGTAATTTTAGTAATTTGATCATTGGAGATAGAAAATTTGGTTGAAATAAAATTGGTTTTTAAAGATTCATTTGGTACTGCAAACTACCTTATTTATTTAGCTATGTTAGGTGATTTTAATTAAGTAAAGAGAATGTCACTTATCATCGATTTTTGTAATATTCTCGAAAAAGATACTACTTGATTAAGTTTTTTTGTAACTTTTTATACTATTCGTAGCCAAGGTCAATTTCAAAAAAAAAAAAGAGCCATTTATTGGTACAGTAGCTGTGTCAAGTGTGACACAACAATTTAAAATAAAAAACTCATCATTATTTAAATTTATTTTTGAAATTATGCTCGAATTAAAACGAACTAAGAAGTATACTTAAGTAAATTAGAATAATAACAAAGCCAAATTCACAATATAGACCTAATATTTAAAACATTAAGTATAATACCACAAAAGTATTTCTTAGATTAATTACAATCTCAAAATATTCAGAATTATTGTTAATTCTGTGAGCTCTCACATCTTCCTGATGTGTCTTGTGGTGAATTTATAAAAATAATAGAGGGTGAATTTATAAAAATAATAGAGGGTGAGTTCTCTCGAACTTAGTATTTTAACTAATACATTATAAAAAATAATTAATATTATAATATGTAATTAATAATAGTAAATAAAATAATTTTATGCTATACATATCAAATTTCGTATTTATTATTCAGTTAATTACATTTCTGAGTTTACTTTAGGGCTTTTGAACTATTTTATAAACTATTGTTATACTCTCTAGTAATGATAATGATAAAGGACTTATTCCTACTCAATAGGTGCAATGAGAATGCTTTAGATTTTTTAAATAGTAATATTATAGCCACATGAGGACTTACTTCTATTCAGTAGTTGCAATGAGAAAGTTTTAGATTTTTTAAATAGTAATATTATAGTCACATGAAAACTTACTCCTATTCATAAGGTGCAATGAGAAGGTCTTAAAATAATAACAGTAACAATACTAGTAAGCTGGAGCTAGGATAGACATCATGAAGTACTCCGCAATTATAGTTTTCTTTTTAGTCCAATATTTCGGTAACAGTAGTGTGAATTACATCAATCACAGTAATAATGTTGATCATGTGTTAATGCAGCATCATCCAGTTATAGTAAAGCAATATATATACACATATATGTATGTATAGTGAACAAAGTATCTAACAGAACAGTACACCACACGATATCCTAATAGCGTGATAATATATTAACAACATAATAACAATAGATTAATTAATAAGATAATAGTAGAATAATAAATTGTGAATAAATAACAAACATATCACAATGAGTTGGCTCATTTTACCTTTTAGTTGTCTGATATTCTATTTTCACGTGTATACCATAAAAAATGGAAATACAAATAAATTAAAATTTATTTTTTTTAATTAATTTTTAACTCTTTTATATATATATATATATATATATATTTCATATTCTTATAATTCTTTTTAAACAAATATAGTTTAAGTTGAATTCATATTATGAATTTTGATAAAAATACATTTATAATCATTTATCAAAATTATATTAGACCTAACAAATCAATTATTATTTTATATAAAATAAATCTATAAAATAAATTCTCCTTCTCCTTCTCCTTCTCCTTCTCCTCCTCCTCCTCCTCCTCCTCCTCCTCCTCCTCCTTCTTCTTCTTCTTCTTCTTCTTCTTCTTCTTCTTCTTCTTCTTCTTCTTCAAATCCAAAGTGGAACAATTGCATTTTAATCTCCATAATTTTACCTCTTTATAAATAAATTCAAAATTATTATTATTATTAAATTTAATTTTTCTCATATAAAATTCAACTCATTTTTTTTTCTATTTTAAATCCTATTTTATGTTACATAATACTATTAAAATATTTATAAATATTAGTTAACTTTTTTTTTCTTTAATTTGTTTAACATAATATTTAACTAAATATTATAATTAAAATTTGAAATTAAAAATCTGAATGTTGCATTATCTTTCAAAATTTTTTTTAAAGCTATCTTAAGTTTTTAGTAAAGAAAAATTAACCATGTGCTTGGCACATTTACATTTGAGTAACTTTAATATTTGACAACAACCTCAGTCGAGTCCATAGGGCTATAAGCTAAAAATCAAAACCAAGAGCTTAGAAGTGCTGAAATTTACATTTGAATAGGGCTATTGTCGGATTTATTATAAGCGAGTTAAAGGCAATTTAAAATAAAAAATGTAAAATTTAATTTAACTTGAAATCAATCCATAATGTGAGCTGATTATGATTTGATATGAGTTAGCTTAAATTAGTTTATGCTAATTTATATAAAAAATTATTTTATATAAATATTATATATATATATATGTAATTTTGAGTTAACTTATTATATTTTGTGCAAGTTAGAGAAAACTACAAAGGAGCTTCAGATCAACTTCTAGTCAAAGATTATGGATTGATTTCAAATCAACATAAAAATGGAGCAAATTGAGTTTAGAATATTTACAACACTAATTGCATTAAATCCCATACAATTGCATTATTTTTTTGTAAGTTGTTTTTTATTAAAAAGAAAAAATTAGATTTTAATGTAATATTTTTATTTTTTAAAATTTGTAAAAAATTAAAATAAACTTAATATTAGTTTAAGATAAATAAAAAATTGTGTATTTTAAAGAGCCAATACAATTCTCTATTTCACACTTTAAAAATCTAATAAACAATTAAAATTTAATTTCACTCATTTAAAATAAAAAATATAAATAATTAATATTTTAAAATTATATTTTAAATAATTATAAAATTATTAAATAATAAAAATAATCATACAACATGCAAAAAAAAAATAACAATTATGTTTTAATTAAAATCAAAATTATAAAATTTTTAAAAAATTAAGATTAATTTTAGAACTTAAAAGCTTAAATATAATTTACAATAACAACCACCAAACCTTAATCTCATTAGTGAAATCAACTACATAAATCTTTTAATTTCATTGCACTCTATCAATTAATAATTTTTTATTTAACTCTAAATAACTAATATCACTCCTTATAAATTTTTATTATATTTTTTGTAATCTCTCTTCCTTTTTATACACGAGCAAAATCCAATAACTCAAATTTTCTAACTAAAACTTCAATCAGCCAACAATTTATATATCCAAATCATCTAACCTGAATTTCTCTTAATTTATTTTCAATTAATATAATACCAATTTTCTTTTAAATATATTCATTTCTCATTCTATCTTTTTATATATACTCACATCTACCTTAACATCTTCATTTCTGCAATATTTATTTTACTTAGTATATTTTTTTTCTTTGCAGGCCAACATTCAGCACCATATATTATTACTCATCTTACTTAAACACAATTTACTCGATAAAAAAAAACTAAATAGCAGAGAAACAGATCACAAGCAAAAAATGCATAATGGAATCAACCTCAGCACCAAAGCACTCGACATCATTGTAGCCTTGTAGGCACACAGCTGCAGTGCCACATATTCAGGCTTTTATTCATACATCCATATATCTCCCATATCATATACATAACCTATAGTTCTTACTTAGCAGTAGTCATATCATAGATTATTATTATTATTATTATTATTATTATTATTATTATTATTATTATTCTCAGTACACTATTTGTGCTTCATATTCATTCCTGGAGCTCCTTAAGGAAATCAGTGTGGTCCACAAAAACCTGCAACATGCATGAATGCAGAGCAGTAAAACGATAAACAAATGATTAGCATCAAAGAAAGTGTGTAACACATTAGAGCAAATAAAGAATTGCTAGAAGAAAATTAAATAATTTGGGCATACACCGCAAAATGTCTTATCAACTAGGAAAAAATCAGAATATTTTATGCATTACATAATATAATAACACAAAAAAAATGAAATATTCCGTTACGTTTCAACTCAATACTGTTGAGATAATAACCGCTTTGTTAGGTATGACCTAACGAGCATCTCAATAAGTAGCACGGAATGTTTTGTAAAAACCAAGTAGTTTCCTTAGCTTTCCGAATGGACGGTTTATTCTTGCACCTTAAACAAACATCCTAGAATTCTATCGATTGTCTTGCCCATTATCTCCTACGATGACTCACTACCTCACTGATTGTAGTCCCATCAACTTTCGCATGGTTCATCTTAAAATTATGTTGTATCATGAGAGGATGGCTCTAATACCACATGTAATAGCTCATTTAGCTCAACCCATGGTAGGCATGTATCGAAAATTACTATGACATACATGTAAATTTCCCCCCCAAAAAGTAAATGTTTAATATGGTACAGAATGATTAGAGTCTAAAATCAATGCTTAGTGAAAATTCATAAGTACTTGAAAATATAAAAAAACCAAGCAACCGACATGAAATGCTCACCACTTTCCAACCATCTGGGTCAAGAAACGAAGTTATCTTGGTATTTATTCCTGGAATTGGACCTGGTGGTCGAGTTATCTTTCCTCCTAGTTCCTTGGTGACCAGATCAACCACCTCTGCACTTTTATACACATCCTCAGTGCTAAGAGCAACCTAGAAATGACAAAAAATTTAATAATTATGAGGAATGCAGTAATTTCAATCAATATTGGGAAAATTACAGGGCTCAAATATAAAAGCACCTGAGCATATGCATTGCCTTTGGTGTATTCTGACACACCATAGTTGTATGTCAGCTCGAGAACAGTCGTCTCATATTCATCAGCATAACCCATCATCGCAATTGTGTACTGAAAATGCAATGTCAAAAGGAATGTCGTGATTAATTCACTCGAAAACTTGCCCAACAGTATTATACAAAAAAAAAAAGTACCTTGTATGCTGAATTGTCGGACTTCCTCAACAACCTCATTCCACAGGCCTGAATCAAGATATTCAAAAAAAAGAGCAACACTGGATTCAGATTATATTAATGTAATTATTAGTAGTTAAAAGGGAGTATCCAACAGCAGACCAAATTATTGAAAGCAAGATGCTAAAAAGACAATTAATGACATGAGGGTGGAAGGATTATAGAAGGTTTGCATAAAGGATATTAGAATCAAAAAACCTTCTCATAAAATTTGATTGATCGATCTAGGTCTCCGACACGAAGCATAACTTGACAGAGAGGTTCTGGTGTTGGGCCCCTCTGAATTAGCTCAAAGATGTAGCCATCAGGATCTTTGACAAAAGCAATGTGAGTGGTTCCTCCTTTAACAGGTCCAGGTTCACGCGTAATGTTACCTCCCTTAGCTCTTATATCCTCCACTAATTTGTAAATCTATGCAAGCATTAAAGTTCATAAATAATACAGGTCCTTACTAGTTTTATAATGCATAGCATGCCATTGAGTTATGTCAACATACATCTTTAGAAGCAATAGCAAAATGTCCGAAGCCTGTACCAATGTCATACTTGTCCACTCCATAATCTGTTAAACGAAACAAGTTTCTTATTTCTTTTGGTTAACAATAACACTGCAATGCAATGAGGCATGCATGATCTAGAATCAAGCTAATGAACACCCTCTATACCATTATCCATAAAATAAGCAGAATTTAAACACAAAAAAGGATGGATGGGCACAACTTAAACAAGTTTATAAGTTTAAATTTTTAAGCTGTTTAACCTTTAAAGTAACTTAAACTCCCAGGTCTCCTATAGGTAGGGGTGAGGGTTTAGCTCAAAGATCGATAATTGCCCGATGTTTGGATCGATATTTAGCTTGAATCAAGCTCGGTTCGAGTTTATTGAGTTGAGAGCATGTGTTAATTGTGATTAGGATATCTGTTAGGTGATCTTATGGGCATGATTCCAATTTAAAATCTTAGTAGAGCCATTTTACAAAAAAAACTCAATTCTTAGAAAGCTTGAGTTAGCTCGATTAAGGCTCGAGCCAGCTCAAAGTTAAAACAAGCTAGCTCGAACTCAAATCAAATTAAGACGAGCTGAACTTGAGCAGTGCTTGGCTCGGCTCAAAGTTAGATCGTTCTCACCACTACTTATAAGGTTTTAAGCCCCTTTAAAATTTAAAGCCCATCAAACACCCCGGCGTCATTTGGGTGCACTTTAAGGCCAAGCAACTTAAATTTAAGTTTAAGAAGCAAAAGGTTCAATTGAAGAAAATATACTACAAAAACAAAAGATGTACATATTACAGCTAAGACAATTTAGAAAGCATACTATATGTTAATTCCACTACAAAATGGGAGTCTTCAGGACCAAATCCAAGAAAAGCATTTGAATACTTCTCTTCAGGAACATCTCTTTTTCTCAGCAGTTTCATCCCAAAGCATTCAGTGTAAAATCTGAATCAATATAGCATATATCAGTACCAGAAGGTATCTCTGCAAACAGCTATATATACTGTAATAATAGGATCTTAAGGTAGCAGTGTTTAACAGAAAGCATACTCGATGGTTCGGTCCAAATCTCCAACACGATAAACAGCATGCAAGAATCGTCGTTTATCTTTCTTTGACCATTCAAGCAAGTTCTCACTTGCTACACCTGTCTCAGGAGCTACCTCAGAAGCCATCTCCACACCTAATAACATGGCACTAAAGCTTCAGGTTGTATTTATTTGCATGATTGATTACCAGAAGCCTCAGAAACCATAAGAATAAGACTACTGAATTTCTATGAGAACACATAATTTTATACACTTACGTGTGGCGAATAATAAATACAACATGCTTTGAATTCATTATTATTTAACTACTATCCGATTGTCTTGTCTTATTCATCAATTTCAAACATGCATCTTGATTCTTCACCGCCAGAAAAAATAGTTTAATTCACCTAATTCAAATAGCTAAATCGTTAGCAATATTTACATTAGTAGAGCCAAAAAATCATTACTGAATGTGCTCCTCCTAAATTTATTCATTGGCAAGTAGCAACAACAACAATAACAGTGACAACAATGACAACAATATCAAAACCTCAATCCCAACTACTTGGGGTCGACTGAATAGATACTTCTTTCTTTTCATTTAGCTCTTTCTAAAGTAAGGCTCTTTGTAAGCAAAAACGGTATAGATTTCTTATGACTATCCCAAATCATTTTCCAGCTCTCGCTTCATATCTTTAACATCGTGACATGGATCCCTCGCATTTACACACTTGATTGGGCAGTAAACCAGACTTACCCAAGTTATAACCAGGTTAAAGTGAACCTTCAAGATCACAATATACATAAATCCCAATATTAAAGTTAGCTATATTTCAAGTCAAATGAAGACTCTAACATTAAAGTTAACTTTATTTAAAAGACTCAAATTTTATAATAAAAAATTAATTTTATTTCACATTACACACATTTCAAGATAAAAACTGACTTTATTCCAAACTATTCACAAATCTCCAAACAAAAATATCTCATCAGAATTTATGACTTGATTAAAGAAAACCTGATCAAACAAACACAGAAAACTGTTTCTAGCTACTCACATCTAGGGAAATTGAAAGAGGCAAAACATGGGCCTCCGTTACTTGGAATAAACAAGAGCTAAAAACATATTCAATTCAAAATCACCTACTCTCGTATTCTTCTGACAACTAAAGACATATCCATATAACAGAATGATTCTCATCGAAACCTTTACTCTGGGTGAGCAACGAACTTTAAATTAAACACAAATAGCTCGAAGAAAACCACTATCTAAGAACATAGGATTCCATCTCAGAAATTCTTTTATTTTCCCCATGGTCATTTTATCACAACAAATAGTTGAAATGATAAAACGTGAGTTCTTAACTGTGAACAACCATAAATCCTGCCTAACAAAACTGCAAATCTCAGATCAAACAGTTAACGGTAGCGTAATCACAACAAAATAGCTTCAATACTGACAAAAAAAACATAGTTTCCATGAAAATGAAAATATATTCTAAACCCTAGATAGCATTTATCCTGTGAAGATCCTTCCAGGAGGACTGATCCTCATCAAAATTTACCATCTCCGACAGCCAATGGACTCAATCTCAATGCTTTGCACGCTCAAGAAGAAAGAATGCAAGCAACCACTAAACAGAGGCACTGAACCAACTGTATATGCAGAAACCTAGAACTCTAGCATCAAAACGATCAAATCGTAGGAGAAGAAGAGAGGACATTAATATAACGAAGCGGGGAATGAATCGCACCTGCTCGATGATGAAAAGCGACGAGAAACCCTAAACGGAGGGCCTGAGGTGAAGCTCCCCTCTCCTCCGAATATATAAAAGCTCATGCGCTCGTAAATTTCGAACTTTCCTGAATTCAGATGGGAATCGCGTTTCGGGAGACAGGACGGCCTGATGGTGAGACTGTTCATGAATCTGTAGTTACACAGAATGTGACACTTCTTGATCGAAACCTTAAATATGCTTTACGATTCGCAAACATATAAAAAAAATAACATCTTTGGAATCTTAAAGTTGATCTAACGGTCACAAATGCAATGTATATTTCTAAAAATAAGCGACCACAGTTGGAATCAAATTCGTTGGAGGATAACATTTTTTAAGGGTAAATTTCATCCGAGAACTAGGAGGTAGGGTGTTGAAAATTGACCCTAATTTTTTAAAAATTTTAATTTAAATTTTTGCAATTATAAAAATATTATTATTTGATTTTAATTAAATTATTAATTTTTACATTATACCATAATATTAGTTTCATTTGTAAATTTTAATTTTTTAAAATATTTATATTTTAAAATTTTTACTTTTTATAAAAAAAAAATTAAAAATTAAATTTTAATTTTTTATTAAACTTTTTAAAAATAGTAAAAATAGTTTAGATATAATAGTCTTTTAAAATACATAAATAATTCAAATTATAAAATAAAATAAAATTTATATTTAGGCCTATACATAATATTAAAAATTATACATAAAATATAAATATTATTATATTTTCATTAAAATATATTATCCTCCTCATATATGTCCATATCTGTATATAATGATACTGAAAATAAAAAACTTTACAAAATTTGGACACAACTTAGCAATTAAGGCCACGTGGCAAGGATCAATAAGCAAATATCATTTAAAATATCATTAAGGAGCTAATGACATTTATTTTATTTGATTTAATATTATTAAAGTTTGCATCAAATTTCATCGAGTTGATTCATTTACGACTCGAATTTATTTAAAGCACTGCTCATGATTGATATATCTTATGGTATTTTGCAATAAGTGAAAGATCAATATGATAGTTGTCAAAATAAATTATATTTTAATAAATAATTTTAAATTTTGAATTTGTTTTGCTATGTTCGAAAGAATATTCAAGCTAATGACTAATGCGCGAGATAAAAAGAAAAGTATGCATTTATTTTAATATATATATATATATATATATATATATATTTAAAATTAGTAGTAAAATATTATTGATGGAGAAGATGGAGTTTCGAGAATCAGCGGTATGCAATAATTTCTGTTATAATTATCAGCACAGAAGAATGAAAAATCATTCAGAAAAGTACATAAAATGAAAGGTGGTTCAGGAATGGATTCTCCAACGTCTACCTGGAAGCTAAAGAAAGACTTTCACTAGAACTTAAAAAAAAAATTTATTTAGCCTGAAAATCAATACAAGAAGAAAAAAAAGAACATAATGCTTATTTTTCTCTATATCTGAGATAATCTAATGATCTGTCTTATCATCCATCTGAAGTTCTATTAAGGGGTATTTATAAGCAAATTAAGGTGGTGCTTTGTAGGTTTTAGGTTAAAATATGCTGCAATTACTGGTTCTAAATAAATCATTGCTGATAACAAGAAGAGGATATGTGAATTTTGATCTATTAGGTTACTAGGAACTGACTGATCGGCTATGAGTGATTGGAGATCTGCAATTCCCTATTAGCTGCAAGTGAAAGTGGAACTGTAGAAATACTGACATAGCAGTTTTCATCCGATTAGCTGACGGCGATTGATATAAATGGAGTCAAACATTATAGCTGACATTAATAGAATGAGATTATATCGTATTTGATACTTCTAAGTTCCTCAAAGAATAAGTATTATTAAGTACATATCAATCTTGATGATATAAACTTTGTGGTATGATAAGCAAATAAAATTTGAAAAGCAAAAAAAAAATATGGCGAGAATTATTTGAAACAAGAGAAAAAAAAAAGTGAAATGATGTGGCTTTAATAAGGAGTATTATTTGCAGGACCACCATCAAATATTCTTTTTTTTTTCAAGAGCTTGTGTTCAATACATTCATCACTACTATTCACATATTTAAAATATAAATTAGGGTACCATAACAATATAAAAAGGAATACCACATAAAAAAAAATTGTTATATATATATATATATATATATATTTGAATAAATTGCATGTAAATTTTCAAAATTTTTGCAGATAATCCATAAATTTAGATCACATCACTTAAACTTTAGGATGTTATTTTTGTTGTTATGATGTTAATTTTAAAAGAAAAATATTAAAAAATGAGTATAAGTGGAATTATCCAGTTACTTTATTTTTTAATTAAAAAGATGCTTGCTGTTATTTTGTATACAGCACAATTCAATCGCAATATTGTGTATTAATGCTTGAATATTAAAAAAAAGAGACTTGATTGTTGGGTCGGGTTGGATTGACCCGAACCCCATCGAGTCAAATTTGGGTTGAAGGCCTGACTCGAAATTGAGTTTGGGTCAGGTTCGGGTTGACCTGAATCGGGTTGGGTCAAATTCGGGTTTGACCCGAACCCGACCCGATAACCCAACTTGACACCCCTACCCACAATAATGTTGCACTCAATTTAAACTATGTGTATAAAATGTTAAGATAAGTATTTGATTCAATTCAACTCAAATTTATTTGATCACAATATTTGAGTCGGTTGAGCTGGTCAATTTCGAGCCCATGTACATTCAAATGGTAACATGGACAATTTGAACTAAAATCATTGATTACATACATGTCTCTAGAGTAATACAAATTTCACTAATAAAAATAATTTTATTTCACATTCGCAAATTTTAATATTAAAATAACGTAATTTCTCATCAGGTCTCCAACAAAACGAGTTCAGTGTAGTGCTATGTGGATGTCTTAGATGCAACATAAAACCTAATGTAAATAATATTGTATACTCTTATGATATCTAAAAGTTATGTATGTATATATATTGAATTAAGCTCGAGTTGTATTAATTTCATTTCGAGCTAGCAGACGTTGAGTCATAGAAAAATCTGGTCGACTTCAAAAGAAGCTGTGATTAAATTAGCCGCAAACCAATTTTAAAGTTTCGAGTAAAATTTACAACGAATTGATCATTAAATTAAATAGTGCACATAATTTGCCAACAATTTAAAAATGCATGAAGTTTATTGATTGGAGTTCTCCTAATTAAAGCCATTGTAAATGCTTCATCTTCCTCTTAAAGCTTATTCAAATCTCCAAAGCCTCCATCTTTTCAGCCGTGAATCCAGTCGCCGCCGCCGCCGCCACCGCCGCCGCCTGCACCGAAACCTCCACCACCGCCAAACCCACCGCCGGCGCCGCCACCAGCACCACTTCCGAACCCACCGCCGGCGCCGAAACCACTTCCGCCGCCAACTCCCCCTCCCCCACCAAACCCGCCACCTTCTCCCAAGCCGCCTCCGGCGCCACCGCCAACTCCGCCGCCAACCCCATATCCCCCACCATGGCCGCTCCCCCCACCAATCCCGCCCCCGCCTCCTCCTCCAAATCCGCCGCCACCTCCGAATCCCCCACCGTTACCACCACCGCCGCCAACTCCGCCCCCGGCGCCCCAGCCGACTCCGCCACCACCACCAAACCCGCCGCCACCTCCGCCGCCGAGCCCTCCGCCACCTCCGGCTCCGCCCCCAAGTCCGCCACCGCCACCGAGGCCGCCGCCGCCGCCGCCAGGTTGTCCTCCGAAGTCACCGTGGCAGTGCTCGGAATGGCAATCGCCGCCGTAGCGCCTGCCGCCGTGCCGGAAGTGGCTGTGGTGGGCGAGCACTGCGGAAGTGCTGAAATGCAGGGAGACTGCGGCCAGCAGGAGGATGATAGCCGGAAACCATTTTCCGCCGGAGCCCATGGCTGAATGATTCCCTCGATCGAGCTCGACGATTCAGAACGAAGAGAATGAATCTTCTTAAATAGGCAAAATTGGAGCAAGTGGAAGATGTCCGACAGAACGGCGCTCGTGAAACATTAATGGCGTCCGGCCGCCGGCGGTTGGGAAGACGACGGAAGTGAAGCCGTTTAGGGGTAATTAGCGAGAGATTTTCAAAAAAAAAAAAAAAAAATTTGTGGGAGTTTTGCTCAAAGGTCCCTCAACTTATGTTTCAATTGACATCCAGCACGAATAGACCTCAAATTTTACGGCTCTTAATTTTATCGAGTAAGTATGAGCACTGGCCATAAACATAAATGAATCATTTTTATAACCGTCATTACTTTTATTTAAAAAAATTAATAAAAGTAATTTTCAGTACAACAAAGTTGAATAAAAAGTACAGTAGAACAACTATAAATACCACTAAAAAATTATTAAAACAGATAATTTTTTTACTATAAAAGAAATATTTATTATCAAAAAAGAATTCATCTGCACTTTTACTTAAACTAATCAATCAATTTATTTAATTTGAAATCTAAAATAATTTATGTACACATAAAGACAAACGAGGAGAGCTCAAATGCATAATATAATAAAATAGTTTGAACGTAGGGACATTTACGTGGTGGACACAAAAATTAGGCTAATTTATGAATTTCACCATAAATCTCAAAATATTACAGATATCACATTTAAAACAACTATTTTTTTTATTTTTCACATTCTGCAGTAAATTTTATCAGAAGATTTAACCATAATTAAATCTTAATAAAATCTCAGTCATTGATCGCATCGTTTAACCATTGACCTTCATGTTAGGGCATGGTAGAGTTGCATTGGTTCCGGCGACAGCGTATTCACACGAGCATCACTCAGATGTTTACATCTTCTTCTTACGCAGGCATCGCGAGCGGGCATCAGACCTTTTTGAAGTTGACGATGACAAAACTCTGAAGCTGCAGGTGAGGTAATTTCATATTCATCATTACCCTCTGAGTGATGTTCGTGTGAATACGAGGTTGCCGGAACCAATGCAGCTTCGCGATGCCCTAACATAAAGATTGATAGTTAAACGATGAGATCAATAGTTGAGATTTTGTTAAGATTTAATTATGATTAAATCTTTTGATAAAATTTACTGCAGGATGTGAAAAACGAAAAAGTAGTTGTTTTAGATGTGATATCTATAATATTTTGAGACTTATGATGAAATGCATAAATTAGCTTAATTTCTATGTCCACCATATAAATGTTCCTTGAATATATGATGTTTAAAATTTAATAAATACTACTTAATTTTTTTAATATAACTCATTTTGACACGAGTTAGCTTGATTAAGATTTTACTTAACTTAAAATTAAATATTAATCAAATTAAATTATTTTAAACTGAATATTGATATGTGCTCGAATCAATCTATAAATTAATTAGGGTACCCGGCTTGACTGAGGTTCCACATTTCCCACCTCTAACCTGTGTGGTAAAAGGCAAAGTCAAAAAGTATGGATTTTGTCAAAGTCAATGGTAAACGTTGACAATTTCATACTCTGTTAATCTTAATATTCACTGAAATTCAACTAAACTTTTTTATATTAATTAAATAAAAAGAGAAGAATTGATTTTTTTTGGGATATTTTTGGATAAAACTCAGCCCTTACCTCAACTGAGGCTAAGCAAGGCAAGTTAGATCGAGTTGCTTTTAGCTTTGTACTCGATTTAAATTTGGGATAATTTTGAGTCGAGTTAGACATAAACTATTCAACTCGAGCTAACATAAAATGGATTCAGTGCTAGCACAAAATGAATACATTTATAATTTAAAAAAAATATATTATATAATTAGCTATATATAAATATTTATTTTGAGTCAGTGCAAATTTAGATTGAGCCTAGAATGTTGACTTATAGCTTGACTTTAAATGATCCGAGAGAAGATTAAATTACAATAAAATTTAAGCAAGCTTCCAATTTTGAAAATTCTATGTTAATTGACCTATTTAAAAAAATAGGGTTATTTACATATTGCCTCTTAACATTTTGAATATTATGTTTTTACCCTCTTATATGTGTATATATGTATAACTATATACTCTCTTTTAAATTTATGATATTCTATAATTTAAATTTTATAAACAAAATATTTAAATGATATTTAAATTTTCATGTAATATATAAGTAAATATTGATAAATTTATTAGTATTTAAATCTTTCGAATATTATCAATCTTTGGAAGTCAGTTTGACTAGTAAACTTAGGAAAATGCAAAAATACCTTGTAATTCTGAAGATATAAACGCCTACAATTTTAAAGGAAAATTTATATGAATAATATTTTAATTATAAAAAATTATATTAGTAGATTTTATTATAATTCATAAATTCATAATCTAGACTTTTATTTTACAAGATTAAATTTAAAGTATATTTTATAGATAATTATTTTATAAAATAAATGATATTTAAAATATAATGTTAAAGTTTAATGTTTAGGATTTATTTAATTTCTCGTGATCCAAATGTAGATGTATTATCTGTTTTGATTTTAGAAAAATTGTGTGACTTAAATACTTCCCAGAAGGTCACTCATCCCAATGCTACTCCAGCTCAAGTACGTTTAACTAAACTCCACCATCTCAATGTTACTGCAGGCCAAGTATGTTTAACTAAACTCCACCAAATGTAGAGGTATTATTCGCTTTTGCTTTAAGAAAACTGTGTGATATGAGTACTTCTCAGGAAATCATTCATCTCAATGCTACTCTAGCTCAAGCAAGTTTAACTACGAATTTTTTCATCATTAACTTCACGATTTTTCCCGAAATACGCATTTACTATTTGAGATCAATTATTTAACTATTCATTTCTATGCCCTTCTTAGAAGCCGCACTTTGCTTTAGTGATTTTTTTCTTTTAAGATATCACTTGACGATCAATCCACGCCCTCTTCAGCCATGGGCATCACAATTTAGGATTTAGGTTTTAATATCAAAGTAGTTTAGAATACAAATTTATTATTTTGAATTATAAGTTTTAATTTTAAGACTCAAGTTTTGGAGTATAATATGTTTTTATCAAAAAAAATGTAAACATTACAATTTTATAAGATTTATATACATAATATTTTATTTTTAATTATAAAATACATAAAATTTTATAATTAGAGTGCCCTTTGATGTAATTTCACATCTTTAAAATAGAATAATTAAATTTTGAAAGTGAGTATTTAAATATGGATGTGTTTATAACCTCAAAATTGAAAGGTCTAAATGCTTTTCATCACTATTTTAACATTTTGAAAATTAAAGTTAGCAAGGAAAAATAGATAAATAACTGCTTAATTAGACAAATTAGGGTAAATTATTAAGAGGTCCTCATAATTTAGTTTATATATATTTTTAAAATTTTTCATTTAAGTTCTTAAATTAAAACTATACGAACATTTTAATTACTTTTTGTTTTATTTTTAAAATTTTTATTTTAAATTTTAAAAACATAAATGAAAGGTTTTAAAAAATATAAATAAAAATTTAAGAATAAATAACAATAATAATAATAATTAGTTTGTAGTGCCATTGGAACAAATTAATTCAAGAAGTTCACATCTTTAAGTTTTCTTTTGTACTTTTAAGGCTATAAATATGTTTAGTTCGAGTAAGTAAATCTTTTAAATTCAAGCCGAATTTAGTTCTACAATCGAATTACAAATATACATACTCGAGTCAACTTTTGACTCTTTGAAACGCTCATTCTTTTGTAATAAACGAGTATTTTAAGTATTACAGTCGTTATATCCAATGATGTTATTGAAACTTTAATTTATATATGCACACATAAATACGTAAATAACTTAATTTTGTTTTAAAAATACTGTTTATTAATTTAAAATTTATGAATTAAAAATTTAAATTAATGAATTTGACTCACTCAAAAATGTAGCGAAGTAAAATTCAAGTGAGTTTCGAGTGAATTTTGAATTCGGAAAAATTTACTCTTTTCCTTTTTTGATTCATGAGAAATGTGAGAATCATGAGAAGTTGGTGGCAAGTAAAGCCAGAAAAAAAAAGTGCATTTCTCTAATGTATCACGCATTTCCATAAATATTCTATAGCTTTTCATAATTCCTTTAATTTTAAAATTATTTGGGTATCAAATAATAATCTTTTATTAAAAATTAGGGTCAAAAAATAAAATTAAAAAATTTGAGAGAATGAATTATAATTTATTTAAACCTAATTATAATTTATTTTATCGATATTGAAAATATATAGATCATTTTTTGTATGAGATTTATTTTGAAAAAAATCTTTTTCATTAGAATATATATCACAATGGATACAATTAGTTAAAAGATTAAAAAATATTTATGCCTACATGTCTACTCAATAATTATTAGAAATGATAACTTCTAAATTTACGGGATCTGGATCCATGGTCCTCAAATCCCTTGAAAATTTTTCTCAATTCCAAAAAATAAAAGAAGATCAAAATAAAGATGAAGCTATTATCTTTCTCGGAAAATTCTTATTAGAATTTTTCGCAGGTGGATCGTTAGATAATACTGAAAATATAAAACGGATAGAAATAATTTTATCACGAATGTAAATAGGAAATATATGTTTTATTTAAGAGTTCTCACAAAAATATATGAAATATGTTTAGAAATTACTAGTTTCCCAATATGATCATTGGGCACAAATATATTTAAACCTAATTATAATTTTTATAAAAAAATTTAAAATTAAGATTAAGAAAACTTTAAGAAAATAATTGTAATTTTTTACAAAAGTTGGCATGTGACTGTTACTATGGGGAAAAATTAATGACTTTTAAATCTTAAAACCAATTATTCAACAATTTATATATTTGTAGAATGAACTTATATTTGATTTAATTCTCAAATATTTAAAAAATCTGCAAAATTTATTTCGGGCACAATATTTTTTCTTTTTCGCTTGTCCCTTTTAAGGGACTTTCATTGAATTTACCCATTAATAATGACTTTACAAAAATAAAATAAATATTTAAATATTATAAATTATTTAATTACTTCAATTATTATTTTACTCTCAAATTTTAATTTTTATATATTTTCATTTAGAATAATAAATTTTAATATATATGTAAAATTTTAATTATTTGAAATAATAATTTAACAAATTCTACAAAAAAAACTAAGGCGAAAAAAAAAAAGTTACCTGCATGGAAGTGAACTACCTTAGGGAACAAAAGAAAATTAAGTGCAAAATATAAGCAGAAATAAATATAAGTGCAAACAAGAAGCAAATATAAATGCAGACAAGAAGCAAATATAAGTGCAGATAAGAAGAAAATATCACATCCACAAAAAACACATGATACGTGGTTCGGCTCGAATAAGAGCCTAATCCACCCAACTCCGATCGAAAAGATATCACTATAATACACTGCTTGATTTAGGCGGAGAAGCTCGTACAAATTCTCCTCTATCTACTTACTAGAGGCTCTCCTCACTTTTAAGTAAGGGCTCACTTACTCACCTCCTCAAACCCTTATTTGGAGGCCCTCTTCACACACAAAGTGAAGGCAAAAAAGAAGAACTAAAATATTACAATAAAAAGAAAGTCACTGACTCTTTCTTCTTATGATTGAATCTTGAGAGCTATAAGAAGAGTGGATGAAGAGTTTGAGCACTTGAGTCCAAGTTCACCTAGATCGCCTTGAAGCTTGATTGAAATTCAACTTGAATATTTTATCAATTCTTAGGATGGTGGAGAGTAAAGGTGAATGTTGGAGCAATTAGAGAATTTTATATAATAAGAGCTCCAATGGTTAGAAAAAGGAGCTGGAAAAGACTTGGAGGTCGACATCAGGTCGACCCCTAGCTAGCCGTTGGAGGATAAAAAAAGCCAGCGGTCACTTCCAAGGTCAACCTCACCATTGAGGTCACCTCCAGGTCGACCTGAAAAAATCCTCCAAGATGACCAAAGTTTCTATTGAGAGTCGCTGCCGGTCGGCCTAGAAAAATCCCCTGAGATGACTAAAGTTTTTGTTGAAAGTCCCTGCTGAAGGTCGACCTCATTATAGAAGGTCACCCTTCAACTATCCCAAAGTTGTCCTGGAGCTATCACAATTAAAAGAAAATATCATGAACAATCTCACCACTATTAGGCCACATAATTAAGAGAGTTTAAACTTTAAAATTATCTAGTTAACTCGCAGATATTCTAAGTGCTCAAACTCATATCCAGGCTATTCTAGCAATCAAGATCAACCTCATAATAATTCTACTCTCAAATAGAATAAAAAGGACAATAATACAATTTGCTTCACTTAATCTTCAATGATCAAACCTGTCTCTCCAACTTTATTAGATCTCAATTTTAGTATACAATTGAGATGCAACTTTAATAAACCTCAAATTAAGAGCACTAAACAACTATATTAGTACAAATTAACTTAAACATATTGTTAAATATTAAAATCACAATATTACCATAAGGGAGGAACCAACAATCAATGTGATAAAATTTTAAAAATAAATTGATAAATAATTAAATTTTATAAATATTTTAAAAACTAATATCAATAATAAAATAACATTCAGTCATATAATTTAAAAAAATAATTATTATTTTCCAAAAATAATTTTAAAATTATGAAATTTTATTTTAAAATTAAAAAATTAAACTCAATTTCAACATGTTAATTATAAATTAGACATTTCAATTGTAAGATAAATTTAATTGATTCAAATTAATAAATTTTTTAAATTTAAAATTAATTTTAAAATTTAATCAAATTAATTACATTTAATTTTCTTAATTATTTATTAAATAATATATATTATATAAGATAATAAGTTAACTCCAACATTAAATTTAAAGCTTCACTTATAAATAATAACTTTAATTTACATTCTATTTAATTTAAATTTAATAATAATAACTATTCAATAATCATTAATTTTAAAAATCAACACAATTTTATTAATTTAAAATATTTATTACTAATATCTCTAACTTTTTAAGATTCAAAATTACATTAAAATTTTAAATCTTTAAATTTTACTTGCAATGGATATAAATTAAAAATTTAATTACAAGTCAGGCTAAATTATAATTAATTAATTTTTTTAACAATAATTAATATATAAGTTAAATTAAATTGGTTATAATTATTTTTAATAAGTATTTTATTTACATTATTTATTCATTAGATTTGATTAATTTTGTTTTGAATATATTAACATATTTAAATTAATTTGCAATAATAAAGTATCAATTAATATTTCAATATCTTTATATTTTTATCGTAAATTTATATTTAAAAATAAAAAAATAAAATATACAGCTTACAATTTTTATGTAAATTTTGTAATAAATATAGTTATATTTTAAAAAATGTCACACAATTTACATAGAAAAAAAATACATTAAATATTAAAAGATAAAACTCTTAAAAAATTAATTATTATTAATTAAATTTATATAATTTATTTTAAATTCGATCTATTGATCTAAAAAAAATTATTATGAAATAAAAAAGTATAAAGTAAGAATTATTTAAAAAAATTTAATAAGATTTTTATTATTTTTTAAAATTAATCTAAATCTATTTTTTTCATAACTCTATCCTGCTTGCAGATATCCCATAAAAGATGATTTTTAGCTAAGATCTTGTATGTATATGTATATATATATATATATATAAGTGAAATAAATTTTTAAAAATTCAATTTAAATATCTGCGGCTTTAAAAGGATTATAAAAACACCATCGATTAATTTTTATTATTTTTTTAAGAAAATAAAGATATAGAAGTAAAAAATTAAACTTTTTCTTTTAAATGAAGATATAAAAATATAATAATTCTTTAAAAAAATCAAACTAATCAGAAAACATAATTTCTATCTTTTAAGAGTGAGAAAAGTGAGATTCTAAAAATAATAATAATAATAATAATAATAATTTTTTTAATTTTTCAAAAATTGAGATCCTGACCTCAACAATTTACCCTTAAAACCTTTATTTTATAAAGGATATTAATGTTATGCTTGGAAGCATGAACTATTTTTATTTAAATGTATTTGAGAAATAAAATTTAATTATGCAATTACCTTTATAGGGTAAACTACTCTCCTGCTAAATTAATTTTTTTCATGAATTTAACCTCAAGTTTTATTGAAATATTTCAAAATAGAAGAATCAGTTTGAAGCACACAGCAGTTAGGTCGGTCAGCGGATCGGGTTCGAATTGGGTCGGATCAGGTTATATGTCGGATCGGATCATAGTCGCTCCAGATTCTCTCGAGTCGAAAATCGGATAGGGTTGGAACTCGAGTTTACGAGTTTAATCCACTTATAATAAAAGTCATTATTTTTAAAATATTTTCATAGTGAAATTTATAATAATAATATTAAGTTTATTGAAAATAAAATAAAAGTATTACATTTTATAAATTAATTAAATATTTTAATATAAAAACCTGTATTTATAATATATATATTATAAAATATAAATTTATTAGAATAAACTATGAAAATAGGAGCATTATATATATTATAATTCACTAATATAATTTGTAAGAATTTTTTATTAATTAATTATAATTGCACACTTTACTTATGCCTTTCTACAAAAAGATTATTAGCTACAGCATATCCTTATATGAATTATAAATTAAATTATATAAACAGCTCAGATTTTAGACGAGTCGTGTCAATGGTAATTCATAGCCGATCCATTTATTTGTAAATGAATCGGATCAGTAAACAAGGCTAGTTGACGAGTCAAAAAAAGAATTCATTATAGGGGATTTAATCGGATCAGAATTTGGATCAGAACGGGTCATCATTCGATCTATTGACAGGCCTACACAGAATGAAAGATTCAAAAATTAGTAAACTAATTTAGCCAAACGTATTCTCAAAAAAAAAAAATGCCATTTGTTTTGTTGCATATTTGCATTGGGCTTTCATTGGGCCTTCATTGGCCCAGCCCACATCCAGCACTTTTTTTATTTTGTTTTATTTTTTTTAACAAATTATAAAACTAATAAACATTACAAAATTATATACTATAAAAAAGATTATTATTTTTCGTAAAATGTTATTAATATAATAATTATAAAGACTTATCATTTCTCGGTCTTGTTCCTCTGCTCATTCAGCCTCTTAACCTCCTCCGCCGGATCATCATACCGCCTATCCGCATCCTTCCTTCCGTACTCGTCCTCGCCGCCGCCGCGTTCGCCGTCCTTCCCCACCACCGTCTTCTTTATCTTCTTCGTCGTCTCCTTCGCCGCTCCCTTCACCGTCTCTGCTGCCCAGCTCAGCCCCTCTTTCGTCCTCTCCACCGCCTCCTGCGCTGTCCCCTTCGTCTTCTCCGTCGCCTCACTCGCAGCCTCCTTGGCCTTCTCCGCTGCCTCCCTCGTCTTCTCCTTCGCCCTCTCCTCGCCGAACTTCGCTCCCTCCTCCATACTTTCCCTCGCCGTCTCCAACCCCTGTTTAACCGACTCCTTCGCCCGATCGGCGGCCGCCTTTGCCTTCTCCGGAGCCTTTCTCCCCCCCTCATCCTCTCGATCAGCAGCGCCGCTGCCGTAGTTCTGAAAGAGAATTACGACGAAGGGAATAATCAGGGGAGAGAGCTGAAGAAGAAGAAGAAGAAGAAGAAGAAGAAGGAGAAATAAATTTGACAGCTTTACCTGCGCGCATTTGGGGGTGTGGGAGAACGAGACTCTGGGGGGTTTTAGAGAGGGAGAGCGAGGAGGAAAGAGAGGGATGGAGAGCTTAACAATGGAGCTTCTTCCTCCTCCAAGGTGGAACAGGGACGCCATTGATGACTGTTAGGGATTTCGTGCGCTCAATCTGCTTCCGTTTAAGGAGGCAGGCAGGCCGGGTAGGAAGATGACACGTGGCCTACATGCGTACGAGAAGAGCAGCCTCCGTTTGACACGTACGCCATCTATATGCACGTGTGGAGCCGAGGAAAGAATTTTTATGGAAATTCACATAATAAACTTTTTAAAAGTTTTGAAAATCACACCGAAATTAAAACAAAAATTTTAAAATTTTAAACTTCAACTGAATTGAATACTAAAATTTAATGCTGTTTATTTAATAATTTAATAAATATTTATAAAATATAACTTCATATTAATAAAAAATTTTAAATAAAAAATAATATTTATAAAATCTAACTATACAATTAAAAAATTGACTTTCAAAACTTTTTTATAATATATGAAAAATAAAACACAAATTTCTGCTAAATATATATTATGAGCCTGAGTCTACTAAAATTAAAATTTATTTGATTATTTTTAGTTAAATATATCACATCACCAAAAACATTGAATACTAAAATTAATTATATTTTATATTATTTAAATAATTTAAAATAAAAATTAAAATTATTTTACATTATGCATAAATATTAAAATAATAATCAATTTACATCTCCCCAAATCTTAATATAATAACTAATTTTATTTAACATCATTCACAATTTTTAATAAAACTTCTTTATTTAAATTTAATTTTAATAAATTAAAATTACTTTTAAGAACAAACATGCTCTTAATAATAAAAGTAAATATATATTTTTAAGAAATATATTTATAATAATATAAATCAATTTTTTTAAAAAAATTTATAAATATTAAAAAATAAGATAATTTTCATTAAAAAAAAGTAAAACTCAATTCTCTTAACTTTTATATTAAATACTAAAAGAATAATATTTTTTTTTAAAAAAGCTAAAAGCTGAAAAATAAAAAAATATAAGCAAATTAATGAACTCCAACTTAAAGGTGCAGAAAATAGAAGTCATTCCTCATAAAATTATAAGTCTCATATTACTCTTAAAATTTCAAATTTTTTATATAATTCTATGCAAAGACTAAATTAAAAAAAAAATCCTTAATCACCCGATTCAATCTCTATAGTTCATTGATCTGAAACGATTTCGTACGATTTAAAGCGATTCTTTACATTATTGACATATTTCTCGTAAAGAAAAAAGTAACATCATACCCACTCGATCAATACTCGATCATAATTTCTATCAAAAAAAAAAAAAAACTTGATCATATTCAGGATGCTCCTAAATTTTGATGTTAATGATTGGGTAAAATGACACAAATTTTGTGACGAAACGAAGCTCCAACATCAAGAATAATAATAACAATTCGAAGAAAAAAGAATTATGGACAATTAAACATAAAAAATTTTTAAAATAGCATATTTATATTTAGCGACAAGTGAACGACTATGATTAACTGTTTTATAATATAAAAATCTAAGCCAAACCTAAACTATTTGATTTTTCGTTATCCAAAATCTAAACCAAAACAAATTTAACGGTTAACTGGTTAATCAAATTTTTTTTCAATTAACAGCGACTATCAATTTTTTAACTATATATTATATATAATATTATAAATTTTATAAATCATCTAATGTACTGTTTGGCATGAAGACTGAAATCAAAATTAAAATAATACTAATTTTAAAAATAAAAAAAAATAATAAATAAATTTTTTTAATTATTCTACGCAAAATTTAATTTAAAAAAATATTATTTTACTTCACATGCTTAATAATTTTTAATAAAATATTAATTTTATTTTACATTCTAAATCAAAACATTCTATTCGAATATTTTGATTTAAAATATAAAATAAAATTGATATTTTTATTAAAAATTATTAAATATAAAAAATAATATTTTTATATTAAAATTTATATAAAATAATTAAAAAATTTTATTTATTATTATTATTATTATTTTAAAACTATTATAATTTTAATCTTAATTTGATCCTCGCACCAAACAGGACTTAAAAAATTTAAATTTCATAAAAGTATTTTTCATTTAGTGAAAAATATTCAAAATAATATTAAATATAAATATAATCAATAATATTAATAAAATATTTTAAGTATATAAAATTTTGCTTAAATTATAAAAAAATTACTACCTCAATTAAAGCATTTTAATACAAACATCTAAGCACACAAACACACTGTAGGTGAATAAAAACATACAAATAAATAAAACAAAGACAAATATATTTTACATTATCACTATTTATATGTTTATTAGTGTAATAAATTAATATAATTGACAAATGATTTTAGTTAACAATAAATTTTCTATAATAAAAACCTAACTCTAAATCCTAACCATCAGGTTCAACAAAATGAAAATCTAACCTTAACCCCAACCTAAACCTATCGGTTTTAGTTAATCAAAAATTTCGGTTCGATTTAGTCGGATTCGATCAGGTTTTTAGGTTTTCAATCTTTTTTGCTCAGCCTTAAAATTTTTTTTTAGCAGATCTTTGAAAATTGACAAATAGTGCAAGCAATCATAAACTGGAGAGATAAATTGAAGCAGCAGCAAATAGGGTAAAGTAATGGAGGAATTTACAGTTTATTTTAAGAGCATTATATACACAGAAACCTTCCAAGATAGCTCAGATGGAAGAACCAAATGTGTTCTCACCACTGTAGGTCATGTAGAGGAAACCATCCTCGTCTTTGTTCTCTTCGTAGATTGCAGACATCATGGCCGCTGCAGTAGCAAAAATGTAACAAAAATATGCGATCAATATAACGTAAACGACTCACAACATAGCATGTCTTTTCAGTAAGTGGTTTTTCATTTAAGTGCAGCAAGGAGTGGCCTATCGAGTGGTCTCGAAGGGAAGGGATAGCACTGGTGGAGTAGGAATTCTCGGTAAGCTTCTAGGAGGAGGGGTGAAGGGATGAATTATTTTGCATCAGATAATGGAGGAGCGATCATGACCGTAAGATGTCAAGGTGCCTCTTGCGGACTGAAACTGTGAGGCTACAGCTAACGCGGATAACACCTCAACATCTAGTGTCAGGCACTTTAATGACCATTAAAAATACGACTAAGTCTAATAAGAATATACAATGTAGAGAAAAAGGATGATCATAACAGGATGAGCATAGACAAAGTGTAAATGGCCAGAGCAAATATAATTAAGTTGGATATTATAAAATAAGATTAGTTAAAGTAGTACCACTTATATTGGTGAGTTAACAATGGGTAATTAAGTTATTAGGAAGAGTGAGCAACTTAAATACCTTACATCAATCATACAAAATGACTGGATAAACAAAATTTAAGTAGACTGGATAAAATGAAAGAATATATCTGCTATGTTGTATAATAGAAAAATTTAGTTCAGATTAAAAATAAATTTTATAAAACAATAGTGAAATCAATAATATTATATGATGTTGAACGTTAGCATACAGAACAGAAACATATAAATAAAAATAAGTGACACAAAAATGAGAATAATAAAATAAATGAATGGGCATATACGAAAAAATATTATAAAAAATAAATATATCTGCGAGAAAGGTGGAGTATCCTTAATTGTGGATAGGCTTAAAGAGAGTCGACTTAGATGAATTAGACATATAAATTATAGGCTGATGCAAACTGCATTAAAGAGAGTTATATTATTAGATCTTACTCATGTAAAAACAGAAAAATAAAAATCAAATAAGAGATGACAAGAAACTACCAGAAATGATCTTACATATTTAGAGATCAATAAAGATTTATTATTCAATAAAGTGTAATAGAAGCAAATGATTCATGTAGCTGATCTCACATAGTGGGATAAAAGCTTGATTGTTATTGTTCTATTATAAAATAAGATTAGAAAAATTGGAGTTAAGAGTACTGGCCCTATGGGAAAGGATTAACGGGGGCTGAATAGGCATTGTAAACTTGACCACAAACAATTAAGATAAGGCTGCTGCTAATGCAGATGAATTAAATAAAGAATTTCAACTTCTTGAAATTTTCTCTCCTTCTCTCACCTCCTCCACCCTCTTCTTTTTCTTTCTTCTTTCCTTTGTTCATCTTCCTCTTTTCTTATCCTTTTTTCTTGATATTTCTTCTTTGTTATTTTTCTGTTCCCATTCTACATACGTGCATCTCATTCATTTGATGGGATAATAGACATAGAAAAGTTAGCAGCATTTTAATTGTGAATTTGACCTGTTGGCGGCAGGGTGTTCTTCACAAAAATAAAGATGGCTTTCTCAGCACTGAGCTTAATCCTCTTTCGAACAACATAAACAAATTGTCCCACTGTCAGATCAGCAGGAACTAGATACCTAATCAACAAAAGTAAATATTTCAAAGCTAAAAAGAGAAAATGAGGATAGTTGCACGTTTTTAACAAGAGATCAGGCTTTTACGAACTGTAATGTTGGGCATTTTTAGAGATGACCACTCATAATAAACATAGCAAGAAATCGTAGTTACAAGATAATATGATAATATTACCTAAGAAAAGCAACTTATACTACAATGTATGAGGTACATTCGCATTGTTGTGAAAAGAACACAAAGAACAGACAGTGAAATATGTTCTTTGATGCTTCTGAGCATGTGTATAATCACAGAAAAGTAAACAAAACCAAGTAGAATTTATTGGATGATATGATGTGCGGCAATGTACCGACTTTTTCTTGTCAATGTCCGAAATATCACTCCTTTCAGCCTTTTCAACAATCACCTTTATCAAGGAACAATGAAAGAGAACAAGTACAACAGTTACAAAGAATTTTCTAACAACAAAAAGAAATTGTAAACAAATGTATTACTTACAGGAATTCTATCAGGGTACTTTTCCCTGATACGAGCAGACTCTGCCTGTCTCTTTTCTGTAATGTAGCATACATGTTTAGTTAAGAATTACACAAATTTCAATCACATGGACATAAGAGATCATAACTATCACAGGGATGTAGAGAAGTACAAGAGTCTTGCAAAGGTTATACACAGTCCGCATAAAAGAGCAAAATGTAACTTCAAAGATCATGCAGGTTGTATACAATCTGCACATCTCTGAATGCAAAAACTAGAGGATTGTTTTTTTTCTTTTTTTCCTTAGAGTTTATCATTCAATAAATCTACAAGTAAAACAACTATACAAGGGAAAACTAAATTTCATTAAATAAATTCATGGGGTCAGACCCTTTATTTCATACGAGTCCAAAAAATGAAAACATGCTATCTCGGTCGCTCTCGCTTAATGGGTCCTTTATGACAGATTCTGTTAAGTTGCATTTAAAATAATCCATATTTAAGCATTGAAAATTACTATTGTATGCTAAGACAAAGAAAAAGAAAAGTTGATATTATAACAGTAATTAAAAATACTTAAACATACTTTTAATGCACATTATTTATTTATTTTTAAAAATAACTTAACGGTCAAACCTAAAAAATTCTTTAAAATGGATCCACATGAAACAAATATTAAGTCAGAGGTAGCCCACGGAGCTCTGCATAAGGGTTGAGCGCAAACGTCACTAGGAAAGGGGTTTGGAAGATCATGAGGCAGACTCAATTGGTAAAGAGGTTTAGAGGATAGTCTGAGGACAAAAATAACTGGGAAAAACATTGGAGAGGTAAAATGAGGGCAAACACCGTTGAGAAAGAGGTTTGATGAGTGGCATGAGGATAAACCCTATCCTAGGGGAAACCCCGTCGAGAAAGGAGTTTGAGAAGTATCCTAAGGGAAAAAAACCGATGGAAAAGGAGTTCGGTGGATGGTCTAAGGGCCAAGCCATCGGGAAACAAGTTTGAGAGGTAACTTGAGGGCAAACCCAACAAGGGGAGGAGTTTGAGAAGGATTTGGCTCTGCTTGACCTAGTTAGGTTTGATTCATCAATGTGTCTAGAACAATGTTTAACTGTTTGGTGCGATGCTATGTGAATGCTTGAGATGCCTTGGAAAAACCCATGTAAACAACTTTTTATTATATTCAGATATATTGTTATACTTCTTATGCGATTGTACAGTACAATCTTTTCCAAGCAAGTTGAAGTTCTATAATTCTGTTAAAGGAAGACGTTCACAAAAAAATAATACTCAATTTTCTAGTTCTTCATATCATATCATTTGCCTATTTAGAATTGTGAAACTCTACACATATAACAGTTTATCAAACAACACAAAATATATAATACAACATAACTCCAAAATCGGTGCAGCTGTAAGCCAATCTCCCGTATTTCCCTGCATACCTATCAATTTGAAATTTTTCGATTCATTTTTATCGGAATACAAACCCTAGTTTATTTTCTCTTTCTAAATCATAAGTTAGCAAAAAAAAGAAAGTAATTTACGCATACAAAACAGGGAAACTTCTAACTAACTTCGTCTCTTTGAGAAAATGATTGATATCCTCGCGACTTTATCTGAAATATTCTACCTTGCTGATCAAATGAATCGGACCAGTGGAGCACTTAAACTTGATGTTCACTACAAATAGGCAAGATGAAGTCTCGACAAACGCAAAAAAATGACCATGATCAAACCTCGAAGCCCACATCAGAGCAAGAAAAAGCATATGCAGCAGGTTTCAAACCTAGAGGATGCCCCAGCTTGAAGCTGCTCTTCGCCATTGATTCCTCCTTTCGACTACGATTCCAGACTAAAGAACCCATGGATTCCCCTTCCACCTGCGGTTCCAAACTAGAGACCACTGTCACAACCAAAGAATCAAGATGAGACTCTTGAAGAGACATTGAAGGATCGATGATCCCAGAAGGAAAATGAAACAGGAATTGGAACGCACCGCAAGAAAGGGGAGAAATTTGCTTAATCGATCGTTGACTGCCGCCGACAAGATCCTCGGCCGAGTGCGGTAAGATGAGGGATCGGGGCTTGCTATAAAGCGCACGAAATGAAGGCGTGCAGCATTTCAAAAGTAGCTTTTTTTCTTGGAAGTAAATTACACATAGGTCTCCAATAATTGGTTATAATATTATATGAGTCCATAAAGACCACAAGGACTACATAGAGAGTTTTAAAAATTCATGGATCACAATGACATTAAACATAAATCCTAGAAATCTAAGCACAATTTATTATTTTTATTCATCAATATTTTTAAAATATAAAATTTATGTAATTAACCTAAGGATCTAATAATAAAATACTTCAAAAATTTTGAAGGAGTGTAACTTAGCAAAATAATAATAATAATAATAATAATAATAATAATAATAATAAATTATATAAAAAAAATAAATCTTTACAATATAAGCTCAAAACTATAAATTATGAGAAATATAATACAAAATACATATATATAGAGATATAATAAGTACAATTATATAATTATACATAATAAAATTAGATAAAGAATATAAATAATTCAACTATCAAAATATAAAACACAATAAGAAAATTACAACTATAAAAAAATGATGAATAATATTGATCGTAACTATTTTTTAAAATTTTTTATAAAAAAATATAAAACTTTTTTTTGATATATATATATATATATATATATATATATATATATATATATATATATATGCAATGTTAAAATAATTTTTTTTATTAAATTTAAAAAAATAAAAAATATATATATATTTTTAAAAAAATACTTAAACCAAACGAAGATATAACGTTCCTTTTGATTTCTCGATGTTTTTAGATAAACTCATGTATTGTATACCCAATAATTCAAATTTATTAAATAATTTAAAAAACTTTATATTATTGTTCATTATTAATTCAACTCTAATAATGAGCCCATGATTTGACCTTCATAGCATTATTAGCACAAAAAATTCCCACAATCTCCATCATTTGTGTGTCAAGAATCTATGGAAAAAAAAAATTAAGTTAGCAAAAATAAAAATCAAAAAATTATTTCTATCACATATTTCATGGACAAATATTTACTAACTTTTTATGATTTTATTTTCTTCATCAACATCATTGAAAATAAAAAAATCACTCCTCATCTCCTTAAAGATTATTATCCTCTCACATGCAATGTGCCTTAAAATAATTAAGAAAATTATTTTGATACAAATAAAAATTAGAAATTGAATTAACATAATTATGGCCATTGAGGTTTACAATCTTTTTTAGGGGGCGTTTTGGTTCAATGTTATCCTGACTTTATGTTATGTTATTTAGAGAAACTAATTATTTGGTTTAATGATATTTATAAATAATCTTTGGGCAAATTACACCCAGGTCTCTGAGTTTAAAGCTTAATATCGCACATGTCCATGTTTTTAAAATTATAATATCGGGTCCGTGAGTTTTAATAAAATATCAAATGGGTCCTTTTTTTCATTTTTTTATTATTAAAATTTTTTAAAATTAATGTTTTAGCCCTTGCTGTTCTCTCTCTCCTCCCGATCCAACGCATGCGTGCTGGCCGCGCGGCCGTAGGTGGGTCGCACGGCCTCCGGCGGCCGAGCGGGCCACGCTCGTGCGCCAGATTGGGAGGAGAGAGAGAGAATGGCAGGGGGTAAAATGGTAATTTTAAAAAAATTAATAATAAAAAAATAAAAAAAGGACCTATTTGCTATTTATTAAAACTCAGGAACCCCGATGTTATAAATTTAAAAACGTGGACCTGCGTGATATTAAGCATTAAACTCAGGGACCTGGGTGTAATTTGCCCATAATCTTTTATAAGATTATAGAATTATTAGTCAAAAGATTACATCTAGATTACATAACATTACACCAAGATAACAACGAACCAAACATCCCTTTATATTTATCGTATTGCAATGCAACTTCAATCTATCTAATATCATTCATTTCACCGGCTCAGCTAAGGCTGTTAATTTTACTCGTAGATCAAAAACTACTTGAAAATTGAATTAAATTTTGAAACCAATCGATCTAAATGAGCTGACTGATGAACCTTTTTTTTTGCTAAAAAAATTTTATCAATTCAATCTCGTGCTGACATAGGATCGGATTGAGACAATTAGAAATTGAATTGATTAAAAAAACAAAAGATATTATATGTGTGTATATATATTTATATATATATAACTAAACTTAGTACGTAGTTTTCCAGTAATCTATTGGAAACCTCTATTAGAATTTTATGAGAATTTTCTTTATAGTCATTCAAATCAAATTTATTATAAATTATTTTTTTTAATTTTTATCTTTAAACAATAGATGAGAATGAATAATTATAGTTTAAGGCGACTAAACAAACAAATATATTTATACGTAATATTTGGATAATTCATCGAAAGTCGGATCAAGTTTGTCTTTGATCGAGCTTGAATCGATAATAAATGAATCAGATTCAGCTTGAATCGAGATCAAATCGTACTCTTCTTATTCATTCTCAAGATCGAATCAAAATTAAATCGAAAACTTTCGATATAATTTTCAGCTGAGGTTGAATCAACTCGTAATCAGATCGTTACCGGCCTTAAGCTCAGTACATTGAAAATTTTGACCTTCTATTTTTTTTTCTTTTGTATTTTTTTTTAACTTCATGCTAATCTAAGTGCTTGGGTGACGAAAATCCATAATATTAGATTTTTTTTACACATTTTTTTCAATTTTCTATGAACAATCATAATCTTAGATGATTGATTGTATATATAATTTTTATTTAAAAATTAAAATGAAAATGATATTAGCTCCTCATGGTATATTATTGGATTGAATTATCACAACCAAATAATAGAGATATGACATATCTTTCTAATAATTCTAAAGTTTGTATATCAAAGAAATGAAAAGCTTGTATAATAGGTAAAAACAAAAAAATTTAATAATAAAATAAAAAATCTATGAATAATATAATTTATAAAAATTAATTACATTCAAACTTAGTCCACAAAATTAAATAATATTTTATTTTAGACCACAAAATAAAAAAAATTTACATCTAGAATTCTTTTTACACGCGGCATCCCTAAATCAAATATTCGTTATAACTTCTGTTTGAGAATGTCATGTGTAAATATTAGACTTAGAAGTAATATTTAACTTAAAGTATTATCTGTAAAAAAACTTCATTGAAAGTAACAGATTTAAATTTTTCTAATATTTTATCTTAGTCTCACTCACTCAAACATTATTTCATATAAATTTTTTTTATGTATTTCAAATTTATCTTTAAGTTAAAGATATATATATTTAAAAATGTGTAATATTTAAATTTTTATAATTAATATTAAAGAAAATGTCTAAGCATTGACTATGAGCATTATTTAATATATTTTTTAAAATAAAATAATCAAATTTAACAAAATACGTTAAGCAGGATCTATATTAAATAAGTTTTAGGTGGGAGGAGGCTAGTTGGAATTGTTTATTTGTCGGACCTTTAGGCAATATGCAATATAGTTTAGGGGTCCAGATGTAATTACCCAAAAATGTTATATTTAAACGGAGCACGTCGTGATTTTGTGGCTCATCGAAATCCCTAATCTTCATCTTCTCCAAATTTGTGCAGGGGACTTCGTCGACGACGACGATCGATCGAGCAATCTTTGCCCTTTCTAGCTGTCTGTTCTAATTGCCTATTCTGTTCTAATTGTTCTAATTGCCTATTCTTTACGGTCTCATCTTGATTCTTTTTAGGTGAGTGTGATCTTTGTTAGGAATCGCAGGTGAAAGGAGGAGTCCATGGCAAAGAGCAGCTTCAAGCTGGAGCACCCTCTTGGTTAGCCTCCTGTTCTATATCTCTTTGTACTCTGATATGAGCTTCGCGATTGGATTATTGGGGGTTTTCGATTGACATTTTCAAATAATCTGGTTGAGTGCTCCGCGTCTGTCTGATTTAAATTCTACCTCTATATTTCATTTACCTAAAATTATACTGGAAATTCTTTTTGCGGAGGGTTGGGAAAGCAAAAGGAAAAATGTTAAGAATCGCGGGTAAATGGTAGGTAAGTTCTGTAATCTGATGCTTTCTCTGCTATGCATGAATTACACTCTCTTGATAATTTCTGATGATCTGATAAACTTTCTGATCTTCGACTGCCTAGAAAGATTTTCCTAAACCTAGGGAGTATGGGATTTTTGGGGGTTTATTATATGTTACTTCACTGATAAGTGATAATTTTTGGCATTTATTTGCTAGGTTTTGTTAGTCAAATTGTATATATCTTTCATTTTTATGAACTTGTAAGGATGATGCATTGCATTCCCTTGCCCATTGGAAAATCATATTTATAAATGCAGTGTTTGATCACTAAAATTGCAAGGTTTCGTTCAGCTCTTCCTTTGTCTATTATTGACACGATTTCTTTTGCAACAGTCTGATCTTCATAATGCTTAGTTATAATTCTCTATGTACGTGAACTTGTAGTTATACTTTATTTCTATGTGTAATTTTGTTATAAGTTAAATTTATAGTATTCCCTGTGTTCATTTGATTTTAAATTTCATGTCAATTCTTTTCCTAAATTTACGTTCTACATTTCAGAGAGGAGACAGGCAGAGTCTGCCCGTATCAGGGAGAAATACCCTGATAGAATTCCTGTAAGTAATTCGTTTATCCACAGTTTATATTCACTTGTAAGTTTCCATTATACTTGTAGTATTGATTTCTTTCTCGGTTCCTTAATAAAGGTGATTGTTGAGAAGGCTGAGCGGAGTGATATTCCAAACATCGACAAGAAAAAGTTAGTATGGCCCATGAATTCAACTTGCCTTTTGATTTGTTTTTAAGTATTTGTTATCAGTTTTATTGTTACAGAAACTAACCTGCGGTTTGTACAAATTTTATTAAAAAAGTGAGTGTTAGTTTATCACTGTGTAAATGGAAATATCAGTTTCTTTTTACTCTATCTTTGCTTATCTTAGTTTATCACTTTCTCTTACTGTAACCATACTTTGGATAGTAGTTTGTCCTTTGTCTTTTTAAATAATTAAGCATAACGTTTTTTTTTCATCAGGTTGATATTAGTAGACATTACTAACCTGAAGGTTTAGAAAGGCCCTGATCTCGTGGAATTTTGTAATTTTTCCATTAGCTTGGTGCATACTTTTTGCAAATGATTAGTTCTAATATATGGGACTTGCGATGGAGTTGATTGTAAATTGAAATTTTGGAATTTTCAATTTGAGAAGAAATAAGAAATGTAGCTGCATTTGGTTGGTGATTTTGAAGAAAGTAGCAATGCTATTGAGAAACTTCAAATACCTCAAGCTTATTATTCATAGTAATTGGAGTATACATGATGATGGTTATCATAATCAACCCAAATGGTTAACAGCACGGAGGAGTGTCACTTGTGTTGTATGCAATAGGAATATGTTTTAGTATATTCATCAGATTAGTATAGCTATGATGTAAATGTTTAGATGGATAAGTGGCCATGCTAACATAGATTTTACTAGAGATGAATGTGTCATGGAGAGTGTGCATGATGCCTATATAAGATGAGAGAGACATTTAAAGTTGTTTGGTCATGTCAAGTCAAGTCGTTAAAGAGAAAGATGGGGGAGTACCAAAATTTATTTGGGATATGTTCAATACACATGATCTTGACTCGCTTATGTCACAGATTGCTTTACATGAAATAGAACTGAATGGAATTAAGGCCCTGTTATAGTTCATGTTATCTTCAATGATTTCTCTCTTTATTTATGTACTTGGTACTCCTTTCTTAGGAGGTCTTTTCTTCATTTATTGTAATCATTTATTTTTGATGATTAGGTACCTTGTTCCTGCTGATCTGACAGTGGGACAGTTTGTTTATGTTATTCGGAAGAGAATTAAACTTGGTGCTGAAAAGGCCATCTTCATTTTTGTGAAGAACACCCTTCCACCAACAGGTCAGATGCTGATTCAACAATTTTTTTTTAATTTCTGTTTCAACAATGTTTTTTTTTTTTAATGTAGAAAAACCAGTTTGAACAAAAATATAATTTAAGGGTTTACAATGTATTATTTAATCTCAAAGTAGTTACGGAATTAAGCTTCCTTCCTAATTCAGCCTAAAAAATGAACAGCACAACTAGGCCTGACAGCGGTTCAAATAAGATTCAACTTGATCTGAGATCCTTCAAAAATAATAATTAAATGGATATTTTTCAGGTTTGACATTCCAACCCAAGGTTCCGACCCGTTCTGTTTAGAGTTAGAGGATTGGGTGTTAGAACTACTGTGATCCGATCTAATATTGATTAATATTGTTAAATTTTAAGGTAATTATAAATTTTTCATAAATTATAATTCAAAAATCTTTTTTAAGTATTTGACATGACAATACGAAGAAAAATCTGTTTTATTATCAATATCTATTATTTAAAACTATCCCAAAAAAATCTATTATTCATCTTCAATAGTATAATTCATGCATATGCATGCATTATAACTTATTAATTCGATATTGTATGATTAAGGATTACGACTCACATAAACACCAGAAGTAGAGTTTTTTCCCCCTAATATTGTTATCATATTAGAAGAATTTTGGCATGTTTTATTTTACTGTATAGTTGAGTCTATTGAAAAGGAATCATGAAGGTAGTTCTAGTTTTTTACACCCAAGATTATTGTTAAATTTTTTTATCATTGAAGCATAAAGCTTCTTTTGGTGAATATTTTTTGGGCAAATTATAGCTTGTACTTTGAAAACTTTGCCATATTGTACTTTGCATCTCAAAAACTTGTTATATACATTTTACACTCGAAAATCTCATGAATTTGACATTTTGTTCCCTCTTTTGAGAATTTTATCAATTGGTATAAGTTCGAATTCGTCGGCTTCGATGGTTTGGACATCTAAATCGCAGGCCAATTGAAGCTCCAGTTAGAAAAATTGAGTTACTGGATTTTGCCCATGTACAAAGAGGAAGAGGGAGACCAAAGAAGACATGACAAGAAACTATAAGGAGTGATCTTAGTTACTTAAACTTAGATAAGAATTTGGTAACTGATAGAGCGCAATGGAAACAAAGGATTCATGTAGCCGACCCCACCTAGTGGGATTAAGGCTTGGTTGTTGTTGTTGTTGTTGTTGGTATAAGTTCGAATTCACACCACCACAATTCTTAATTTGGATGAGAGAAATTGTGGTGTTTAGAGGAAAAAAAATAAAAAAAAAAACTATCAATTGTGGTATTTTGTGCCCAGAAAACTTAAAAGATACACTTTGTGCCCTTTTAATTGATTGAAACTGTGCTTACTGCAGCTGCCATGATATCTGCTATCTACGAGGAGAACAAAGATGAAGATGGGTTTCTCTATGTGACCTACAGTGGTGAGAACACATTTGGATCATTTGAGGCATCCATTGAAGGTTTATAAGTATGATTTCACCTTTAAAATAATTTGTACATAATCCACCATTTTATTTTATTTTTGGTACTTCTTGGCTTTTATTTCTGTATAACATTCTCCAAAGTTCTAGATATTTGCAGAAAATGGTTGTGTTAGTGGTATGGTACATTCATCATGTTCTTGATCTTGTTTATGTTTGAGCCAAATTCTCAAATTACTGTTTCTTTCGAGATATTTGGTGTTTTACACTCTTTTTTTTTTGGGTATTCACTTGTTGTAAAAGATTGCATTTCATGCAACATTTGTTGAGTTTTTAAGTCTTTTGATGATGATGATGATGATGATGATAAATCTGATAATGTTAAAATATTTTTTCTCATTAAATTATTAAAATAAAATATTTTCTCTTAATTTATAACTAAATGTGAGTTAAATGTTTGAAGAATTTAATTTAGTTATAAAAATATTATATTTTTAGGAGAATCGTGTTTCTTTAGTTAACTCTTTTTGGTTAAAAATGTAAAATTTAAAAAATTTCTTATTAATTTAAACTGTTCAGGCTGTTTTCAGTTTTTTTTCTAGAGATTTAAGATTTAATAATATAAAAATTTAAATTTTTTTCTTTTCTTTGTCAAAATTTAAAATTTAAAATATTAACATTTAAAAATAATATTTAAATATTAAAAATTAATTATTGAAAATAATTTTAAGATAAATAATGTTAAAAATTTAATAAATTTATTTTAGTTGGGTTTAAATTATAGTATTTTTATATTTTCGTTGATTTAAATTATAATTTTTAAAAAACTAAGTTTTGTTTCAAACCTAAGGAGCTGGTTGTAATTTGTTTTAATATAAAAATTAATAATATTTTGAAATCACTGTCAATATATATATATATATATATATATATATATATTGTAGGTTCTTAAGAAATTGACCCTTGATATGTTGAGAAATTTTAAAAATATGTTAAAATTCTTTTTGTTTTGCTTTAAAATAATTGAATTAACGAGTTATGAACAGCATAAATTGAATTAAGGGAGAATTTAATTCATTGTTATTTTAGTACTATGTCATATAATCTGAATTTTATGACATTTAGATGATATTTGTACTTAATAATATCGTCAAATTAAATTATTATTTTCTCTAAATAATATAACATATCATAACATCAAAATAATATTAAACCAAATACCCCTAAAAATTATCAAATTGTTAATTGAAATTATCATTGGCTTGAAATTAATTTTTTATCACTCGTACTATTCTTAGCCCAAATTGCGGAAAAGAGTCTTTATGTATTGTGATGTTATGTAATGAAATTTTAAAAATAATTATTTGATTTGATGGTTTTTTTTTTAAATAAAGAATTAATAATATCATCAAATTTATGAAATTGTCTCAATGAAATCCAAAATCAGATTACACTGTCACCTTTGTCTGCAAACTCATGAGAAGTTAGATTATGAGATTTTTTTTTTTTTTAAAAAAACTAAAACAAGTTAACTTTTGAAATAATTTTGTTGCATAATAATAAAAAATTAATACTTATCTTTTAATTGACATTAAACAATGATATTTTCATAATTTCATAAATTTTAATTTAATTTTTTTTTAAAAATTAGAATCCTGTTATAGCCCAGAAAATTTATAATAAAAAAACTGATTAAATTAATAATGCTAATTTTAGAAAATTAAATAAAAACTTTTATAATCAGACACCTATTTAATAGAAATTTAAATGATAATAAGCCAAATTATATATTTTTAATTTAGTTTCAACTAAAAGTTTCAATATTGTTGAAAACCACAACAAAATAAATGAGCCTAGGTTGAACAACATTTTAAATTAAACGTAAATAAACATGATATGAAGAAACATAAATTAAAACATTGAAATAATTATCACAAAAACAGGTGACAATCAAATAGATCCACCAAAAAATAACAAATAAGAATAAAAATATATCACAGTCATCACCAAATAAATCAACAAAAGTTTTACAAACTTGGCCAAAAAAATAAGAATAAAAATTATTCCACACAAGCAAAAAAAGCTTATTTTACAGTTCACAGCCCAGATTCATCAGCCTCTGCTGCTGTTGGGCAAGAATTTGCCAGCTTGAGAAGCAAGAGCAACAGACTTAGCACTATTGCTGCTCATCAACCACTCCCTTTCGGCCCTTCTTCTATGCTGCCTTGCATTCTTTGCTCTCTTGGGAGCTAATCTAAGATCCCTCTCCAAGAATGCTAATCTGAACTTCTCCGCTATGGGAATCTCCAGAGTCTCTTCTCGAATAGATGCATCAGGGGATACTTTTCGAAAATGGGCAGCGCCGGAAGCAGCCCATGTTTTCGGATCGATGCCCTCCACGATGGCATGGTCAAGCGGCAGAAAAGCTAGAGCTTCAACGGGGGCTTGAACTCCACGGAGACCGACATGAGGCGCTTTAGGGTTGATGGAGATACGAGGGCATTCAGTGGCTAAGCTTATTTTTGAATCCTCATCAATTTTAGGCTGGAGAGGAAAGTGAGACAAATTATCTGTTAATGCAGGGTGCATGACGAAGAAGGTTCCCTAATATTTGAAGATAAGGATGTCGATAACGATCGACCTCAAAATAATACTGTCAATCATTCATATTAATCTGCATGTGATGATGTTAGGATTAAATTATACCAACTTTGAGCTACTTATTTTCTCTTTCTATTCTTGTCAAACTAATTTTCTATGCCCACTACACTTTAAGAGCTTTGTTGTACATGCCTAGAACACCACACCACCTAAATTCCATAATCCTAAAAAACTGACAAAAAAGGCTACAAATCATGTGAACAATTGGAATTTCAGTAAAGTTTATTATAATGGCGAATTTCTTTTGCAAAAGAGTAAGACGTAATAGCTATAGAAACATACCCAGACAAGCCATCGAAGTGATTGCGCACCATGGCCGATATCAATGTCCTCCAGCTCCTCCCATGATTCTCCTTCCAAGTCATCTAATTTAGGCTTCAAGATGCTCAAACATCTACGTGCAGTAAAATCACTCCTTGGGCACCCTCTGCAACCACCGCATTTAATCTTTTTTTTTATGTCCTGTTATGTAAATGTAATGACATGGTCAAATAAAAGGATCTGCTATCTATCATGCAGTGCCATATCTTACTGAAAAAGAGTAGCAACAAAGGGTGCGAAGGTTGGCCCTGACCAACCACCCGGCCTGCTACCCGACTAGAAATTTTCAGCTCGAGTTGATCGATTTATGCTTCAGGGAGGGGTTGTTATGAAGAAATCAGAATCTTGACCCAATTTTTTTGGGGTAGGGTTCTGGTTGACCCAAAAAACTAAATTCTCACTCAAGCTTATAAAAGGCAAAGCTATAGTCCGATTCCATTACTTTACTGATGCTCTTCAGATGATTTTTCAAGGTGATATGTTTGTCAATGGTAGCTTTCAGACATGACTTAGCATTTGCCTTTCATTATTTCCCTTGTAAAAGTAGTACTGCATTAAAGTAGAGAGTATGTGGAGCTCTCAAATAATATTTCATGTCGGATTCGAGGTGCTGAACCTGAATTGCACTAATTTTGAGTACGATATATGTTGAACATTTCGCATAGTGTAAACTCGAGTCAAACAATGAATGATCTGACAGATTTGGCAGTAAGAGTGCTATGGTTTCTTCCTACTTAGTAAAATTTAATCACTTTTTTACCATCTTCTAGTACAACATTAAACAATTCTAATTGATATCTGAAAAAGTAAAGCTATTCATACCCGCATCTCAGTGTTTCTAATGTACGACAGTTGTGTAACAGTGCTGTAACACCAGTAGCCGTAATTTTGTCACATCGGCTGCACCAAAGAAAAGATAATTACATAAAATCAAATGCACTGCCTATTCACAAATTAATAAGTTGCGATTTTTTACAAGTTTCAATGATTGCCTGAGAAAAAAATAGAATAAAAGCTAGAAATATGCGTCATACCTAATATCTACAGCTCGTAAATTAGTACAAATCTGAGCAGCTGTTGATAAGCCAAAATCCGTTATTTCAGACCCAGATATATCCAGAAAATCCCATGATTTTTCAGCAAGTGCCACAAGAACATGGTCGTTCAGCAATTGTCTCCGTCTAGCAATCGCCAACAATGTCAGCTAAAAAATATGAATTCAAAGGTTAGAAGGTATATTTATGAACTATTCAAGACAGAAGGAATCACTAGAAAATTACTAAAGCAACATATACTTAATAAAGACAATGGTAAATAAGTATCTGTGAGAAAGTTACTGAATCAATCTATGTACACATAAATACAACCTTGTAAGGGAAAGACTGCAATAGAGTAGAGGATATGGCTCTAAATCAAAGAAGCCAATAGCATTTGCTATATAGCAGAACTATACATAACTTAATTGGTAAAAGAACTTGCTATAAACCTAAAATAAAATTTTCAGCTTTTCCAATATACGATATGTGATCAAATGCTACAAATGTTTCACAGAATTTGACATGGACCTCAGATTTATCATAAAAATAGTGAGTTTTTTCATAATTTTAAAACTTAACCATTACATGGAATAGGCAAATGAACTTCAAATTTGATGGTAAAAACAAAAATTGAATTGAATAAAAAATTTGAAATGAAACGCAACTTTTCATTTAAGCAATATACCTTGATATCAGACGGAAATCCTGAAGCCACCTCTGATATCTCTGCGATAATATCTTCAAAATGTTCCCCAAGAACACCAATACACAAACTGACTAGTCTTTGAGGCTTCTTCTTCCTTGGTAGAGGAACTGAAGCTTTTTTTACGGCAAATAAAGTATCAATAAAGGAAATAAAATCACAATGATTGAAGATATAGCATATTAAAATATATCCTAGACATCCACATCAGAAGAGATTTCCTTTTTGGACTCTAATTCACAATATACATCATTATCAATACAACCATCAACATTATTTCAAATTGCGTAACGTTACACATCCCCCATAAATGAAACCAAACATTGAACCCAATTAGAATTTTTTTATGTGGCACCATAAGCAAAATTAACTTTTTTATCTACGTGACACCATTGCCGTATAAAAATATTAATGGGATTTAATGTTTGAAGTCATTTGTGGGCTATAAAACATTTCTCTTTCAAATCCCCACACAACGTTTAACATAATTAACTTTATTTATTATCATACGCATATCTCAAGTCAAGCCCAAAATTTTCATTCCAAACATCATTTTGGTCATGCAGCCAAACAGGTCTCTAACATCCAGCTCCTGAGAAGGACATAAAGCGTGACGCAAAGCAGTAAATATGCAGCCAATCACCAATATCAAGTACAAACATAATTTTTGAAGCAGAAAAAACAGCCTTTTCCTGCAAACAGAAAGTATAAGTTCTTTATATGCCATGCAAAGCTCTCATCATTGACAGCCAACAAGTTGGGTTTCCTTCCAAACCCAATAATATGCAATTTTTACTTGAACGTCACCAAATTACTTCAAAATAAAGCAATCAAGATGACAACCGTATCAAGCAACAGGGAATAAGGTTATCAAGCAACAGGGAATAAGGTTGAGCACAGCTAGGACGGATGCGTGCTTTTTCAGATTGACAATGAAACATAATCAAAGTCCCAAAAAGCGCACCAAACATCAAAAACTATCTTGGATTCTACTATCCGCAATCGTATATCAAAGCGAGAAGTACAAATAGCAAACAACCGACGTGAGCAGCGACTGCTCACGATCGCACATGGAGATTGGGGAAAGAAACCAAACAGCGAGGATGAATCGTAGGGGGTGAGGCGGTGGGCTTTCGGGCATGTTCGAGCTGGAGAGATTTTAGGGCAGAAGCAATTTCTTTGGCCGCCGACTTCCCCTTCTCCATTCTCAGATGCTGAAAGGAATCAGGCCGAGCAACACGCGAGAGATTCCTATATGGGCAAATTACAGGTAGGTCTACTGTTTACCTATAATAACACTTCTTGACAGTACCAAAAAAAACTTTGATTTACATTTTAAATTATTTTTTAAAATTCTAATTAAAATTATATAACCTACTAGATACTTATTTTATTTTTTATTTTTAATTCTAAAAACCTAAATAAAATACTTTTATCTTGAATCTAAAATATTTACTTCTAACATCTACATAAATTATAAGTTTATGCAAATTTATTTCAATAAATTTTGACATTTTTAGAATTGTTTGGATGACCTAATTTAAATTAAATTTGATATTTTTGAAGCAGTTAAAATTTAAAATATAATCAGTAAGCTAAATTTTTTAGGTTAAAAGTAACAAAAATAAAATTTAAGATTAATTTTTAAAATTTAGAAGTTCATTCCTAAAATAAGATAATTTTAAGCAATATTTATTTATTTTTTCAATATCGTAAATGTGATAAAAGTGTTCATATTTATATCAAAACAAACACACTTCAAAATTAATAACAACTAATTGGACTGAAAATAAATAAATTTGTTCATAAAAAATAAATAAATAATTTTGAATTAAAGCTAAAAAAATTTAATTCAATTTATAAAAAGGTCAAAAATGAGAAATTAAATTATACTTTTTCCATTGCTGATTTATGGCTCTCCCTCGCCGCTTTTCTGAAGAGTAAATTGCACACAAGTTCTTAAATTTTATATCTAATAATATCTTGATTTATGATTTTTAAATCTCAATATTTAAATCCTAGTACATCACTTATTTTATTTTTTAAGCCGATGAACATTTTCTTAATATAATAATACAAATGGTAATAAGTTCTTTAAATAGTCCTAGGTACATTAAGGGGCCGTTTGAATAGGGTGGGTTAGCTGGGTTAAGTTAATCCAGCTAACCCACCAAACGCGCTAAAGCGCATTTTATTACCCCTGGGTTAACAAACCCAGCGGGCTTCCTTAACCCGCCTAACCTTTGGGTTAGCTACCCCATCTGAGATGCTGGGTTAAGAGCGGAGACCATCTGAGATGCTGGGTTAAGAGCGGAGATGGCGCGAGAAGGACCGGCTGGTCGTGCGCGAGGAGTCCGAGAGGGCCGGAGACGTGGAAGAGGCGGGCAGTCGATCTGTGAGGAGTCCGCGAGGGCCGAAGACGTGCGCGGAAGGACCGGCTGGTCGTGCGCAGCGCTGAACGACGAGAGGCCGACTTGATCGGCCGAGGCGAGGCGAGGCGAGGCGAGGGCTGCGCTCGACAGGAACAGAACGCGAGCAACCAGTCCCCGATCTAGAGAAATACAGGCTGGCTTTTGATAGATATTTTGGATCAATTGCACTTTGATCTCTCTAATTGCTGATCTTTTATAAATCAATCAAAGATAAATTATTCTGAGTTCAATTCAATCAAAAATAAATTGATCATGTTGTTCAAAGTTTGTTATTTCAATATTTGTTGATTATATTATGAATTTGAAATATCATTTTGTTATTTTTTGCCTCTTTTTTTATTTACTATCCTAGGTTAAGCTATTAATTTACCAAACAAAATTTATATTTATCGCAGGTTAACCCAGATTATCATCCAAATAGAAAATCGCATTAAACCTCTTACCCCAGCGGGGGTAAGTTATTAATTGGGGCAAGCTACCCCGGGTTAACTCATCCTACCCCCGATCCAAACGGCCCTAAGTATATCTGTAATTTCTTAAACAAATTTACTATCAATTTTTTTTTTAAATTTGTTATTTTTCGTGCATACTATATACGAGCTATAAAGCCCTTCATCAGAATTTACAAAACTACTCTTTCATATATATATATATATATATATATATATATGATGATGTGGGACTAAAATTAATAGTGGAAATTTTAAACTTGAGTCGTGAATCCGACCCAATTTATCTAGGTATGGGTTAAGCTTATACCGGTACAGGTCATAAATTGGTCGAATCAAATTTGACTAACCTAAGAAACCTAAGTACAAATTGACAGGTTAACCCAATTGTAATCTATTAATGACTAGTTTATCCAAATTAGTAATTTTTTTAGTATTAATTTTAGCTAGATATGTATCACATAATTTAATTATATTTTTAATATTTTTTTGTTAAATTTTATGATTTGTATTAATTCAAAATAAAAATATTAAATTTATCAAATTTTGATATCTCAAAAATTATAATAAACAGATTGATTGGTCAAATTACGTAATTTATTTATTAAATAAATCAGGTATAGGCCTTGATGTTTGATCTGTTTAATAAAAAGGACAGGTTAGGTCAATAAGCTAAAATGAGTCAAGTCAAAAAAGGATCAACTCGAACCCAACTCGTCAATTTAAATTACCATCTCTAGCTAAAGCTCATATAAAATATCAAATAAAGAAGATAGATAATTTTACTTGCATAAATTGTACTATTTTTTATTATTTTTATCTTAATTCACTCAAATATAAAAATAATTATGAATTAAATACCACCACAATTCTTAATTAGAGCGAGAAAAGTTATGATGCTTGAGGGTAAAAAATTTAAAAAATTAAAAAACTATCATGAAAAAAATTATACACCAAAGTATGATGTACTACCAAACTTGGAGACAAAATACCAATTTACACAAAATATATTTTTAAAGAAGAGTAAATTGATATAAATATTGGGGAACGTATTTGTAATTTACCCTCAAAACTTGATCGCGAGAATTTGTACGGCTCTGATCGAAGCTCAGGCTAAAACGAAGTCAAAGGCGGTGGACGCCCTGCAGCCAAGGCTTATAATAGCTGCAGCTCTCGCCGAACGAAGGCCTCCTCTTATCTTCCGCAGTTGGGTGAAACTCGGTAGAATCGGGAGGCAAGGCTGCGGTGGTCGATAGGATAGCCGCCGGAAGTCGATCACTCGGTCTCAGCCTTCAGCCGCGCGAAAGCCTAGTTCTTGATCGAGGTATCGATTGGCCTATTTTGTTTTTTCGATTCCTTCTGGTGTAATCTTGAGTCGAAATCGATGGTGATATCTGATTTGTTTTTTTAATGATCGTTTATCGGGTGGTGGAATTTTTCGTCTTTTGTAGTTTGGGTGCTAGGGTTCCGACCGACAAGAATTCTCCGATAGTCTGGTCTTTGCTTTTTTAAAAAAAAAAAATTGTCTTGCTGTTTTCGTTTCGTTGGTTGATTTGTTTCTGGGATGGGGGAGATTTACATAGTTGATCTATGGTTTTTTTTGTAGTTTGGGTGTCGCCTGATTGCTGGGAGTTCCTCGATTTTCTTGTCATCTCCGTTTGTTGTTTATTTGTTGCTTATGTTTTAGAACTTATGCTTCTTGTCAATTTGATTTAAGGATATGGAATTTTTACCTGCGATATCTCGTCTTTCTGTAATTTGGTTGTTGGTGTTCCAGATCGAAAAAAATTCTCCGCGAAACTATGGTCTTTTCGTTTATTTTTTTGGCTGGAAACCCTAGATTGTAGTTTTTTGCTATGTTTTAGAACTTCCTTTTCTGGATCCCGGATTTTGTACGTCATTTTGCGCTCGTTACCTTTTACTGAGTTTATTTTTGGGAGGTTGAATTCTCTTGCCTGAATTATCTATATTTTTGTAGTTTGGATAATTAGGGTTTCGGATCTTCAGCTATTCTCTTGTAATCCAGGCCTTTCGTTTATAGTTTAGGTTTGTTTCCTTTCTTATTTCGATATTTCCTTATGTTCCCCAAGAAATAGTAACTTAGTTTTGTTCTTGTGGTCCTATACTCATATCCAAGGTAAAAAGCGTGAATGTTCTCTTTTCCTTTCATTCCTATTGTAGCCCCATGTTCTTTTTGTGTGTTCGTTCGTGAAGATCTCGAATTTACGGAGACTTTTACCTTAGTGATAAGTCCTTTTTTAATTTGGGAAAGCTTCTTGATCATAATCATGCTTTCGGAAATGAAATACCGTTAGTTATAGATCTTTCTGTGTGGATGCAACGAAAAGCTCAAGTTATGGATTTTGAAAAGAGATTGAAAAATGATGGAGGGTATCTGCCAAAAAGTGATTTTGAAAATACTGGTTTTTTTTCCAATTTGACGGGTTTTTAATATCTGTTTGATGTTAAGTAGTTTGTATTGGTATTTCTTGTTGTTAAAGTCTTGTTCGGAATTTGGGTTGATGGCCTTAAAATTTATTATATAGATTATTTTTTAGTTTGGTTCATCTGTCTGGTAATATCCTTACTATTTGGTGCTAATTGACTGCTTCATGGCTTGCAGTTTGAGCTAGTTTTTGAGGAAGGAGATTGTCAGGTGCATTTAATCCACCTCAAAAACCAAGGTTCATGTCTGATCTCGACATTCAGGTTCCCACCACCTTCGGTATGCTCTCTTCTTGCAGTAGTAAATCTTCAGTCAGCTTTTTATCCCATATGACTAAATTTCTCAAGTTTCCTGAACGCTGATGTTGATTGTATTGTTGACCTCCTCCAGGTGTCAATCGAAAACATCTAGCAAGAAGAAACGTGTCTGAACTTTATGGCCGAATTTCAAAACTCTGATTATTATTTAAAATATTTATGCAACCTTCTCAAGTGTAGCCTGGTCATTTTAGAAAAATAATTGGCTTAGTAGTAGTGTATATTTGTACACCCATTGATGAAATTCTAATATGTGCTTTTAATGCTTGTAGTCCTTGTGTGCTTCATTCAAGTTCACTGTTCATGTAGCTAATTGTATCTAGGTATATTGCGTTTCCATTGTACTCTGGTCAAGATACTAGACGGAGTCTCAGTATGCTTACAAGAGGCACCTTAATATATTTTCTTCCTTCATGCTGGTTTTCCTTTTTCTTGTAAAGTTCCATTTTGTCCATCTCTGTATTTCATTTAGCTGAAGCCACATACACGATCACACCCTTCAAACACCACCTGATGCGCCAAGCCTCTGTGATTTTTTCTTTCCGGATTGTTGCAACTCTTGACTACTCAATCCAAAATATGCACCTAACCGCCATTTAGACCTTGATAGAATTGGTGATTGATTCAATTATCGTTCGGTTCTTGATAAACTTCTTGCTTGTGTTGGAACTCCAGCTGCCAAACTTAATTTTATTTGCTTGGGTTATCTTTTTTTTCTGCTCCTACAATTATAATATGACAATCTTTGGTAATTCAATTACTTGTCCAGTCTTTGGTATTGCTTGTCGTTTGGAATGAATGCCCTCATCCTTGCCTAATTTGATAGTTAAGGCTACACTCGAGCTCTCATGTATGTTGCCACAAGTAGGAATTGCACCAATGATAAACATAAGAGAAATCCTTAACATAAAAAAATGTAAAGCTTACATTGGAACTCAACTTACCACAACCACCCTTATCCGAATTTGGGAATCTGGGTTCTATCCTTCCAGGTTCATTCCCTTCCATTTATGAAAATTAGAAAAAAAAAAGTGGCTCAAACATTCATTTTTATACTTACGTGACTATCATATGACCGCATTGTATCTTTTGCATTAGATCCGTTCGCTGAGGCTAATGCAGATAATGCTGGTGCGGGCTCCAAGGAGTACGTACATATTCGTGTGCAACAGCGTAATGGTAGAAAGAGCCTGACAACTGTGCAGGGGCTGAAGAAAGCATACAGTAAATCCAAGATCTTGAAAGACCTAAAGAAAGAATTTTGCTGCAATGGTACTGTTGTCGAGGACCCAGAGCTTGGAGAGGTAATGCTTTCTCTTCCATGCCACACTGCATCTGTTTATTGGTTTGAGGCTAAATTTCCTAATCTGAAACTCTGTTTCAAGATCAAATGAACTTTGGTCAGGATTTTTTTCCATCCTCACCTTAAAAACATAAAAATAAATTTTATATTAGGATGAATATCATCTGGCCCTTGAAGTTGCACTCCTTTTCATGTGGATCCACGGATTTGAATACTTTTTAATGGGTCTTTGAGGTTGGACACCTATTTCGTATGTGTCCACAAATTTGGAAACAAAGGATTCATATAGTTGACTCCTACCTTATGAAATAAAGCCTTGGCGGTGGTGGTGATTGTTGTTCGGGGTCTCTCTATGAAAACAAGTCTCTCCGCTGGATTTGTGGACCCATGTGAAATAGGGTCCAACCTTAGAGACTTGCGTGAAAAACAATATATAACTCCAATGCTCATTAGAAAGGAACTCAAATTCATGAATACTTGTGAAATAGAAATTAGAAAGGAACTCGTTAGAGACCCAATAGAAGGGAATTTAAATCCGCTAACCTGCGTGAAATAGGGGTCGAACCTCTTTATATTATATTCTACACAAACTCTAACATAAAAATTAATTTTATTTTACATGCTTGGCCTTCAATACATTCATTAACTTTTTTCCACATCTTACACAGGTTTTAATGTAACAAATTAACTATGCCCCCCTCATTTGTCGAACCGATTTAAAAGGAAAAAAACAGTTAATGCTATAGCAAAGATAAATAGTTTTAAGAAAGTACTTTTTTTACTCTGTCTCACTTGGTATTGAATAAAAAAGCTATGTTTCTGTTTTCTTTTTGAAGGTTTAAGTTAACACTATGATTAAAATTAAAATTTGAATTTAATATCTGTGCAGGTCATTCAGCTCCAGGGGGATCAGCGGAAGAACGTTTCTACGTTCCTTGTCCAGGTAATACTGTTAATGCGGAATTATGAGAAAAAAGTGTAGATGATTTGAGGAATTTAAAATGAGAAAGAAAATGATGGGGAGAAAAACTAATAGGCTTAAAGTTAATTGTGGAGATGCTGTAAAGAAAATTTGGATCAACCAATCATTCAAAATGGGAATCTTTAAATTGTTGTGGTATGGTAATTGATAATGATGATAATTATAGTATTAATAGATTACTGTCCCCTCTCTCTGCATATCTCGTCTCCTCCCATCCTTTTCTTTCTCTTCTTGCAGGCTGCAGCACCACCGCCTCTAATTATAAATTTTAATTACTTTATTTCGTATGTCATATATAAGTCATTGAAAATCAAGTTTAGTTTAAATTTATATACTAAACTCTCAAAAATATCTTCAATCAAATAATGGCAAAGAGAGGTCGGTGCCTTGGTGGGTGTGGCGTAAGGCGAGATATAAAGAGATCTTCCAAATAACTCATTGAACACTACTTGAATTTCAATTATTCCATTTCACATCTCTTACAAATTGAAATTCAATTTTATTTCACTTCAAGTACAATTTCTAATATTAAAATAGCTTCACATCAAACATGTATATCAGCTCTCAAACACAACTCTCCAATCAAACGATGGCAAAGAGTGGTTGGTGGTTGTGGCCCGGGGGAGACAGAAATAAAGAGATCCTCAATAAAGTTTTAATTTGCTGTATTATCTAATAGATTAAGTTTTAATTTACTAAAAAATCTAGTAAGTTAAAGCCTTAAATTATGATTATACATAGCATTTTTTCTGCAAAAAAAAAAAAAAATCTCTGTAGAGCCTACTTGAAATCAAAAGGCCCGATCTTAATATTTTGATGCTGATCTGTGTGTGCAGGCTGGCATTGTGAAGAAAGAGCAGATCAAGATTCACGGCTTCTGAGCAGCCTCATGTGCTCACTCCTGCATGATAGTAGATTCTGTACTGCTTGCATAATAATGCCTTTTGAGTTTGAATCCAATATATATATATATAAGCCTAATATCTCCAGTGCATGACTGCTACTTAATCTCTGGATGTTTGTGACAGACAATCTTGCTTTAAATACTAAGTGTGCATGTTCTTCATCAGTAAATCTTTACACATGTTAGAATATTGTTTGCACTTCATCAATATGGTAGCTTCTGTATATGATAGTTTGATTGTGGTTTTTTTTTTTTTTTTTTAGGGTTTAGGGTTTAGGGTTTAGGGTTTAGGATTTAGAGTTTAGGGTTTTGATGTACTGTTTGTAGAAAGTTTGTGTGGTGTTGGGTATTCATGATTCATGTTGGTGATTATTAAATTTTGATTTTGTAGTATTCTATAGTTAAAAGAGATTGAACTGAATCAAGATGACCAAAAAAATTTGGAGCTGTTTATTTGTAAAAAGTTAATTTTTAATAAATTTAAATTTAAATAAAAATATTTTTATTATAAATTATAAATGATGGGAAATAAGGATAATTATTAAGTTGAGAGGAATGTGTTATAGTATGTGAAATAAAATTAATTTTTTTTATTTTAAATTATGTATATGAGGTGAAATATAGTTAATTTTTATGCCTAATGTGTCAAGTTTTGGCTTAGGTCTTGTTATTGTGTTCAAATTATGAGTCTTATTTATATTCTTAAAAGAATACATATTACATTTAGTTCATTGTAATGTTGTGTTTCATTTAAATTCAACAAAATTTGTAAAGGTAAATATTTAAGGAATGCTTGTTTATCAGCTTTAACTTTAATTTAATATTATAAAAAAAAACTTTAATTTAGGTAAATTATAAAGACTTTAACATTAAATTATTGATATTATAAATCACAAAGTCTAATATTAATATTATTTTGCATCTAACATTATTTTTAAAATAAAAGTTGTTTTTGTTACATATTTTATATAAATTTTAAAAATAAAAATATCATATTAAAAATTATTCTAACCTCTAATTAAAATTAATCTTAAAATTTATGTCATTTTATTGAGCTGCAAGTAAATTGCATTAGTTTTTTTTATTAGTTATCTTTTAATATCATAATTTTTATCTCATTTAAAAATTATTGTAACGTATTTTTGAACTAAGATTAAAACTTAGCATACATTCATTATAATTTTTTTAATATGAGAACTGTGATGTCTTAATTAAAAAAAAGCTGTTATGATGAATGTAGTGATTTTAATTAAGCTAGAAGAATACTGTAATCTGGAATAATGCGTGTATTATTACTATTTTGGGTTTTAAAATAAATAAAAGATAATGTATATTTTAATTTAATATAATAACTATGTCTATTTCTGAATTTATGCGGTAAGGCCCTGTTTGGCTCGATTTAAAATCAGGATCAAAATAATACTAATTTTAAAAAATAATAATAATAATAATAAATATTTTTTAATTTATTTTACGTAAATTTTAATATAAAAAAATTTATTTTATTTTACATACTAAATAATTTTTAATAAAAATATTTATTTTATTTCATATTCTAGACTAAAATATTTAAATTGAGTATTTTGGTCTGAGATGTAAAATAAAGTTAATATTTTTATTGAAAATTATTGAATATGTGAAGTAAAATAATATTTTTTATATTAAAATTTATGTAGAATAATTAAAAAAATTATTAATTATTATTATTATTGTTGTTTCTTATTATTATGAAGAGTGTTTGTAAGGAGTGGGATTTAAGTTGCTGGTTCCCATAAGCTCAATAAAAATCTATAATAAAATATTTAATAGAAAGTACGTTTTTTATTTAATTCAAAAAATAGTTCAAGTAAATTTAATTTGAAATAAAAAAAAATTTAAGGGTAAATTACATTCAAGTTCTTGAGTTTAAGGCTTAATAATGGACAGGTCCATATTATAACATCAAGATCCTTGAGTTTTAATAAATTATAAAATGGGTTTTTTTATTTTTTATTATTAAATTTTTTAAAAATTACCATTATACTCTTCTCCCTCTCTCTCTTCTCTCGATCCCCGCTCACGTACGAGGCCGTCAGACCCGCCTGGCGGCCGCGCAGTGTGTGCAACCCACTAGGGGCCTCAGTGGGGATAGGGAGAAGAGAGAGAGGAAGAAGGGTATAATGATAATTTAAAAAAAAATAAAAAGAACTTATTTGGTAATTTATTAAAACTCAGGGACCTGATATTAAATTTTAAAAACCTGAATCTGTGTGTTATTAAACTTTAAACTCAAGAACTTGGGTTTAATTTACCCAAATTTTAATTCCAATTTTAGCACACTGCTTGAAAGCCAACCCTAGAAGAATCTCAGCAAAAATATAGAAAGGTTAAACTGCTCATGGAATTCTGCAGTTGGTAAAATACTTAAAATTAGTTCATAAATTTCAAATTTTATAATGTAAATTTTTAAGGTTAATAAAACATTTCAAATTGATACGTCACTAAAATGAGAATTTAACAAATAAAAGAATTTGAGGGTCTAGAATTAATTTAAAGCCTCTTATTAATTTTAAAAATTTATGTGATAAATTTTAAAATTTATAAATTAATTTGAAGCATTTTTTTAACTTTTTTTTTTTTGCATATAAGATAAAAATGAAGCTCTCGAGCTCAATCTTATTCAATTTTATTTATCATAAAATATAAAAAATAAAAAATAATTATATTGTCTGAGAAAATAAGTTTATAATTTTAAAAATTAACAAAAAAATTTATAAATTTTAATATTAAATCTATTTATAATTTTTTATTATTAAAATTTTATAAAATCTATAAATTACCCTTTTCTGGAACTACATAGTGTGCAACCACACGTAACTACTTGGGAAAGTTAAATGAAGGGAAGAAGGGGTAGGGTTGTTACCAATCCGATTTCGAGCCGAGCCAAAACTGGCTCGAAATCGGATTGATCACATTTCAATTGACTCGAAATCAACTCGAGCTCAATCAGGTTCGACTTTGAGCCGATTTCAATTCATTTTCGAGTCGGCTCGAAAATGAATCAAATCTCAATTTTTTTGAGCCGATCTCGAGCCGGGTAAGCTCAACTCGATCTGGCTCAAGATCGGCTCAATTTATAATATATATATATATATATATATTATAATATAAAATGTATTTTAATTTGAGCCGATTTCGAGCTGAATCGAGCCGAGCCTACCCCAGCTCAAAATCAGCTCGAAATTATTACTGAGCCAAACTTTTGGCTCGTTAGTCGGCTCATTTAGATCGACTCAATTTCGATTCAATCTAAAATCAATTTAATTTTTGATCGATTTTCAATCTTCAATCCATATTAACACCCTTTAAGAAGGGGATAAAGAAAAAGGAGAAGTTATTGGGTTCGGACGACGCACCGTCCGGAACCCAATCAGAGGGTGCCACGTGTGCCACACAACTGGGTCTGAGCACACGTGACGCCCTCTGATTAGGCGTCCGAACGGTGCGCAGTCCGCACCCAATAATTTTTCAAGAAAAAGAGACCAAAGGTGTTATCTTTCTAAAGCCGAAACAGTGAGAGAAAGCAAGAGAGAGTCGTAATTTAAAAATTTAATAAAATTTATATAATCAAAAATTTAAAAAAACAAAACAAAACTAATAATTATATCAGAATTCTAAAAAAAAATTAAAATTATTAATATGTAAAATATTAAATTTTAAACTCAAAAAACTAAATATAATTAGATGTTGATTGACACGGGCAATGCTACAAACAGGATTAAATGGCTACAGACGTACTCTGACAAATAGAAAACACAGGGACTGAATTGCAATAGTTCATAACTGGAGATTTTCAACCATGAGAATAACATTAAAACCAATATCAAGATTTTATTTAATAATTTCCATCAACTAACAGGATAGTAGATCTAGAGGGCTGCAATGCACTCGATTTCAATCCTGGCGTCCATAGGCAGGGCTGCCACCTGGTAGGTGGAGCGCGCAGGAGCTGGAGCAGAAAAGTCTGAAAGCAGATGCCATTAAAAATAAAATGGATAATTAGTACACAAAAATCAGATAAAATTTCATATTTTACATAATATTTTTAAAAAAAATTTATAAAGCATTGCAATAAATCTTACCCTATTATTTACAAATTCATAATAAAAACTTTCCATCTCATTACGTTGAGTTTAAAGTGAATTATAAATATAACTAACTCATAAAAATTAAAACTTTAAAATTTAAGATTTAAGTTTTGTGTTTTAGATTTTGAGTTATGATTTTAGGAATCAGGATTTAAAGTATAGTAAGATTTTATTCAAAAATAATATAGAATTTACTACATCACTCAAGGCATAAAAGTTTCAAATAGAAAAACCTCGGTAGATTGAAGGATCAATGTAAATCCAATCTAAAAAATTTCGAAATATGTTCATCACCGTCACTGATATTGACCAACTATTTTAAGATGAACTTTGGCATATCACTCAAACTTCTAATACAGATTTTGTTCTCAAGTAGCATATTGTAGACATTTCTCTTCTATTCTAGTTCTATAAAGTCATACATATTACAACAACAATAACCAAACATTTATCCCACTAGATAGGGTCGATTATATAAATCTTTTATTTTTACTGTACTCTATCAAATAATAAGTTCTCATTTATCTCCAAATATGTGAAAAAAATCACATATATTACACATAACATAAATAGTAAGATCAATTGTACATCAGTTTATTTTGAATATCAGACTTCCCATTAACTTTTGTAATATCCTCAAAGGGGATATTTGATGAATTTTGTATGTTTTATACTTTTTTTAGCTTTAATGCTACGACAATGCCAAATTTCTTTTAAAGAAAAAACTTCAGCAATCACTCAAAAAGTCATAATTTAATCAAAAAGTCAGAACTTAAGACTCTTTTTTTCCCTTTCCTTCTCATTCTGCATAACTTTTAAAAATAGCAAACTAATTTTACTTTTTCTCATATGCATCTCGAAGTGGGATGAAAAATTTTTAGGCCAAAAGTTTCTTCCAACATAATGGGAAAGATCAATTATTGCTACCTTCGTAGCTCAAGAGGGTATCCAACTTTGCTAACGCATTTAATACATGCTCGACTCACTTGAAGCATAGTGATACCATTATACCTCAGAACTCTACTAGTTTTAATTAGGGCTGCTTATTGGACCGGTTCGACCCGGAACCGGTCCCGAACCGGTCCAGTAAGAACCGGTTCGGTCCAGAACCGGTTGAACCGGACCGGTTCTAACCGGTTCCGGGCCGCAGAACCGGTTATCCGGTTCGGAACCGAACCGGTTTAAATTTTATTTTATTTTTATAATTGGGCGTAGTGCCCGCGGCCCGCGTGGCGCGTGAGCCGCGCGGGCGCTGCAGCTGCCAGCTGCAGCAGATAAAATAAAAAATTTTATTTTATTTTATTTTTTTAAAACTGAATGGTCATTTGACCGTTTGTAAATTGAAACGGTCAAATGACCGTTTTAAGGTTATTTTGGACTTTATAACAAGTATTGAACTTCTATAAATAGCATAATTTTTGTAACGATAGATCCTACAATTTTCATCAATTATTTCTGTTCTTCTACTCTGTAAAAAAAATTTGCAAATACGTTTTAATGGCTTCCCAACATCGATTCTCTGGCGGTTCTTCCTCAAGTCGCCGAGGGAATGCAGATCCGAAGTACGTTACAGAACTCGATCGTCTTCCTGCACTCGGTGAGAACTTTGACGAAACTTTTGAACCTGATCTTGATCTATCTGCGAAGCATGATCCTGAGGCAAGTGGAGATGTTGGCACCGGCACTGGCCCGTCAACTCAATCATCAAGTATCTCTAACAAGTCTCGGACGAAACGCAGTAAGGTATGGGAGTTTTTTTATTTACAAATTAAACCGAATAGCAATGCAGAGAGACCTGAATATATCGCTATTTGTAAAATTTGTAAGAATCAATATTCTTACAAACAGGGCGGTACTGGTGGTGGGACTGGTACATTTAAGAAGCACCTAGTTAAATTTCATAAGTTTAATGAAAAAACTTGTCAACCTACTATTATAGAGCCAACCCAAACACAACTCAATCCACAGAGTGGATCTAGGCCGTGGGCATTTAGGAATGATACAGCACGCCGAGGTTTAGTTCGGTTTGTAGTACGAACCGAACAGCCGTTTACTATATGTGAAAAAGAGGGATTTTTAGAATATATTGTTCAATATTTACAGCCTCAATATACCCGTATTTCTAGGCATACACTTAAAAAAGATTGTA